>CADEHL010001252.1:2244763-2739763 GCA_902827135.1 Harpagifer antarcticus | reverse complement strand
AGTATGAGGAGGAGGGGCACTCATCATTACCTAGCATACACTCTCAGAGTCCAAGTAACTGAAAGGGAGGGGACGGACAAGCAGCTAACTATAGTACAAGGCGTGCTAGTGAACTACACACTCACTGTGACCCCCCACACACACTCCTGCAGGCCCCCAAGTTTTACAGCAGTCCTCCCCTTGGTCATGAAGGTGTGCGTGTGTGTGTGTGTTGTGGTACGAGGCGAATGTTTTTTCTTGTTCTCCCTCCCTGTTTTCTGAATGATATCTTCTAACGTGTTGGACTCGTTTGGACTGCCATGAAATCCTGTTTACATATTCAAGGTCTCCAGAGGATGACTAGTGTCTCTATGAGGTTCACTTTTATGGTTCTAATGAAATATTAATTAGCAAGTTATCTTGTTTTAACACGTATGTTTCCCAGATAATAAATAACTTTTCTTCAAGTGATGCCAAAGGTTTTAGAGAAATGTCAGCCATTGGATGGATTGTCATGAAAATAGTACAAATATTCTCAGGAGGAATTGTGATAACGCTGATTGGCCAATTCCTTGGTTTGTGAAAAGATACAAATATATTTAATTCCCATTTAAGGTTTTTCATCCATTCTTTATTAATAGGCAGTCTTTTCTGGAATACTGTTTTTAATTTCTGAAACTACAGCAGAAACAAACCAGTGTATATATTAAAACACAGCACTAACACACAGACAACCGCAATACAATTTCCACGCTGCTTTTGGGGCTCCATCTAAATGCCTTATTCCATAACAGAACATACTAGAGAACTTGTCTACCTCCTGGTATTGTATGGAGACAGGAATGTAATGAGCATGGAGACAGCAGCTTGTTCACCACCGTCTCTCTGGCAGCGAGCAGCACAGGACACATATACACCGTCCCCCCGCTGCTCTGCTGCTATTTCATGCTCTCACTTTACTTCCAAGAATCTCCTCTCCTTCACCCATTTCCATCAGTCACTCTCTCTCTCTCTCCATCCATCCCTCTCCTATCGGCCCTCAGTGGGGCCCGGCTGTTGTGCGAGGCATACTTGGGCTGTGGCGTCAGTTTGGAAATGAGCCTCGTTTGCATTTAAACACTCTGCTCTCTGGGCACTTGGTGAAGTTGATGAGAGGAGGATGAGGGGGGGGGGGGATTTGGATTGAATGAGGAGAAGTGTACAGAGAGAGGGAGAGAGCAAGGGGAGTAATTGCAACACTAAGAGAGCGAGAGAGAGGGAGAGGGGAGTGTGTGGAGGGGGAGTGTGTGGAGAACACTGGCTAATATAAATTCATTATGTAAATCCGCAGCTCAAACAAATTGACAGGCGGGTATTACACCCGAGAGGAGCTGAATCAAGAGCATGAAAGCATTAGCTCCACTCACCCTTGACCTCCGATCTCGACCTGTTCACCGGAGTGTGCCTGTTATGCATACTAAACACTCAGGAGGGGCCCGGACAGCCACTGAACAACACATTATGTTTTCTTACAGAGGTAGCTGGAGACAAAATACTCCATCCTACATCTACGCTGGAATGTCAACTATGCTGAGAGGAAAGCACCGGAGGGGAGAGTGTTCTCACCCAAGTATACCCGCATACCAGACCCACACTGCAGCAGATTCTTTATTCCAATATCTTAATAGAATATTTAAATTCCCAACGCTGGAAGCCAAAAAACACAATGAAAAGTATAGCACGCCTGCAGAGAGAGGACTGAGTTTATGAACCAGAGTTACTCCTTTATTTAAAGGTGGGGTAGGTAATTCACTTCAGAAACACTTTTTGTTATATTCCATGGAATGCTCTTAACATCCCGATAGCAATGAATAAATGAAATGCTTTGACAATAAATATATACAAATATTTCATCTGTGGAAGCCGCGGAGCTGTAAAAAGCACGACCAATGATCTGACTCGGCCCGCGGCAGATCATTGGAATTTGAATCCGATTGTGTACTTTCAAATTATAGCTTACTCGAGCTGGTTTCTCCATTCTTACCTACCCTACCTTTAAGCCACTGTGTAACAATTTTCGAATCACCTGCCAATCTAATACAACTTTTTATTTTTACCTTCCTTAACACCATGCCTCCAAATTGCGCCAAAAAAATCTAAGCTATTATCAAATAGGGTTAAAAATGCCTCCGAACTTTCTCGTTGCTCAAAGCTTAGCGGGGCCTTTTAGAGGGAGCAGGACTTCACTGTTGAGGTTCTGCTAATCCAACGGGGTTCCAGGAAGTAAACAGTCTATTCTCTTCAGAACTTTGCCCAACTGGACCTTTAGCTCCATGAGGTATGTGATTAAGGGCCCCCGGTAGCTCAGCTGGTGATTGTGAAAATGTGCCTGAATGAAAGTGGAGATCCGCGGCTCCAGTGAGGCTACAGCTGCAGACGATGTCATCCAACCAGCAAGCATCACCACATGATGCTTTACATGGTAAAATGGAGGAACCCCCCCCCCCCCTTATCCACCCGGCGCCAATCTGTAGAAGATTTCAGGGTGACAACACATGAAAAATCACAGTCCATTGTTTTCTGGTCATTAGTCATGTTTGTATTCACCACTTTTAAGTGGTATGACATAATGAGGGACAATACATTTGATTATGAAAAGCTTCAGAGTATTTTCATGTGAACTTCAAAGATGAGGTTTGCAGGGCTGAATTACTTTTTCAGTTTACTTAAACAAAGGTTCTGTCCCCCATGTCTCTAGGATGAAATGCAAATATTCATAATGGAGCTTTTCTGAGAACTGAATACAACTTTTTTATATTTAAAAACAAATGCCAGTATCAAAGCAAGCATACATTTATAATCCATGTTTTGTCCCTACAGTATGTGACCCATATGATTTAAAAAAAATCCATGTCTAAAAATTGGATTGTTTTCAATGTTAAAACATGTGTTTCGAGAACCTAATATCATGCATTGTGAAACAAATCCTACAAAAACCTCAACAACGAAAGACAACAAGCAGCATAGGCTTTGTTTCCCTTGGTTGGCTGTTTGGAGTTGTGCATCACTTTGGAGTGCACTCAATCCCTCAGACACTCCAGCACCCTCAAACATTGCCAACTCTCCCACAAAATCAAATAAACCACGTCTTGAATATTAAGCTCTCATGAATATCACCAGGTCGCCCCTTTCTGACTCAACAGGTGGGTTTCCTTTGGAGCTGCCCATATGAAAGCACAGGAGTGCAAGTTGTGTTCAGCAGTGGTGTGGCGATGGCCGCCGCTCTGAAGCGTCTGCAGCTGCCGTCAGCTTTAATTGGCCCGGCAGACTTAAAGCCAGACACCACTCATCTCTGACCTGAGCACTGCCGGGGAAAAACATTAAACAGGCTTCAAAGACCGCCGCCAGTTTAGGGAGAGAGGGTGGGAGACAAAGACAGTCTGAAAACGCAGATAAAAGCAGCAACAAAGACACGAGCAGTGAAAGGGAGAGGGGGGTCCTGATGAATGTGTTTGTCCAGAGCTCTACCAAGTGTGTCTCAGAGTAAATCCTTTTACCACACGGAAACCAGGCGGCCTCACAGAGAGCCTGTACACAACTAACGGACAACTCATCTGAATCGTAATGAGCAGGAACTCTCGTTGTCTCTCTCTCTGATTGAATTACAAATTAAGTGCTTTTATTGGCAGGACTGCTTAAAAAACAACATTGTAAAAGCATACGAATTCAACTACACACGTATGATTACAACTCAATACAAAAGGGCAGAGAAAACAAAAAAAGATATAAGAATTATTTATGATATAAATATATACTGATGATGCAGAGTGAGATGAGATCGCTGTCCCTTTAAGAGAGAGAGAGAGAGCGAGAGAGAGAGCGAGCGAGAGAGAGGGGGGTGTGGCGTGTGCATGTGTGCACGTGTGTTACAGGGTGGTTTAGGCTAGGTTGCAGCTCCACCCTGTGGACATATTGTGCCTGTGCTATATATATTACATTACATTACATTGCATTTAGCAGACGCTTTTGTCCAAAGCGACTTACAATAAGTACATACGACCAGGAAGACACAGCCCAGAAGAAAAACAGAATCATATAAGTACAACAGGTATCATAGAGCCACACATTTCAAGTGCTACTCAGCTGGCTATAGATAGGCCAGTCCTATGTTAGTATATAAGTGCTTTGTCAGCTGGCTATAGATAAGCCAGTCCTATGTTAGTATATAAGTGCTTTGATAGTAATTCTATCGCTCGAAGTGGAATCTAAAGAGATGAGTTTTCAGTCTGCGCCGGAAGATGTGCAGGCTTTCTGCCGTCCTGATGTCAATGGGGAGCTCATTCCACCATCTTGGAGCCAGGATAGCAAACCCACGTGTTTTTGCTGATGGGAACTTGGGTCCACCTCGCAGCGAGGGTGCAGCGAGTCGTTTGGCTGATGCCGAGCGGAGTGCACGCGCTGGGGTGTACAGTTTAACCATGTCCTGGATGTAGGAAAGGCCAGATCCATTCGCAGCATGGTATGCAAGTACTAGTGTCTTGAAGTGGATTCTAGCAGTTACCGGGAGCCAGTGAAGGGAGCGAAGGAGCGGAGTGGTGTGGGAAAATTTTGGAAGGTTGAAGACCAGACGAGCCGCTGCATTCTGGATGAGCTGAAGAGGTCGGATGGCACATGCAGGTAGACCAGCCAGGAGGGAGTTGCAATAGTCTAGGCGTGAGATGACGAGAGCCTGGACCAGAACCTGGGTGGCTTTCTGGGTCAGCTGGGGACGAATCTTCCTGATGTTGTACAGCGTATATCTGCAGCAACGAGTTGTAGCAGCGATGTTTGCAGTGAAGGAGAGGTTGTTATCCAGGGTCACACCCAGATTCCTTGCGGTCAGAGTCGGGGAAACAACAGAGGTGCCGATGTTGATCGTCAGGTCAAGAGTAGGACAATCTTTTCCCGGAAGGAAAAGCAGTTCAGTCTGGTCAAGGTTGAGCTTGAGGTGATGAGCAGACATCCACTGAGAGATGTCAGCTAGACAAGCAGAGATGCGTGCGACGACCTGGGTCTCTGAGCGGGGAAAGGACAGAATCAATTGGGTGTCGTCAGCATAGCAGTGGTAAGAAAAACCATGCGGGCTAATGACCGATCCGAGCGAGTTTGTGTACAGAGAGAAAAGGAGGGGACCAAGAACAGAGCCCTGAGGGACCCCTGTAGTTAATTGACAAGGGTCAGACTCAGACCCTCTCCAAGTTACCCTGTAGGTACGGTCTTTGAGGTATGAGGCGAGGAGGGAGAGTGCAGAGCCTGAAACTCCAAGTTCTTGGAGAGTGCGAAGGAGGATCTGATGGTTCACCGTGTCGAATGCAGCTGACAGGTCCAACATGATGATGACAGAGGAGAGGGATGCAGCTTTAGCAGTGTGCAGTTCCTCAGTGACAGCAAGGAGGGCCGTTTCTGTGGAGTGACCTGCCTTGAAACCAGACTGGTGCGGATCCAGGAGGTTGTTCTGGTGGAGATAACAGGAGAGTTGTTTAAAGACAGCGCGTTCAAGTGTTTTAGACAGGAACGGGAGGAGAGAGACAGGCCTGTAGTTTATAACATCGGACGGGTTGAGAGTGGGTTTCTTTAGGAGAGGGTTTACTCTCGCCTCCTTGAGACTGTTTGGAAAGTGACCAGAAGTTAGAGAAGTGTTGATGAAATGGGTGAGAAACGGTAGAATTTCAGGAGCGATAGTCTGAAGGAGGTTTGAAGGGATGGGGTCCAGAGGACAGGTGGTAGGGCGGGCAGAGGTAATGAGGGTAAGAACCTCACTTGGAGAGAGAGGGGAAAAGGAGGTTAGTGAGTGGTTGAAAGGAGGGTCTGGTGACCCAGCGGTCAGTAAAGGTGAGTCAGAAAAAGAAGAGCGAATATCATCAACCTTTTTTTCGAAGTGGTTAACAAAGTCGCTTGACAGAAGTGAGGAGGGGGGAGGGGCTTTGGGAGGGTCCAAGAGGGTGGAGAAGATGGAAAATAGTTTTTTGGGATTGGAATAGGAAGATTGGATCTTATCTTGAAAGAAAGTGCTCTTTGCCTGAGAGATGGAGGCAGAGAAAGAGGAGAGGAGAGCCTGATAGGTTAGGAGGTCGTCACGGTGTTTGGATTTCCACCATTTCCGCTCTGCTGCCCGAAGGACGGTTCTATTAGCACGCAGTGCGTCATTTAGCCAGGGAGCAGGGGGGGGACTGATGAGCCTGCCGAGATGTGAGAGGACAGAGAGAGTCCAGAGAGGATGAGAGAGTAGAGAGGAGAGTTTCTGCAGCAGAGTTTGGAGGCAGGAGTTGAAACGAATCAGAGGAAGGGAGGGCTGAGAGCACCGATGAGGCAAAGGTAGAGGGGGAGAGGGAACGAAGGTTACGGCGGACAGGTGCAGGCTGAGAAGAGATTATTTTGTTATGTTTGGAAAGGGGTAGAGAGAATGAAATGAAGAAGTGATCGGATGTGTGGAGCGGGTTAACAGAGAGGTTAGAAGTAGTGCAATTCCTTGAGAATATGAGATCAAGGACATTGCCAGCTTTATGAGTTGGTGGGGATGGAGACAATGAGAAAGCGAAGGCGGTTAACAGAGATATTAGTTCGTCTATCTTCCCCGTCTGGAGGTTGAAGTCTCCGAGAAGTACAGCCGGAGGGCCAGTTTCAGGGATGTGTGAGAGAAGATGATCTAATTCCTCCAAGAAGTCCCCCAAGGCGCCTGGCGGACGGTAGAGAACAACAATGGTTAGTTGTAAAGGATGGGTTACTGTGACGGCATGGAATTCAAAGGTGGAAGTAGTGAAGTTAGGTAGCTTGAAGAGGGAAAAGCTCCATTTGGGAGAGAGCAGGAGACCAGTGCCACCTCCTCTGCCAGTGGGTCTGGGCGTATGGGAGAAGGAATATGCTGTAGAGAGAGCTGCTGGGGTGGATGTGTTGGATGGAGTAATCCAGGTCTCCGTGAGGGCAAGGAAATCCAGAGACTGCAGGAAAGCGTAGCCAGAGATGAAGTCAGCCTTAGGAACAGCTGACTGGCAGTTCCACAGGCCACCTGAAACTAAGTGTTGGATGTCAGAGGAGCATGTGGGATAGACGAGAGCAGGCCGAATATTTCGATTACGAGATACACGGGGCCAGTGATAGTGGCGAGAGGACACATGAACGGGAATGGAGAAAATACACATGATTATAGCATGCGGGACTAACCAAAATGAAATAAAATACCAGCGATACTTAGCTCAATCAAAGTAGGATTTGCCTCCTCTTTGCCTCCCTCGTGACTCCTGTATATATATATCTGCCTCACGTGAATATACCTCAGTTGTATGATTACCTGCTCAATGTGAATACACGGCATTGAGACACAGCCTGACTTGCCTTGTTTATTAATGCACATACATTTACAAACATGGTGTCAGAAGCTCAAATAGGACCCAGCTGTGGATTGCATGCTACTGTCCGTCGCTGAGACAGAGTGCGTTTATTTGTTTTGGTGAGGTTTAGCAGTTTCAGGTAGCCTGTTAGCATTAGCGTCACGTTGGAACAATGGCATCCAGCATCCCACCTCCGGAGCCTATGAAGATGGCGGGGGACATCCACGGCAACTGGGTGAGCTTTCGAGCAGAATTTGAGGATTATCTGCTTGCGACCCGGCTCAGCGAGAAAGTAAAGCCGGTACAAGCAGCTGCGCTCAGGAGGCTAATGGGGAATGACTGCCGACATGTTTACAAACACAACTTGGGACAGACCGCGGACCAACAAAAAGATGCGGGTGCTATACTGGTGGCACTGGAGCAATACTTCACACCCGCAAAGAACGTAATCTTTGATAGGTACGTTTTTGGCAACCTTAAACAAGAGGATGGAGAGCTCTTGGTTTGCTACCAGGCTGAAGGAAAAGGCTGCCTCTTCTGAATATGGAGCTATAAAAGATGAACTCATAAGGGACATGCTTGTTCTCGGGATAACTGACGAGGGTGCTAGATGTCGCTTACTAAGGGAAAAGGACCTTAAATTGGACGAGGCCATTAAAATTTGCCGTGTAGCCGAGGTCATGGACAGCAAGTTAAAAACCATGTCACTGGGCAGCTCTGGACCTGGGGACAGCATTAATGCCACACAAGGACAGTGATATGGACGGAGGTCTGCCAGCAGGCCATCCGAGTCCACCAACACATCTGCACAACCACAGAGCATGAGTGACGCTGGCGAATGCAAGTACTGTGCACGGCACAAGCGTGGGCGGGACCTGTGCCCTGCTTTTGGTAAATTGTGCCGCTCGTGTGGCACTGCTAACCATTTAGCAAAAGTATGCATGAAAAGAGGCCAGCAGGCACGCCAGTTGAATGTTGTGGATGACCCGTTGCCAGGGGAACTGGAGGACAGCGATGAGAGAGACGTGTACACAGCGGAGAGCGTGGGGGCTGTGAACACTCAAGGTAAAAAGTGGTTTGTCAACCTGCCACTGCAAAGTGGGGTTCAGAGGTGCCAGCTCGACTCTGGAGCTACTTGCAATGTGATGAGCATCAAGGACAAGACGAGACTGGCGTTCATGCCACGTTTGTCAGCGGTATGTGAGCCGCTGAGGAGACTGCTGGACAAGGATGTGATGTGGCACTGGCTGCTCAAACATGATGCCGCCATGAAGGAAATCAAGGCACTGGTCACGGCGGTGCCAGTCCTAAGGTACTATGACGTCCGCAAGCCAGTCACCGTACAGAGCGACTCCAGTCAGGCGGGTCTGGGCTGCTGCTTGCTTCAAGGGGGACAGCCTGTCGCATTCGCCTCCCGGGCATTGACCCAAACAGAGCAAAATTAAGCACAGATTGAAAAGGAGTGCCTGAGCATCGTATTCGCCTGCCAACGCTTCCACTACTACCTATAGTACCTCTCACACATCCCTGAAACTGGCCCTCCCGCTGTACTTCTCAGAGACTTCAATCTCCAGACAGGGAAGATAGCTGAACTAACATCTCTTTTAACCGCCTTTGCTTTCTCACTGTCTCCATCCCCACCAACTCATAAAGCTGGCAATGTCCTTGATCTCATATTCTCAAGGAACTGCATACTTCTAACCTCTCTGTAAACCCGCTCCACACATCCGATCACTTCTTCATTTCATTCTCTCTACCCCTTTCCAAACATAACAAACTAATCTCTTCTCATCCTGCACCTGTCTGCCGTAACCTTCGTTACCTCTCCCCCTCTACCTTTGCCTCATCGGTGCTCTCAGCCATCCCTTCCTCTGACTCGTTCCAACTCCTGCCTCCAAACTCTGCTGCTGAAACTCTCCTCTCTACTCTCTCATCCTCTCTGGACTCTCTCTGTCCTCTCACATCTCGGCAGGCTCGTCAGTCCACTCCTGCTCCTTAAATGACGCACTGTGTGCTAATAGAACCATCCTTCGGGCAGCAGAGCAGAAACGGTCTGGTGACCCAGACCCTCCTTTCACCCACACACTGACCTCCTTTTCCCCTCTCTCTCCAAGTGAGGTTCTTATCCTCATTACTTCTGCCCGTCCTACCACCTGTCCTCTGGACCCTATCCCTTCAAACCACCTTCAGACTATCGCTCCTGATATTCTACCTTTTCTCACCCATTTCATCAACACTTCTCTAACTTCTGGTCACTTTCCAAACAGTCTCAAGGAGGCAAGAGTAAACCCTCTCCTAAAGAAACCCACTCTCAACCCGTCTGATGTTATAAACCACAGGCCTGTCTCTCTCCTCCCGTTCCCGTTCCTGTCTTTAAACAACTCTCCTGTATCTCCATCAGAACAACCTTCTGGATCCGCACCAGTCTGGTTCCAAGGCAGGTGACTCGACAGAAACTGCCCACCTTGCTGTCACTGAGGAACTGCACACTGCTAAAGCAGCCTCCCTCTCCTCTGTCATCATCCTGTTGGACCTGTCTGCTGCATTCGACACGGTGAATCATCAGATCCTCCTTCGCACTCTCCAAGAACTTGGAGTTTCAGGCTCTGCACTTTCCCTCCTCACCTCATACCTCAAAGACCGCACCTACAGGGTTACTTGGAGAGGGTCGGAGTCCGACCCTTGTCAATTAACTACAGGGGTCCCTCAGGGCTCTGTTCTTGGTCCCCTCCTCTTCTCCTTGTACACACACTCGCTCGGATCAGTCATTAGCCCGCATGGTTTTTTATACCATTGCTACGCTGACGACACCCAATTAATTCTGTCCTTTCCCCGCTCAGAGACCCAGGTCGTCGCACGCATCTCTGCTTGTCTAGCTGACATCTCTCAGTGGATGTCTGCTCACCACCTCAAGGTCAACCTTGACAAGACTGAACTGCTTTTGCTTCCGGGAAAAGATTGTCCCACTCTTGACCTAACAATTAACATCGGCACCTCTATTGTTTCCCCGACTCAGACTGCAAGGAATCTGGGTGTGACCCTAGATGACAACCTGTCCTTCACTGCAAACATAGCTGCTCCAACCCGCTGCTGCAGATACATGCTTTACAACATCAGGAGGATACGTCCCCAGCTGACCCAGAAAGCGACGCAGGTTCTGGTCCAGGCTCTCGTCATCTCACGCCTAGACTACTGCAACTCTCTCCTGGCTGGTCTACCTGCATGTGCCATCCGACCTCTGCAGCTCATCCAGTATGCAGCGGCTCGTCTGGTCTTCAACCTTCCTAAATGTTCCCACACCACACCGCTCCTTCGCTCCCTTCACTGGCTTCCGGTAACTGCTAGAATCCACTTCAAGACAATGGTACTTGCGTACCATGCTGCGAATGGATCTGGCCCTTCCTACATCCAGGACATGGTTAAACCGTACACCCCAGCGCGTGCACTATGCTCTGCATCAGCCAAACGACTCGCTGCACCCTCGCTGCGAAGGGGACCCAAGTTCCCATCAGCAAAAACATGTGGATTTGCTATCCTGGCTCCAAAATGGTGGAATGAGCTCCCCATTGACATCAGGATAGCAGATAGCTTACACACCTTCCGGCGCAGACTGGAAACTCATCTCTTTCGAATCCACTTCGAGCGATAGAACTATTAACAAAGCACTTATATACTAATAAAGGACTGGCTTATCTAAAGCCAGTTGAGTAGCACTTGAAATGTTTTTGCACTATGAAACCTGATGTAGTTATATGATTCTGTTTTCTTCAAGTTTGTATCTTGTTGGTCGAACGCACTTATTGTAAGTCGCTTTGGATAAAAGCGTCAGCTAAATGCAATGTAATGTAATGTAATATATGGGAGGGGTGATGTGACTGCAGAGACCGACCACCGCCCACTGGTGTCCATCTTCACCAAGCCCCTCCTCAGTGCGCCAAAGTGCCTTCAGAGCATGCTCCTCACACTTCAGAACTACTGCCTTGCGGTGGTATACAAGCCAGGCCCTGAGATGTACATAAGTGACACGCTCATGCACACGAACAACAGAAAGAGACTATGATGTCACACCCGCTCCCCACACGTCCCTGGCAGCTAGTAAGCATGGATCTGTACAGCTCCGCAGCACAGAACTTCTTGCTCGTGGTGGACCATTATTCTGACTTTTGGGAGATCGACCTGCTCCCTGACCTATCAGCGGACACCACGATCCGTAGATGCAAGGAACAGTTTGCACGCTACGGTGTCCCAGACAGCGCCATTTCTGATGGTGGAGGCCAGTTTGCTGGTGGAGAGTTCCGGGCGTTTGCGAGAGAGTGGGGTTTTGAGAATGTCATGTCCTCACCGAGGCACCCAAAGGCTAACGGCAAAGCGGAGTCAGCAGTGAAAATTGTAAAGAGCCTGTGCAGAAGGGCAGACCGTGCCAAAGAGAACCCCTGGAGGGCCATATTGCATTGGAGAAATACGCCCACTGAGGGTATGCATTGCAGCCCAGCACAGCGGCTTATGTCACGTAGACTGAGAACCCTTCTCCCTGTGGCCGACCAGCTACTGGTGCCTCAGGTCGTCATGGGTGTTCCTGACAAGCTGAAAATGAAACATCGAGCAGCAAAGCTGACATATGACAGATCTGCCAAGGATCTGCCGGAGCTGAACGTCGGCCAGCCCATACGGATGAAGCCACTCCCAGGAGACAGAACGGCCCGATGGAGGAGAGGTGTGTGCCTTCAGCAGTTGGGACTCCGGTCCTATCTGGTCGGTGTGGAGGGGACCACGTATCGGCGCAACAGGGTTGATCTTCGACCAGCAGGGGCGGCCCTTCTCTAGCCGTCAGTTCTCCCAGAATCGGCCCCGGAGCAGCCTGCGAGTGGGGGGAGCACCAGAGAGGTCGTCGGCGTCCCCGAGGAGTCTCCAAGGCCATCACCCCCGGGGTCGTCGCAGTTTTCCCCGCAGACTGGGGATACACCATGCCGTGAGTTACAGGGCCGGGCCTTCTCCTAGAGCGGACGGCTGATTAGACCTCCTGACAGACTTGACCTCTAGGTCACACACACACTCAAACACACATGGACGACAAAGATTGAAAAAAATACATGAATATACCTCAGTTGTATGATTACCTGCTCAATGTGAATACACAGCGTTGAGACACAGCCTGACTTGCCTTGTTTATTCATGCACATACATCTACAAACAGTGTGTGTGTGGATGGTAGAGCGAGAGTGAGCGAGCGTGTGTATGTTTCTGGAAGTGAAACGAGGCAGCAGAAAAACAGTGGTCTGTGATGTATTTTGTGAAACAGAAGAACAACTAAATAAATGCAACGGCCTCCCAAGAAGAGCTCGCCTCTCTCCAGTCATTGAAGCTAAAGTGGGTTATTGAACCTGAAGCTTGTTGCTTCTGCCCTGGGAGACGACAGAGAGTCATCCCCCATTTTTCCTCGACTACGGTCTGGGAGCCGACATGAAAGTTCAACACACAGATGGCCAGTCCGCCCCTTTGTAGCATATTATTTCCATTAGCAGATCGCCACTGGGCTTTCAACTAAAGACACAGCCATGCAAAAACTGCGGCATTTGTACAGCTCCTTATGGGTACTGCAATTAGTGAAGTGCTTTCCTCTGAGGTGAAACGATCAGCACCACGGAGGAAAGCGGCAGAAAGTCACCTGGAGTTAAAGAGAGCGGGGCTGCGTTGTGTGCATGGCTTCCTTCTGTAGGTAACGGGGAGACACGCTCTGGCGGCGGTCTCGTTCAGGATCCGAAAATAAAATTTAAATATTTTGCACACTTATTCCACTAATTCCTAGTGTGCCACTGGTTACGGTGCCAGGGGTTGCCGACTCCTGCTATATATATTACATTACATTGCATTGCATTTAGCTGACGCTTTTATCCAAAGCGACTTACAATAAGTGCGTTCGACCAACAAAATACAAACTTGAAGAATACAAACAGAATCATATAAGTACATCAGGTTTCATAGAGCAAAAACATATATATATATATATACAACCCAGTCAAAAAGCATTTTGTGTAATAGTCACAAAATTAATCTATTGATTCGTGTTGACTAGGGATGTAACAATACCCAAAACTCACGGTACGATAATATCGCGATAAAAAGTCCACGGTACGATATTTATCGCGATATTGAAAAAAAAGTGTTTTTTTTTTTACTTTAATTAGTTTTTCTTTATTAAATAAGACATCTGATTTGTACAGCATTTTAGTAGGATAGTAGTATTTTAAAGTATCAACAATATAATAATCAGACCCTGCAATAGAATAAATCAAGTTTCACTTTAGTTTTTCAAGTAACTCAACTCTAACTCACTCACTCACTCACTCAGCGTCATCAAGGTTATCTTTTAGGAACATGAGCATGTCCACATTTCCAGGTAGAAGCTGGGATGTTTGGGCGTTTACAATATCCCCTGCTGTGGAAAAAACTCTCTTGCTTGGTACTGATGTTGCTGGGACAGAGAGATATGCTTTGGCCATGGGTGACAGCAGTGGTAAAACTGTGCATTGTCTCTCCACCACTTCAAAAACAATACAGTTTTTGCCAAGAAGGTGAGGCTTATTGACAGAGATATAAATATACTGTTGGTACTTGTCAATGTCTCTAGGTATGTACATGTAGCCCTTTAAATACGATGTCCTTTTGTGTTATCTGTTTTTTTATGTTCATGTTGTAACCTACTTGCTGCCATGTTGGACAGGTCTCCCTTGAAAAAGAGATGATCTCAATGGGACCATCTGGTTAAATAAAGGTTTAAAAAAAAAAAAATTATTTAAAAAAATCGCGGTAGATTTTGTTAGTCTCACGACGGTATTGAGACATTTATTTACCGCGATATTCGATATATCGTTACATCCCTAGTGTTCACCATAGGGCTGTACCCGAATATCCGAATATTCGTTCGTTGGAGTACTAATCGGGTTTCAATTTCATTATTCGGATATTCGTTTTTTTTTTTTTTTTCGTTTTTTTATTGAATTTTTTGAAATCTTCCATATCAACGTAAGAGCTTGTGCCTCTTCGGGGGGAGATAACACTTAACCATAAACTTTATTGTTTACGTTCTCCGTCTTTATATGTAGATATGACTTTTCTCCGTTAATCTCCGTCACGTTGTTTCCTTAGCAACAACAACTTCCTGTCTACAGCGCTAACTCTCCTTCAAAATAAAAGCATGTCCATAAATAATAGGAAGCTAAGCCAAATTACACTTAAGACATATACAACTGCAACGAAAGTAATAAACACAATGCAATATCCTTTTCAATTTCAAAGAACACAAATTGGGTTCCTCGTTGATTAAGTAGACAGCAGGGCTCGCGGCAGAAGCCTGCCGGTTTTAAACTATCGGTTAATAACCTGCAGAGCTCGCGGCATTCCTCTGTCCGAGATACGCCTCCTACACACGGTCATAATAACCCATGAGCGCCGTTATAACGCCTCATGTGGACAGCACTGCACACACCTCCACTCATCCCCTGAGCGTGTACGTGCCTCATGATGACAGCCGGAGAGTTTTTTTGTGTAGAGAAGGCTGGAGCCACTACACAGAGGAGGGATGAGAGTGTGGTTTTCTCTGGACGACCTGCTATTTGCTGGCTCACTCCAGGGAGGAAGTCGCTTTACAGACGGTACATCTCGTATCACATCTGTCAAAGCCTGGGTTTCATAATGAATTGGAAGAAAAGCTGTCCTCTTCTCTCTCAGACAAACGTTTATCTGGGAGTGGAATTAAACTCAGCCAGCATGAGAGCGCGGCTCTCGCGGCAGCGAGTGGAGGAACTGACAGCTCTCCTCCGGCGTGTCACAACCCACACAGCCCTCTCCGTGACGCAGCTGCTCGGCGTTGGCGTCAGCTGGTCACGTGATGATCCCCCTGGGTCTCTTCCAACAGGGGGAACAATCCAGAGGTGGTTCATTCGCTGCAGAAGCCTGCTGTTTTTAACCTATTGGTTTATAAACTGCAGAGCTCGCGGCATTCCTCTGTCCCAGATATGCCTCCTACACACGGTCATAATAAATCCACGAGCACCGTTATAACGCCTCGTGTGGACAGCAAGCACACACCTCTCATCCCCTGGGCGTGTACGCGCCTCATGATGAGAGACGGAGTGACATGTAGCGTGTGGAAACTCCCTCGCAGTCCTTTTGCCTCACGGGCAGCGGCGGCGATGGCGTGGCTCGTCCCCATGACGACCATTACGGCACATCACAGAGAAGCCTCTCCCCCGAGCAGTTCCATGGGATACAAGAAACACTCCTGTCATCCCAGGAACAGAGTCTTGCGCGGTTTTTACTCCACTATTTTTCTAAATCTCGGAAAAGAACCGGGGAGTCGCCCCGTTGCTGTACAATCAAACATGTGTTGATTCGTATATTCCCGGCGAATTGCACAGAGGGGCTCGCAGAGCGCAGCAGCCGTGTTATGCGAGGAGTACGGAGACTCAGACCTGTGTCATGCGCACTGGCGCCTCAGTGGGATTTGGCTTTGGTGTTACGCGCACTAAGCAAAGCCCCATTTGAACCTTTAGACCAGGTTCCCCTTACTTTTGGCTCTATCAGCGAAAAGGGTGAGTGATTTGTCTGCTCTCTCTGTGGCTCCGTCAGGTCTCCGGATCCAAGGAGATGCAGTTCAGCTGTTTTACGCCCTAACCCGGCTTTTATGCCAAAGGTCATCACAAATTAGGTTAAATTGTTAACATAGGTTTAGGTGCATGGCCACACCTAAAACTCCACCTCAAACCACGACCACCCCTATTTATATCCGGCAAAAACTTCCGGCCACTGCTTGTCTCCATCCTTTCAAGGACTGACAGCCAGACCGTGATTCACGCCGCGCGTCGTCACGGTTCAAACAAGCTAAACACTACCACGAGAACATTCAACTTACCATGGATCCCGAACTGCTGATCAACTCACCGGAGTCAGACGAAGATCTCTTCGACATCGGCTACCCGCCATCCACGTTTCAGCAGTTGGATCTAAGCCAAGCATCCGAACGGAGCCGCGTGCGCTCGGCAATCAGTGTCCCACACACCAGCCGCCACCGTTCCCACTAAAGCTCCCGCAACGAGACACCTCCAACTCCAGACAGGTCCTAGGCTTCGTCTACTCCGCCAGAGAGGGCAAACAACCGGGGCCACAACAGACACAGCCAGCTCCAATCTCCCCACCAACGGCAGCCTGCCTCATTCGCAGCCCCCGGCCATTCGCAGCCCCCGGCCACTCGCAGCGGCGCACTCGCAGCGGCGCACTCGCAGCGGCGCACTCGACACGCCTCTCGGACGGAGCCGCGCTCCGAAACGGAGCCCGAACTCAGGAGGTGGACAGTCATTCAACTCCAACGTTTCCTGAAAGAAAACGGCATCCACTTTCACCGAAATGACAACCAGGTGAGACTGTTCAACCTCTACAAAGCCTACAGCAGCACAACGGCAAGAACAACGACACACACAGCTCTTCCCTCTATTTTCGGCATTGTTGTAAGACCATTTTAGACCACTGACATAATGATAATATATAATAATATTTCAAGTACATCCTTTTTTACATTCAACATTGCAAATGAAATGTGAAATAATATTTAAATATATAAATTATATATATAATAAATAAAACAAATTAATTAAATAAATCACACACAACCAAAACAATAAATGAAATAGACTCAGGCTGGAAAACAGAGCTCTCTTGTGGCCAAAACATGCAATTGCATTTGTGAAAATGCAGTAGCAAACATTTTTTTTAAAAAATAAAGTAAGTCGGGAAGGTGGGGGCTCTCCATCTCCAGCTGCCGTGTTTGCTCCCAGCTGGGAAAACGGAATGGGGTGGTTGTGTTTCAGGTGCAGTTTAAGGTTGGTCCTATTGCTGGCTTTTGTTGCTACCTTTTTAAAACAAATGCGACATACCGGCTCATTCAAGTCCCTAGGTTTGCCTCGTTGATTTGGCTTAAATCCAAAATATTCCCACACCGGAGATGTAGAATTAGGTTTTGCAACCAATTCCATTTAGCTTAAAATTCCCCTCGAGTAAGTCACACGTTGTCTCCTGCTTGTCTCTATATTATTAATTTGGCTGCTACACTGTTGCACGCAGAGTGTCCTGACCTGGCTGTGTGTGAGCCCCGCCCCTCACAGCACGCCGGGCCGGCAGCCACAGCGCACCTGGCTACAATGCTGGTCACATCCTTATCTAGATTCTAAACAAACACGCATGTATGATGCCCCATCTTCACTACTGCTAGCGGCAACTTAAAGTTTTTTTAGCCATTTTAGTCTCTCTCTCTCTTCCTCAAAGATGTAAACTGATGGGAGACTCATGGCTTATGTTTGTTTTTCTTAGTGGGTAGGTCCTTAGTGATTTATTGAGTGTCCATTGTCATTTCAGGCCAACATGGCTGCTGGCCGAGATTTCTTTGACGCACACACAAATCCACCAATCTCACAGAGTGTAACGCAAAGTCAAGCTGCTTTGAGTGGCCCTATTGGCTGCTGTGTGTTGGTTACGGCCTGTCCACACGGCGGCGTGAGTTGACTCTTGGCGGTGGGCGTGGCTGAAGCTTGGGGGTTAAACGTGACCAACAACCAATCACATGAATGTCCCGCCCCGGACATACAAAGCAAATAAGCCTGGTTCTTCTTCTCCACTATAGCCAAAATGGATGCTGGTTTGGTAATGTTAGTGTATTCTAGAACCCTGAAGGCAGGAGAGACTGAAAAGAGTCAAGGGAAGCTTATAAAAGTTAACAGCATTTAATTACACAACAGATGCGGTGGTGTACAAAATGAAATGTGCGAGTGGAGGCGCTCTCCTCATCTGACCGGTCAGTCCAGATCAGCAGGTAAAAGGGGTCAATTCTTGGCTTGCTCTTCCTGTTGTCATCTGAGGTCTTCTCCTATTGGCCGGCGTCGTCGGGGGGCGGGTCCAATGCAATTCCTGTCTTTTTCTGTTGTTAAATTATATCATTCTGGTGTCTGTGGTTATTTAAACATTCCCTAATAAACGTTATTCAGCGGTAATAAATGAGTGCTAAACCCAGTGTGCTCAGTGAACAACATCACATGTCATTTCACCTTTGATTCACGGTTTGAAAATGCAGCATTTCGCCACATGCTAATGCTAACCGGAAGTGTTAGCAGAATAAAACTGATTTAAATTAAATAGAGTATTTAATTCAAATTCGCCATATCAACATTGATTTTAATTTCTAACAGTAGCAAGGGTCGCATATTTTTGATCTGTTCTAAATGTACCTTAGAGGAATATTTTTCAAGTTTTTAATACTCTTATCAACATGAGTGGACAAATATGCTTTATGCTAATGTTTATTATCATTTGAACAATGACAAATATTCTCATGAATATTAAACACAACAACCTCTGAAAATATTCGCCTCAATTCAACCTGGAACCTCTCTCATTCAATAATACAATACAAAGTGTGTGTGTGTGTGTGTGTGTGTGTGTGTGTGTGTGTGTGTGTGTGTGTGTGTGTGTGTGTGTGTGTGTGTGTGTGTGTGTGTGTGTGTGTGTGTGTGTGTGTGTGTGTGTGTGATGGATCGTTGGAGCTATGTGCAACTCAAGGCATATGCTCGAACGGGAGCTGCCTGGACGCTGCAATCATGTTGCGCACTATCCGAGCTGAGTGTGCTGACTTTTCGTAAAATGTCCCACTGTCTGGCTTCCTGCATAAAGTCAAGTGCTCGGCGCAGTTGTGGCGAAATGTCGCTCCTCTGTTTTCATTTAAACAGCTCCTTATATCCGTTAGCGCAGCTAGCTAGCACCAGATGCTAACAACAACAATGCACGTAAGGTCTCTCTCTCGCTCGCTCGGGCCACACATACACACACCCTCCCGGTCCTCCCAATAGCCAGTCGGTGCCTGCCGGTGAGCGTGGAAGTGTGGTCTGCTGCAAGCGGGCAGCAGGAGCGGGGCTGTCAGCATCAGTTTGTAGATGGTATTTTAAACTCGATGCGCTCTGAAACTACGGGGCGGCCGAGGAAAAAAAATACACATGCGTTAATCGCGTTAAAATAATTAGTGGCGTTAAAAAAATGTTGCGTTAACTTGACAGCCCTAATATATATATATAATATAATAATAATAATAATATATATATAATTGAAGACATTAATGTCTATGGTGCTATTTTATGCAACATTCCATGCTAGCTAAATATACTATACGAAGTACACTGGATATAAACTCCCCAAACAGACCTACCAGTTTCACCCACTATCTCTGCCACCTCCCTCCATGCCTGGCTCCTCCGGTTTATATCCCGGTAGG
Organism: Harpagifer antarcticus; assembly: GCA_902827135.1. NCBI lineage: Eukaryota > Metazoa > Chordata > Actinopteri > Perciformes > Harpagiferidae > Harpagifer > Harpagifer antarcticus. The sequence goes on along the minus strand of CADEHL010001252.1, from coordinate 2,720,128 downwards.
TGAAGAAGGACTGATCGTATAGGACCGGGTGATTCCCTACTGCTATTATTATTTTATCCTCCATTTTTTGGAACATGAGGAAATGACCTGCGGTATGGCTCTCCCAGCATACACGCGGTTTGATTGGCTAGCGCTTGTACTGGCAGATTTGCATGCACAGGATTTTATTGGCTGACGCCTCCGTCGAAGCTTCAAAAGTTGAACATTGCTCAACTTTTGCAGCAAGCACCGTGAGCAACGCGTAGCGACGCTCCCACAATGCAGTTCGGCGAAGCATGACGTCACCCCATTCAAAGTGAATGAACAGAAGCGTTGAAGAGTCAACGCACGCCGCCGTGTGGACGGGCCGTTACAGTCTCACAAGAGGTACCGCTGGAAAGCTACAGTTCCAGCGATTCCGTGGTTAACTGAATCATATTTATACTCCCTATATTTGAAAAGATATGATTAAACGTAAAAATATACGCACTTCGATGTGGCAGTAACACGTGAGTCGGATCCACCTCCACCAGTCGAACCAGTGTGGGACCCAAGCCAGCCGAAGACGCAGGTTTAAAAGTGCCCCGCTGCAGCGGACCATTGCTTCAATCAAAATCACCCAGGAACTCCTCATTAACGAATGATTTATTAATACAGTACCCCCCAGTCTGTTTACCAGTAACTAACCATCAGTTATTCAATCGCAGTCACTCAGGAACTCCTCATTAACTAACCATTAACTATCTAGTCGTTCCTTATTCACTACTCAGTGACTATAACATTTTAACATTTTGTGTACCTTATTGTAACTGATATACAGTAGCCTACCAAAGCAAAGTGACGTTACATTTGTAATTAACAACAAACAACTCGCATCTTATTTGAGCTTAAAGCGAGATATCTTTCCTCAAGCTAACCACGTAGTTTTGGTACCTTTACCTCAAGCTGCAGTCACATGAAACACCGTAAAACAGCTCTATGCTGAACCTCCCGTGGGTTTCTATAGAGAATATGACGCCTTCCAGCATGCCTTTTCAAAGCGCAACCAATCAGATGATAGTCGTATATAGTGCCGCAAGCTAGCTAACTAGGCAACTATAGAAACAAAACCAACTGGCCTCATTTCACCAAAGGGATCTGCGCCCAACCTCGCGGTGAGCAAATGGCGTATCATGTGAATGCAGCTTCAGGAAGTCTTTTTCTAGATCTTTAGAGTGGTTGAGAAAACAACTGATAAGTGCCGTTTAATGTCCTGATAACATTCTAAACAGAGGGGCCAGGCCCTGTAAGAAGCGGCACTCATGGCATGCTGAAAGACTCACTCGAGGAATAAAACACGCATTCTGGTCCTCTCCAAAACTGTCATTTTGGCTGCACTGAGTTAGGAAGATTTACAAATTACAAATATAGATGGACATACAAATTCAAACACACACACACATCAGCCAGGCACGCCTGAGTTCTGGAGGTCATTCGTGTCTAACAAGAGCAATGAACAGCTCATCATCCATCCCTACACCATCAATTCCTAAACCCAAGCACTCATTAGCAACATCCTGCAGATACATTCACCTGATGCCTAATTGACCTCTGAGTCACTGTGGAGAGCCAGTCCTGGTAAAGAAAACACAGCAAGTAACCAAACATGGGCTTTAGGGTTAAAATTGAGTGAAAAGAAAGATTAGGGGGCAAAAGAAGGGAGCAGACGGGATGAAAGAATAAGAAACAAATGAGGGGAAGAGAAGGAGGAGAGAAGACAGCTGACCGTAGGCTTGTTCAGCCATGAGATTAGGCTAAGTGATGGAAAACAGAGGCAGGGACAGGCGGAGAGCCTCGGGTAAAAAAAAGCTTAGAGGACCGATGAAGAATGCATTTTAGATGCTAAAATGAGGTTAGGAAACTAAGATGAGGTGGTTCTGTGATCTTCATAGCCAACACCAAGACATAAACAATCGCTCAATCTAATAATGGGAGTTGATGAATAGTTTCAGCTGTACCCACCCGAGCTGGAAACATCAAATGTACGGTGGTGTCAGGATGTGTCAGCTGGATAACATCACTCTTGAAAAATATAAAACAAACTAATCTAATCTGGTGGCCAACAATAAGAAGCACTTAAAATAAACATCAATGATGACAAAAGCATTACAGATGGTTGAAACTGGGAGTTATTTGGGTTCTTTTCAACAACTGCTTGGACAAAGGCAGGTGATTTACTGCAAACACAGCAGTGACCTGAGATCCTTCTTAGATTCTGTTGGGGCAAAGCGTGGTCTGAAACCCACCTCGGCTCCTTTAATGAGCTAGTCAAATTTACAAAAGAAGAAACTCAAAGCACCAGATACAGGGTTAAACAATAATCTGTTTTACTGGTAGAAAATAACAATACACAATACAGAACACTCTGCAACAGTACCAAATACAGAGTGCTCTGGGCTCAATTCCTACCACCGTGTGATATACGTACCACGACAGCCAGTCAGGAAGTGAGCCCCGATTATGAACATTGGGACAGCTTAAATAAAAATGCTGTGGGAGGAGTTGTGTTGGTTCCTCCTCCTCAGCTATTTGTTATTGGCGATTTCACTTCTGGGCGAGCCCTAGACCGTGAGCTGGTAGTTCTCCATTGGCCAGTTTCACTTCTGGGCGGGACCCTAGGCAATGAGTCAGCAGTTGTTGACTCTGTCTGGTCTGTGTGTGTCTAAATAAGGATGTCCAGCATATATATAGCCACTACAATGAACACACACATTCCACCATGCAGCATTCCAGAGGCCTGAGCTGTGTGCAAATAAGGACATATAGCATATATATATAGCCACTGCAATGAACACACACATTTTTAGACATGCAGCATTCCAGAGGCCTGAGGTGTGTGCAAATAAGGATATCTCATGTATATAGCCACTACAATGAACCCACACATTCCACCATGCAGCATTCCAGAGGCCTGAACTGTGTCCAAACACGGACACCCCATCTCTCACATCTCCTAATGGAAAGGTTTCACTTCTCATATTTCCAGCTTCAAACTCACGTCTGGACACTAGGAACACAGGTTACTTCAATAATCAATAATTCTTCCTCAGGAATGGTGAGTAAAAGCTACAGTATTGCATCATAACCAGGGTTGGGTTGTAACGGCATACATGTAACGGCGTTACGTAATCAGAATACAAAAATCAAGTAACTGTAACTGCTCGCGTTACATTTGAAAAACGAGCAATCTGATTACAGTTACTTCCGTAAACCTGAAGTGAATACATTTTGGATTACTTATTGGAATTATTGGTGGAAATATTTCCTCACAACATTTAATATTCATTACTAAAGGTACAGCCGAATCATCACAGCGCACAAAACCTATTACCGCCACAGATGGACCAAAATAGGGAGCGTTTGAAAAAAATGTGCGGGTCCGCTCAGTGAAACAATAACAACGAAACATGGAGGAACAAAAGTCTGTGTTTAAATCGTGGCGATATCGACACCACCTCGAATTTAAACAAGACCATGGGAAGAATATCACGGTCCAGTGTACCTTTTGTCTTTGTCACAGTCTGCTTTCTCACTCACCTATTTTCTGCATTATCATTCCTTAGTCACCTGGTAGTCACACCCTGTCTCTCTCTCTCTCACTCTGTTACACCCATCAGCTCCATTAGTATTTAGGCCCACTTCACCTTCACCTCAGTGCCAGATCGTACTTCGCAGCATGCTTGTCTTTCCAGCACTACTCCTCAGATTGCTCTCCCGGTTTCGACCCTGCCTGTCCCTGACCAGCCTGCCTCGCCTGCTCCCTGACCCGTTCTGTGCCTACGACTCCCGTCCTGCTGTCTCCTGGAACCCTCGCCTGTCCCCGACCAGCCCTTTGCCTACTATCTGCCGTGTTGTCTCCTACCAGCCTATTGACTCTAATAAAGCTGGTTACCGACTATCTCTGGTTTCCCGTGTTCTGCATTTTGGTCCTCAGCTCGTTTGTGACAGAACGATCTGGCCAGAAATGGACCAAGCAAACACCGGGTCTCCTATAGACCGCTTTGAGAGGGTTGAGGATGCCATCCAAAGACAGGAGGTCACGATAGCTACCTTAGCTATCGAGACCCACCAGGCAACCTCAACCCAGGGACAAACGCTGGCTCACCTTACCTCCCAGATGCAACAGATGGCCGCCACCGTACAACAGCTAGCCGCTACCATGGCTGCTACCGTCCCTCCGCCCGCAGCTCCGATGCTCGCTCCAGCCCCTGGGTCGACGGGATACGCTCCGGAGCCTCGTGTGGGAACGCCGGAACGCTACGCTGGTGAGCCGGAGGGATGCAGGCCTTTTCTCACAAACTGTTCCATATTGTTTTCACTGCAGCCACACACCTTCGCCTCCTCGGCGGCTCGGGTAGCTTTCACCGTTAATCATCTGACGGGGAGAGCACGTTTATGGGGAACTGCTGAGTGGGAGCAGCAGACACCAGCCTGCGCCTCGTTTGCTGCCTTTTCCGCGGAGATGCGGAAGGTGTTCGGTCCCGTTCGTCTGGGTCCCGACGCTGCTGGAGGCCTGCTGAGTTTGTGCCAGGGTTCCGGCACGGTGGTGGATTACGCTATTGACTTCCGCACCAGTAGCCGTCGCAGCAGCTGGAATGAGCCGGCGCAGTGTGACGCATATCTGAGAGGATTAGCGGATTATATGAGAGATGAGCTGGTTTCCTATGATCTCCCTGCTTCCTTGGATGGGTTGATAGAGCTCACCTTTCGGATTGACGGACGAATCCAGACTCGGAGAGGAGAGCAACAGACGCGAGCGGCGGGCCGCTGCTCGCGACAACAACTTCCGGTTTCCGGGAGATTTCGACTTCCGGGTTCGGCGGAGAGTTCCCACTCCTACTCTGACTCACGGTACGAGGTCGAGCCCATGCAAGTGGGTCGTACCAGTCTTACCTCTGAGGAGAGGGAAGTACGTCGAAGAGGTAAAAGACAGAGCTCATCAGTAATGGGGAGTATACTGGTGGGCCAAACCTCTGAGCTGATCCCCAATCTAAGACCCTTGTGCCATGCTCGACTCCTCCTGACAGGCAAATCTCAGGCTCTGGCTGTTTTTATCGACTCCGGATCAGATGTTAGCATCATTGACGAGGAGCTCGCACGACAGCTGGGCATCCAACAGGTTCGGCTGCTCCAGCCGGTACCGGCTAATGCTTTGGATGGTCACCTGCTGGGAACAGTGACACACCAGACGACACCGGTCCGTATGCTCATGTCGGGGAACCACCATGAGACAATCCGGTTTCATGTGCTACGGTCCCCCCAAATCCCTCTGATTTTGGGTTATCCGTGGCTCCGCCGCCACAACCCGAACATTGACTGGGCAACCGGGTCCATCCTAGGTTGGAGTTCTTCCTGTCATCAGGTTTGTCTCAAGCAGGCCGCCGCACCTCAACTATCTGACTTACCAACGCCCCTGCAGTTTTCCAGGCGTTGGTGAACGACGTACTCCGAGACATGTTGGATCGTTATGTTTTTGTCTATCTGGACGACATCTTGATTTTTTCTAAGAACCTCAAGGAGCACATCCATCATGTCCAGACAGTCCTCCAGAGACTTCTGGAGAACTCACTGTTCGTCAAGACGGAGAAGTGCGAGTTTCACACTTCTTCGGTCGCCTTTCTTGGCTACATCGTGGGTCAAGGAAGTGTGGAGATGGATCCTTCTAAGGTCTCAGCAGTTACCTCGTGGCGGGTCCCTGATTCCCGGAAGGAGCTGCAGCGTTTCCTGGGATTCGCCAACTTTTACAGACGGTTCATCCGTGGCTACAGCACCGTGGCCGCCCCGCTCACCGCCCTGACCTCATCCAAGGTGACGTTCCGATGGTCCCCTGCAGCCGAGGAGGCTTTTCAGGACCTCAAGGGCCGGTTTACGTCAGCTCCTATCCTTCAAGTACCAGACACCGCTGGTCAGTTGGTGGTGGAGGTGGATGCTTCTGACGTAGGGGTGGGGGCCATCCTGTCGCAACGTTCTGGTGAGAACCAGAAGCTCCACCCCTGTGCTTTCTTTTCGAGGAGATTGAGTCCGGCGGAGAGAAACTATGACGTGGGGAATCGAGAGCTTCTAGCAGTCAAGTTGGCGTTGGAGGAGTGGCGACACTGGCTTGAGGGGACAGAACAACCATTTCAGGTATGGACCGACCATAAGAACCTGGAATACATCAGGTCGGCACAGAGACTGAATTCTCGGCAAGCCAGGTGGTCGTTATTTTTCACCCGGTTTAATTTTTTTCTCTCCTACCCGCCCGGGCTCCCGCAACGTGAAGGCCGACGCTTTGTCCCGGCAGTTCGGGAGGGAGGGAGACACCCGGGGTATTCCGGACACTATTCTTCCTGCTCCTCGAGTGATCGGCGTCCTCGCTTGGGAGATTGAGGAGAGGGTTAAGACCGCTTTGGTGGACCAACCCGGTCCTAGTTCTTGTCCTCTTAACCGCTTGTTTGTGCCTCAGGTTTTGAGGGCTGAGGTGCTTCAGTGGGCTCATAGCTCCAGACTTTCCTGCCACCCTGGAATTCAACGTACCAAGGGGATGGTCCTACAACGGTTCTGGTGGGCCACGCTGGAGGCTGACACCCGGGAGTTTGTGAACGCCTGTCCTGTGTGCAATCGGCACAAACCATCTCACCAAGCGCCAGCTGGCCTCCTTCATCCATTACCGGTCCCACGTCGCCCTTGGTCACATATTTCATTGGACTTTGTGACTGGTCTACCACCGTCCCACGGACATACTGCCATCTTGACGGTGGTAGATCGGTTTAGTAAGATGGCTCATTTCGTACCCCTGCCTAAGATCCCGTCAGCTAAGGAGACGGCAGAACTGATTCTGCTCCACGTGTTTCGCATTCACGGACTGGCGACTGATGTGGTTTCCGACCGGGGGCCCCAATTCACCTCTGTGTTTTGGAGGGAGTTTTGTGAGCTCATCGGGGCGACGGTTAGTCTCACCTCCGGTTTCCACCCACAGGCCAATGGCCAGACCGAACGGAAGAATCAGGAGATGGAGACCACTCTCCGCTGCATGGCTTCCGATCATCCCACGACCTGGTCAAAACAACTCCTGTGGGTGGAGTATGCCCACAACACCCTCATCAGTTCCGCTACTGGTCTTTCCCCTTTTCAGTGTGCATACGGTTTTCAACCCCCATTGTTCTCTGCATTGGAGAAGGAGGTTACCTGTCCGTCTGTCCAGGCTTTCATCCGACGTTGTCGGAGGACTTGGAGGCAGGCTCGTACAACTCTGCTTCAGTCTGCTAACCGGTACGCCACATCAGCGAACCGCCGACGCACCAAGGCACCTGTGTACCAGGTAGGCCAGAGGGTGTGGCTTTCCACCCAGAACATTCCCCTTCGGATGGAGTCTAAAAAGTTAGCGCCCAGGTTTATTGGACCCTTCGAGATTGTCAAGGTCATTAATCCTGCAGCAGTTCGACTGAGTTTGCCCCGGAACATGAAAATCAATCCCACCTTCCACGTTTCTAGGATTAAACCTGTCCGGGAGAGCCCTATGGTTTCCGCCGCCCCTCCACCACCACCCCCTAGGATAATCGATGGGGGCCCTACCTACACCCTTCGTCGTTTACTCCGTTCCCGTCTCAGAGGAAGAGGGGTTCAGTATTTGGTGGATTGGGAGGGCTATGGTCCTGAGGAGAGGCAGTGGGTTCCGGCTCGTCATATCCTCAACCCTCAGCTCATCCGAGACTTCCACCTGCGTTACCCGGAGCAGCCGTCTAGGACCCACGCTCGACCAGGCATTAAGCCAGGGAGTACTCGTCCGCTACGGACCAGAGGCTTCGTCGAGGAGGAGGGGGAGTCGTCATCGGGCGAGGAGGACGAGGATTTCCAGGAGGGAGAGGCCGAGAGAGCAGTCTCAGACGAGTACTAACCTTTCCCATACCTCCACCTTCCACCCGGTGTCTGTAGGGTTTTTTTTTCTTGGGTCTCTTTTGTTGTTTTTTTTTTAGTATTGTTTAGACGTCTGGAGCCGTCCATTAAGGGGGGGGGTTCTGTCACAGTCTGCTTTCTCACTCACCTATTTTCTGCATTATCATTCCTTAGTCACCTGGTAGTCACACCCTGTCTCTCTCTCTCTCACTCTGTTACACCCATCAGCTCCATTAGTATTTAGGCCCACTTCACCTTCACCTCAGTGCCAGATCGTACTTCGCAGCATGCTTGTCTTTCCCGCACTACTCCTCAGATTGCTCTCCCGGTTTCGACCCTGCCTGTCCCTGACCAGCCTGCCTCGCCTGCTCCCTGACCCGTTCTGTGCCTACGACTCCCGTCCTGCTGTCTCCTGGAACCCTCGCCTGTCCCCGACCAGCCCTTTGCCTACTATCTGCCGTGTTGTCTCCTACCAGCCTATTGACTCTAATAAAGCTGGTTACCGACTATCTCTGGTTTCCCGTGTTCTGCATTTTGGTCCTCAGCTCGTTTGTGACAGTCTTCCAACCATCAATACACTGTCTGCATCAAAGGACTCCACGTCTAATCTTAAAAAGTACTTGGAGGTAAGTCAACGTTTGCTTTTTTTTGCTCTCTTTATTGTTGAAATTATATGAAGTCAGTTATCCCGACTTCGATAAAGTTACCTTACTGTTTTATAAAAGGGAAATAAACAACGAACACACACACACACACACACACACACCATGCACCTTGGTGACCGCTCTGTTTTTGACACAAAGATGCATTGCATCTAAAAAAACAGAGCGTACAATGAGAGCACTTGATACACTTTAAATGTTTCGTTTACAATACTATTACTATATACGAAAGCAAAAATAAAAAACACATTTTCATTTTGTTATGGTTGTTTAATTGAAAACACATCCTTCAACCCATTTTCATAAAAACACACATTTTACAAAGTTAATGTCGTAGTGCATACAAGGTAATAGACTTAACGATTTGCACTGCTGCTTCTCTCCGCGTTTCATTGACAGTGATCGGTTTATCGTTCAATTCACACTGCCCAAGTAGATGTTTAGGAGTCTTTTGGAAGTATACGAATGCATTTCTTATATCAGATAAATGCATTAACATCACATGCAAATTCTCTATCCTTTCACCCTCAACGATTATAATCTGCTTTGCTTCTTCTTCGGTTTCACCATTATTAGCTCTGAATGTAATCCTTTCTGGGGCTTCTTGTGCTTCTTGGGGTCTGTTGAATACCTGGCGTAGGATTTGTTTAGCTGTAAGGGCAGGTACCATATAATTGTCTTCAAAAGCTTTGTCTATGTCGTCACACATTTTGGCGTATCCTTCGATGTAATGACAACCAATACTAGAATAGAGATCCGCCAACAGTCTTTTAATACGTGTTCTGGCACTGTCGCCAATTTGGGAAATTCCACAGTATCGCGCTTTTTCTCTCATTATATTGAAGCAAAGCTCTGCCATTGCTTTTGGTATTTGCTCAACACATTCGCAGCAGTCGGTTAGCGGTAGTTGATCTATAAGATTATTATGATCCGGTAATGGCTGTACAACACCATACTCTAGTTGACATTTCTTCACTTTGTTCCTTTTTCTTTTCACCTTCCTTCTTTTTGTCTTTTTCGTTTTCCGTCCTTTTACCCCTTTTCTTTTCATTCGCAGTCTGCGTCTGCTTTTCATTTTTCTTCTCCTTTTCATTTTGCTTTTTCTTTTTCTTCGGTTTTCTTTAATTTTTCTTTTCTTTTCTGCTAATTGTCGTTTGCGATCTTGGCGAGTGGTATGAGATATACTGTTTCTATTAAGGTTATCTATAATACCATATTTTAAAGAAAGATATTCTTCATATGTCATGTTATCATAGTTCTCTTTTGTCCTAAAGACCTTACATGGATATAATCTAGAGGAGAGCTCTTCTTCGGGAACATCCTCTCCCCTACTTTGTAACGTCCAGTCATTAAACCCATATCCTTTATCCTGGTGATAATAAGGGTAGGCTACATCAGACTTGGTTTTTCTCAGATCCATGCCTAGTTTTCAACGGTCGTCTTAGTAGGGTCCTTAGTTTTATATGATTTGCTGAGTGGGGTGGGACTTATTGCGTTGAGTGGGAGGAGTCATCTGTAGAAAGTACTCTGTTTGAGTAGATTTCGTTAAGATTCTGACTCTTAATGGCAGTTTGTGATTTTGAGGCTATTTCAGTGAAGGCTGTTTTGAACATTTGACAGATTTATGCTTAATTCTCTCAAACAGTTACTGAAAGATACACTTTTGTGTTTAAAAGCAGACCACTACCATGAAAGTACTCTGTTTTATTAGATTTCGTTAGGATTCTGACACTTAATGGTATTTTGTGATTTTGAGGTTATTCCAGTGAAACAAGGCTGTTTTGAACAATTGACAGATTTATGCTTACATTCTCTGAGAAAGTTACTGAAAGATACACTTTTGTGTTTAAAAGCAGACCACTACCATGCAGTACTCTGTTTGAGTAGATTTCAGCACACAGGGTCTCTAGTGTAAACAGAAAAAAACATAACATTTTAAGTATCTAATAATATACTATCCACATAATATACTAGTTTAACCCCTACCAAAAAAAAAACAACATTTAATAATTACATGATATTATAAACTAAAATAAAAAAAATACTTACCAGAGTTTTTCAAGATCAGACACAGGTCAACAAAATGCATAGAGGAGGTATGGTGCTGGCTCATTAGCCCTCACACTCTTCTTAGAATGATCCTGTGCAATTTTTAAAAGTAGAACTCCTATCCCCATATGAACCAAAGTAACAATAGCCCTTAATTAACACTAATCACTTAAAAAACCCTTACATCTAATTTAGAGAGGACAACTAAAAAGTGTAAGGTGGCTGTTTTAAACTAATTCCACCACATAAATATCTTATTTTAACCCTATAATGTATTTACTTAAAAAAAGAGTCCTCTGTTCTACAAGATGAGACGCAGCAGCTCAGAGATCTTTGGGTCATGTAAGGGGCAGCAGCCGAGCTACGGTCTTAGGGCTGCGAGATGAATCGACTGGTTGTCAAGTATTTCATTATTCATCAACTATTTTGATAATGAATCAGTCGAAGTTGATTGTTGAAGTCCTTCCAGCTTCTTAATTGTGAATCTCTTCTGGTTTCTTACGGTCTTAGTCCATTATTATTTGCTCTCAGTTTTGAGCTGATGGCAGAAACTGTGAGTAAGGATAAAGATACCCACAAAATGTCACTGCTGGCGGATTATATACTCTCATTCATTTGTAAACGCTTCGGCAGAAAGACCTGTTTTGTTGAAGGATTTGTATGATTATCACCAAGGTGTTTAGATATAGGAACGACCTTATCACCCCTTATATTTACAGTTTTAAGTAAAGCATTGTTAGCAGAGAAAAACATCGTTAAATAAAATAGGGTATCATTTAATTATCACTAGTTGGCCAAATAGAAAAGGTGATAATAAATGCATATTTTACACCTGGCTGACTGAATGGCTAAACCTGCAACAGCGGATCTGCAACTTTGTGCTATTGGAAAGTTATGATCACGCTCAACATATATCTTTTTATATTTCCTATGGAGTCAAGTTTCTGACCAGCTGATCAATATTAACATAACCTTTTATATATTGGATGTATATCAAATATACTGCAGTTCACAGCTTCATTCGCACTTCTGGTTAGATGCTAATTGTATCTGATATTCCAGGATTTCCCACACATAGACTTTACTTGGGTGGGCCGACCAGTATATTAACGGCCGCCCAAGTATATTTTGCTACCCATTTAGTTTTTTTAATTTATTTTGAACGCAATGCTGCGCACATGTGGGCCTGCCTCACACAGGGTGACTGGCTGTATACATGATGTGACCTGTCGACATGGCCACTGTCATACAGATCATAAATCAAAGCCCTTGATTGGTCTCTGTGTGTCAGTCAAGCTCTGGATAAGCTCAGGTGAGGTAAAGGACTCTGAGTGTTTAGATAGTTAACTAGTCTAAGTTATATACCATGGTAAATACTACTACAAAACCCTGTGATAGCGCAGAGTGAAGCAGGTAGGACCCAAACGCAGATAACACTTGATAATACCTTTATTTCAAGGTCTCTTATCTAATACATAAACTTCAACAAACAAAACACTCTACGGTGAACGAGGTCACAAACAAAAGAAGCACCAACCCTGAACACAGGACGAGACAAGACTAAATACAGGGAGGGATAATTACAAGACAAGACACAGCCGGGCAGGGGAGGAGAAACACAAGGGCCACAGGTGAACACAATCAGCTAACGAGACACAGGTGAGGAAACTAACGACAGGAGGAAAAACACAGGGAAAAGGACCAGACAATAACCCAGGAGGAAAACATGGCATAGAGAACAGTGAAAACACCCAAACCTAGACATAGACCCGTGACCTGACATGACAACCGTGACAGAACCCCCCCCTCAAGGGACGGATTCCAGACGTCCCTAAACCCCAAAAACAAAAATTCAACACAGTCCAGCAGGGTGGGTGGAGGGGGTCCGGAGGAGGGACGTATCCCTAGGCCACCAGGGTGGGTGGAGGGGGTCCGGAGGACGGGACTAAGCTGACCGCCCAGGAGCCCAGTAGGGGAACAGGAAGGGATCTCGGGCAGACGGCCCGGGGGCACGGCAGAAGCCGAGAAGGGGGACTCGGGCGGACGGCCCGGGGGCAAGGCAGAGTCTAAGGTGGGGAACTCGGGCGGACGGCCCGGGGGCAAGGCAGAGTCCAAGGTGGGGGGTCTCGGGCGGACGGCCCGGGGGGCAAGGCAGAGTCCAAGGTGGGGGTCTCGGGCGGACGGCCCGGGGGCAAGGCAGAGTCCAAGGTGGGGGTCTCGGGCGGACGGCCCGGGGGCAAGGCAGAGTCCATGGTGGGGAACTCGGGCGGACGACCCGGGGGCAAGGCAGAGTCCAAGGTGGGGGTCTCGGGCGGACGGCCCGGGGGCAAGGCAGAGTCCATGGTCGGGCGAAGGCCACAGCGGGCGAACTCAGGGGGCCGAGCATGAGGGCGAAGACCAGACAGCTCCGGAGGCCGGGCAAGACCCGGTGTCGGCCGGACAGGAACCGGAGCCGGCGGGACAGGCTCGGCAGGATCCCCCACGAAGAGGACCAGGAGTTGGCAGGACCCCCAGCAGGAGGGTGGACGACGGGACCTCCAACGAGACAGGACAAAGGGTTGGCAGGACCCCCGGCAGGAGAGTAGTCGGCGGGGCCTCCAACGGAACAGGACACAGGGTTGGCAGGACCCCCGGCAGGAGAGTAGTCGGCGGAGCCTCCAACGAGACAGGACAAAGGGTTGGCAGGACCCCCGGCAGGAGAGTAGTCGGCGGGGTCTCCAACGGGACAGGACACAGGGTTGGCAGGACCCCCGGCAGGAGAGTAGTCGGCGGGGCCTCCAACTGGACAAGACATGGGGTTGGCAGGACCCCCGGCAGAGGGCTAGTCTGCGGGACCTCCAACTGGACAAGACATGGGGTTGGCAGGACCCCCGGCAGAGGGCTAGTCTGCGGGACCTCCAACTGGACAGGACATGGGGTTGGCAGGACCCCCAGCGGAACCTCCAACGGTACAGGACATGGGGTTGGCAGGACCCCCGGCAGAAGACTAGTCTGCGGGACCTCCAACTGGACAAGACATGGGGTTGGCAGGACCCCCGGCAGAGGGCTAGTCTGCGGGACCTCCAACTGGACAGGACATGGGGTTGGCAGGACCCCCAGCGGAACCTCCAACGGTACAGGACATGGGGTTGGCAGGACCCCCGGCAGAAGACTAGTCTGCGGGACCTCCAACTGGACAGGACATGAGGTTGGCAGGACCCCCAGCGGAACCTCCAACGGTACAGGACATGGGGTTGGCAGGACCCCCGGCAGAAGACTAGTCTGCGGGACCTCCAACTGGACAAGACATGGGGTTGGCAGGACCCCCGGCAGAAGACTAGTCTGCGGGACCTCCAACGGCACATGAGTAGGGGCTTGAGTGGGGACTCGAGAGAGGGCTTGAGAGGGAACTCGAGAGGAAACTGGAGAGTGGACTCGAGAAGGAACTCGAGAGGTGACTCGAGAGGGGACCTGAGAGGGGACTTGAGAGGGAACTCGAGAGGAGACCTGAGGGGAAACTTGAGAGGTGACTCGAGAGGACACTGGAGAGTTGACTTGGGAGGTGACTCGAGAGGACACTGGAGAGTTGACTCGAGAGATAACTCGAGAGGGGACCTGAGAAGGGACTTGAGAGGGAACTCGAGAGGTGACTCGAGAGGTAACTCGAGAGGGGACCTGAGAGGGGACTTGAGAGGGAACTCGAGAGGAGACCTGAGGGGAAACTTGAGAGGTGACTCGAGAGGACACTGGAGAGTTGACTTGAGAGGGGACACGAGAAAAGACTCGAGAGGGGACCTGAGAGGGGACCTGAGAGGGAACTCGAGAGGTGACTCGAGAGGTAACTCGAGAGGGGACCTGAGAGGGGACTTGAGAGGGAACTCGAGAGGAGACCTGAGGGGAAACTTGAGAGGGGACTCGGGTAGGAACTTGAGAGGTGACTCGAGAGGGGACTTGAGAGGGAACTCGAGAGGAGACCTGAGAGGGAACTTGAGAGGAGACTTGAGGGGAAACTTGAGAGGGGACTCGGGTAGGAACTTGAGAGGGAACTCGAGAGGAGACCTGAGGGGAAACTTGAGAGGTGACTCGAGAGGACACTGGAGAGTTGACTTGAGAGGGGACTCGAGAAAAGACTCGAGAGGTGACTGGAGAGGGGACTCGAGAAGGAACTCGAGAGGTGACTCGAGAGGTAACTCGAGAGGGGACCTGAGAGGGGACTTGAGAGGGAACTCGAGAGGAGACCTGAGGGGAAACTTGAGAGGTGACTCGAGAGGACACTGGAGAGTTGACTTGAGAGGGGACACGAGAAAAGACTCGAGAGGGGACCTGAGAGGGGACCTGAGAAGTGTCTGGAGGGGAGACTTGAGAGAGTTGGTTCGCCAACAGAACACGGGGTGCTGGAGTCGGCCGGTATGCTGACAGGACTCGAGGAGCTGGCGTCGGCTGGAGAGCCAGCAGCAGACGAGGTGCTGGAGTCGGCCGGTACGCCGACAGGACACGGGGAGCTGGTTTTGGCTGGGGAGCCAACAAGAGACGAGGTGCTGGAGTCGGCCGGTACGCCGACAGGACACGAGGAGCTGGTGTTGGCTGGGGAGCCAACAAGAGACGAGGTGCTGGAGTCGGCCGGTACGCCGACAGGACACGGGGTGCTTGCGTCGGCCGGTATGCCGACAGGACACGGGGAGCTGGCGTTGGCCGGTAAGCCAGTCCTGGAGCCGAAACTGGAGTCGGGACCAGGGGTACTGGAGCCGGTACTGGAGCCAGAACCATGGCTGCTGGGGCCGGAACTGGGGCTGGAGCCATGGCTCTTGGGGCTCGGGCTGCTAGCTTGGCCTTGCGACTCCTTTTAGCAGCCGCCTGAATACTACGTGGACCTCCATAAGCCAGACGAGTACCCGTGAACGGATCCTGGACAGGAGCAGGAAATGGGGAAGAAGCCGGGGCTGACTCCAGACGGAACCCACTAAGGCGTATGGTGCCAGGTTAGGAATCGGGAGGCAGGGAGCTAGCATGCCTGGGACTAGCAGGCCGGGAATCACACACCGGGAGGATCTTAGAAATCCAGCCAGGTAAGAACTTCACCAAACCTGGTTTCTCTCTAGCCATTTGGCGCGCCTCCGACAACACAGCCTCTCGCTGCTGAACTCCGGGTGCTCTCTTCCATCGATCCGAGCAGTTAGCCAAAAAAAAGGAAAAATTCAATAATTCCAGCTCGAACGGATCTGCTGGGCCCATTTCTTGGTTGGTGCTTTCTGATAGCGCAGAGTGAAGCAGGTAGGACCCAAACGCAGATAACACTTGATAATACCTTTATTTCAAGGTCTCTTATCTAATACATAAACTTCAACAAACAAAACACTCTACGGTGAACGAGGTCACAAACAAAAGAAGCACCAACCCTGAACACAGGACGAGACAAGACTAAATACAGGGAGGGATAATTACAAGACAAGACACAGCCGGGCAGGGGAGGAGAAACACAAGGGCCACAGGTGAACACAATCAGCTAACGAGACACAGGTGAGGAAACTAACGACAGGAGGAAAAACACAGGGAAAAGGACCAGACAATAACCCAGGAGGAAAACATGGCATAGAGAACAGTGAAAACACCCAAACCTAGACATAGACCCGTGACCTGACATGACAACCGTGACACCCTGGATCAAATCTAGAGAGGACAATAACGTTTTTAGGTGTCTTAGTGAGTGAAAAATAATGGCTGTTTATTTTGTTTGAGCGTCTTAACAAATTAACTTCGTCCTCTAGCTTCTCACCTCACAGAGGGGTGTCTTAACCAGGGGTCTCTTATCTCAAACCCCCCACATCAAAGGGGGCAACTCTGTGTGTGTGTGTGTGTGTGTGTGTGTGTGTGTGTGTGTGTGTGTGTGTGTGTTAATTGTCCTTAGAGGTAGGGGGAGCAGCCTGTTTGACCAAAAGAGGGCACAAGAAAAGTTTGTGCACAGATCTCTGGCTGTAGACGTCTGACCCCAGCACAGATGCGGCATTCGTTTCTTGACTGGAGCCCCGGACGGATGGCGGTAAGTTGTCACATTTTGGCAATTTTTCTTTTTTGAAAGGTGACTTGGTAAGTGGAAATTACTGTCTTTTATTTAGTTTTGAGCATATTTCTATTTTCATCTAATTCCACCTCCCACAATCTCCTTGCCGGAGGAAGGGGTGGAGAAAAGGGGGGAGAGGCCGGGGGCACACTGAACGGACCAGACATCATAACTTCAAAGAGACTACCTTAATCGACACATCAAAGAATTAGACAACAAAACATGTCTCACTCATAAAAATACCTAAATTAACATCACAGGCTCATAACATACCACATCAAAGGGCAAAACATCAAAGGCTAATTAGATTAGATAACCCCTGAGGGACCAGACAGCATAACTTCAAAGAGACTACCTAAATCAACACATCAAAGAATTAGACAACAAAGGCATTCCACAGGGGGGGGGCTTTTCACACCTACCCGTTATAACACATCACCCCTCACATCAAAGGGTCTCAAACAATGGGAGGCGGGACATAGCTCTGATAAAAGGCTCTCGACCAATGGAAGGCGAGGGGAGGCGGGACTTAGCTCATTTGCATAATTGGGGGCGTGTCACCTGTCACTTTTTATGCATACTAATGTGATTGAAACAGCATCGGTACTACTACTCCAGTATGTCATGTTTCAGGGAAGTCTACATATCTTGAATAGTATATGTGTGTGTTTAATTACTTTGTATTCATAATAAGCAGTCTGTGTAACCAGAAGCTGGAAATATGAGAGTATTAATATGTATTATCTTTGTGAACAAGGGGATATTCTTTAGACACAACTCAAGTCTCTGGAATGTGCAGAAAGGGTGTGTGTGGATGAAAGCTGCAGTAATATGAGACAGCTAGAGACTCTTGTTTCCATGTCCTCTGCTGGCTCGCACTGATTTGCTATGACCACAGCTCCTCCTGGTTTATTTTCTGCATGTAAGCCTGTTCTATCTTTTAGTTCTTTCTCTTTTGCTTCTGCCGTCAAGATGATAAGGTTCTCCCGGCATTTGGACCAGAGCAGGGGGTGGGGCCCAGGCCCACCCCTTTGAAAGTGTAATGTATTCTTACCGTTTATCATTAAAACAGATTATTGTTTAACCCCTGTCCTGGTTGTTTTGAGTTTTCCTTCTTTTAAAGCAAACTCATATAGGATCGGCGCGGAGTAGAGATATCTGCCCCAACATGCTGTGCTGGTATTATTACCAATACTCCGTGGTTTCTCGAGTGCTGCATTTGTGTCCTTCATAAGATTGTGACACAGTGAGTGTCACGGACATGAATTCATAGATCAAGGCAGACTGGTGCACAGTAAAAACACGTTCAGTTTCCTTTTGCTTTTTGTGTCTCCTGTACACCAAAACATACCCATCTGTGATGGAAAAAGAAAGTAATCCAAAAGTAATCTGAATACTTTTTTAAGACACGTAACTGTAACTGTATTCGGATTACTTTCAGAGCCATGTATTCAGTAACCAGTAACTGATTACATTTACAAAGTAACCCTCCCAACCCTGATCATAACTCAGTTGAAGCTGTGAGTGGTACACAGTAGCCCTGTCTCCGGCTCTCAGACACTCTGGGATGGAGTAGTCAATAATGAGCCTTCACAGAGTTAGGAATCTCCGACACAATCAGAATCAATCAGCGAGCCCGGAGGCCTGCTAGATGCTATTGAAGTGTCGTTCTCACTGGACTGGAAACAATGGCTAAGCTAGGATTGTACATCGATCCCTCCATCCTCTGGTCTCCTTCTGTCCCCTCCTCACACTCCAACACAGCCTAACAAGGTAAGACCAGCCTGGCAGCATGGAGCATCCCCGTTTGATGGTACACTCTTTGAAAAACACACACCTTCCTTCTTTTATTTGTGTGCTAAATGGTGTTTCAGACATCCACTTCTCTTTCAAAGATCAGTAAAAAAAAAGAAGTAATTCTGATCATCTCCAAATCTGTAGCTAGAGGGTTTGGTTGCCTTATATTTTTACACATTTTTATGTTGTTATGTGAAATGATTATTTAAATGCATCTGGAATAATATGATTTTAAATCAAGGCTCAATTTAAGTTTAGTTTTTCCATCCATCTGAATTCATCCAGATATTGGCAAAAACATAATTCTAGTATTTACAGAATGATACACCCGTGTGTGTGTGTGTGTGTGTGTGTGTGTGTGTGTGTGTGTGTGTGTGTGTGTGTGTGTGTGTGTGTGTGTGTGTGTGTGTGTGTGTGGAAATAAAGCATTATGAATCCATTATAACTCACATTGATTGACCTTATGCACTATAAATCTGGCCTGCATAGAGCGTTACCGATGATGATCATGATGATGGTCAACATCCTCTCACTCCAAAGTTTTGCGCCCTGCTGGTGTTCTGGGTCCTCATTTATAAACGCTGCGTGCGCTCAAAAGGTTGTCTTAATGTTGTGAAATGTTTTCTCATAAATGATGCGGTAAGCAGGAGGACAGAATTACGTCTAAACTGACGCCGTTTTGCATTTCTATGTTAGATACGAGCATGGTTTTATATACTATCATGTTTAATCATGTTTTATGCCGTGCCTTGATAAGTCACTCGTAAAACACAGGAGGTATGGAAACTAAGAACACCATATCGTTTGTAAATTGTGCAGCTGATATAACACAACACATTTGTTTTAGTTCCTTTAAGTGGTGGATAGAGTTGCTGCGGGGGGGTTGAGACGCACAGACTGCAGTGGAGACGCTGCGCACATGCTGATCGTCAGCTGGAACACAAACCACCAAAAATAAAAAATTCAGATCCAGTCATCATGACTCCACTCCGGAGGGATTCCCCGATCATTTCTTACAGTTTCTCATCATGGGGGGTCTCCTGTCCCTGGCACCAACACACTGCCTGTGGATGGTTGTGTATTTTGTCATTAATTTTTTTCGGACCACTTATCTATTTATTTTGGTGACGATCCGACCTTCATGCTGCAAACTGCATCCGTCAAACAATCTGATTTACTTGTCTCCACCTCCCCAACAAGAACCAACATATCTCTATAGAGGTTTCTCAATACTCTAATTTCCCCTCCTCGACTCCTATCTTCGTGTCTTAGTCCCGCCCACAGGAGATGCGAGCGGAGGACTGAGGAGGGGAACCGAGGAGAGAGGAGTGGAAGCAGCAAGCGGTTAGAGAAATGAGAACTCCTCTCCTCTGAGCGGACATTTTAAAGAGACGTCCATTAATGATGACAGGAGGCACAGCAGCCCTCTGTCTGATGGACAGATGTGTTCATGACGACTTATATATTTACTTTTAATTCATTGACAGTGCAACTGAAGTAGCCACCTAGGGTCAAAATAATGCGCTTTGATGTGCAGTCGACACGTTGGATACGATCCGAGTTATCTCACACAGTCCCTTGTCCTCCACAATGTTAATTGTCCTGCAAGCTGTAGCCACCACAACCTATTTAGCTAGCGCTGTTGAAAGCTTGCTGCTCGTAGACGCCGTGTCCAGGCGTCTCTCCGGCAAACTTTCAAGCGTGGTCTGCCGCAAGCGAGCGGCAGGAGCGGGGCTGTAAGCATCAGCTGTGTGCTTGGCGTGCCGTTTAAAACACCTTGTTTTGTGTCCATATCTCTCGCTAGAATCTCCCACCATCCAACTAACAACAACAACGTCAAGCCTTTGGGCTCTAAAACTACGGGGCGGGCCGAGGACAAATGCAGACACGTTGATCGCACGAAAACATTATTAACGCGTTAATTTGACAGCCCTAATTTTTATATATCTGAGACCTATGCTATTGCCTAAAAATAGCATGATAGGTGACCTTTAAACCTCATCTCCAAACTAATAATCCCCGTCACCTCTAAACAGGAGCAAGGACTATTTGGTCCGCCTGGGTAAACAAACAGGAAACCACAGAGGTGTCTGAGAGAGCTAAAGATAGCTCCTTAGCCAAATTGAGAGATTTGTCATGACATTGTCAATATTTATGCTGTATTAGACTACAATGTGTCACTTGCATGGTTATTGATGTCCCTCAATATTTTTTGAATGTGAAAAGTGTACTGAGGCTAAAAGAAAGTTGAAAATGCTAAATCCCTATTTTCTTCATTCAGAAGTCCAATTGTTTAGTATTAAAACAAGCTTTTATAGTCAATTAATAGTTAAGGAAAAATGTTGTAATGCTATGCAGCTAACTGGGCATCCATTAGATTCCAGACCACAGTTCAGTGAGAACACAGGTGTAATTAATAACAGTAATAACCTCTGCAGTAGGGAAGACAGTTCCCCGGCCCTCGAAAGGGGGGGGGGGTTGTCAGGCTGCAGTGTGTCTAGACAGTATTCATGATCCATCTGTCTGCCACCACCACGGCAACAGCCAGCGGCTACAACGAGATGGCAAACTCCATTATCACGGAAACATGTTCGACATCTCTCGCTCTCCGTCCAGCTCCATCCCTCTCTCTCTCTGTCCGCTCTGAGCACTCTCTCGTTCTCAGGCTCTCTGCACTTTCTTAGGCAGTTCTTCCCTCTCTTTTCCTTTCCCCCTGCCCTTCTCTCCCTCATCCATACCTCTCATTCCCTCCCACCTCTCTGGGGAGGTAAGGAACCCGCCAGACAAACACAGACCCAGGGATGAAAGTGCTGTTGTAAAAAGTTTCCCTCTCCTCCTAAAAGTTGTTGAAAGAGAAGCTGCAGCACATCAAAGTGTCCTGGCAGACAGCCATCACAGCCCATCGCTGTCCTTCACCCCCCCCCCCCCCCCCCTTTCTCCATTGATCGTGACGGGTGGAGGGAAGAGTCTCATCCCGCTCCCTGGACAGAGCTGCCCAGCAGGGGGTAGAGCGAGGTGAGGGGTGCTCATAAAACGATTCAAAGAAAAACAGCTCGGAAATTGAAAGGTTGGAACATTTCAGGAAGATGTTTTAGGTGAGCTGGCTTGCTGTGGGGGGATCTGCGAGACACAGCGAAACCCAGCCTGAACCCAGCCCGAGCACACACACACACCTGCAGCCTGGCAGTGAGTCTGCTTGTGTGCTCAGAACGAGCCGGCCAGGGCCGGCTCTAGACAATTTGCAGCCCTAGGCGAGATTTGAGCTGGCGCCCCAGCCAGAGACTCGTACAATAGAAAATATAAAGATCAATAGAGTATCCAAGGAATGCACAATAGAATGGGGGGTGGACGTCACATCCTCTAGGGGGGTCCGGGGGTCTGCCCCCACGGGAAGATTTTTTTGAACATTTTAAAGTAAAATACTTCAATCTGTTGCACTTTGAGCAGAATTACTACTAGATCTAGGGCAGGGGTCGGCAACAGGCAGACCGCGGTCCGGATCTGGACCCAGACACCGACCTATACGGACCCGGAGCTATAATCAATACTTAATAGGGGATTTTTCGGCACCTCCCGCTTTTTTTACGCTGATTTGGGTGACTTGTGTAATTCGTAGGGATGTAACGATATACCGAATATCGCGGTAAATAAACGTCCCGATACCGTCGTGAGACTGACAAAATCTACCGCGATAAAAATAATTAATACATTTTTTTTTAAAAACGTTTTTGTTTTTGTTTTAAACCTTTATTTAAGCAGGTGGTCCCATTGAGACACAACAGGACATCGTATTTACAGGGCTACATTTACACACCTAGAGACATTGACAAGTACCAAGAGTATATTTATATCTCGTCCTGCCAATAAGCCTCACCTTCTTGGCAAAAACTGTATTGTTTTTGAAGTGGTGGAGAGACAATGCACAGTTTGACCCACTGCTGTCACCCATGGCCAAAGCATATCTCTCCGTCCCACTGAGGTGGCGTTAGACTTTTTCGCTGTCCGTCATTTTGACAGACAGGATCGTAAAATGTCCGTCATAATCCCTTATTACCCGTCGGGTCTGAACAGTTCACGAGAGAGCACGCTCGTGAACTGTCAACGGGGGGGGGCGGTGTTATGCCGTGTGTGCATGCACCTCGCGGGAGCGCACACAGCGTAAAGCAAAACCTTCCAGACATGTATTGATCTGTACGGCAAAGTACGGTTTGGAAACTATATCATTTCCTTTTGGAGGGCATGCATAACACGGCATAACACCAGAGCCTCGCTGCGGGGAAACGTTGGCGCTGTTCCGAGTTTGTTCTAATCTGTCAAAATGACAGACTGCTTTCAGATTTTTCCGTCATTGTTAAATAAAATATTCGGTTAACGCGACCACTGCTGTCCCAGCAACATCAGTACCAAGCGAGAGAGTTTTTTCCAGAGCAGGGGATATTGTAAATGCCCAAACATCCCAGCATATAAATACCTGGAAATGTGGACATTCTCATATTCCTAAAAACCTGTCTGATGATGCTGAGTGAGTGACTAGTGAGTTTGAGTTGAGTTACTTGAAAAACTAAAGTGAAACTTGATTTATTTTATTGCAGGGTCTAATTATTAAATGTCCTTGTTTATTTGTGAGATGCAGTGGCACAAAGAAAATGCCTACTTTGTTTGGTAGAACTAGTAGGTACAAACACACTGGTTTTCTTGTTCCAGTCTGTTACTGTCACTTTGTTTTTGACACTTTAAAATACTGCTATCCTACTAAAATGCTGTACAAATCAGATTTATTATTTAATAAAGAAACATTTCCCGAGTAAAAAAAATGTTTTTCCTTTATTATTCAATATCGCGATAAATACCGTACCGTGGACTTGTTATCGCGATATTATCGTACCGTGAGTTTTTGGTATCGTTACATCCGAAGAGTTTTCGTTTTGGTGGTGGGGAGTCAGTCCGACTGACGGACAACTTCTCACTTCAAAAAAGAAGAAATCTAGACCGCAAAAATAATTAAACAAGCGAGTACCTGTTTTTCCTGGCCAAGGACCGGTTACTTGAACACAACACGAGCGTAACGTGTCTTCACGTGGTCTCATCTGAAAGGAGTGCTGACAGAGAGCACCGGAATGTCGCTCCAGCCCTTAAAATATTGCAATACCCATAAGGAGCTGTACACATGCCGCAGTGTTTGCGTGGCTGTGTCTTTAGTTGTAAGCACAGTGGCGATCTGTTGTTATTAGCATCTGGTTAGCTAGCTATGCTAACGAATTTAAAGAGCTTTTCTACAACCAGGTGGAAGAGAGCACTCTCCTGAGAGGCTCAAATAACCTCAGCTCAGTGAGGTTAAGGCACACCTTGATATGATCATTATAGTTATTAATGAGACTAAATGAAAAACAGGTATAACATACGATATGACAGTAACAAAAAAGTTGTTAAGAACAAAAAGAATAGAGTTTAAAAGGGGAGTGATTTGTAAAATATCCAAAAAGAAAAATCTGCTTACAGTTCTGTTTCATATGGGTGTTGAGCATAGACTGTATATATAAATGGACGTAGGGTCCGTGACGTCACCCATAGGATTCTGCAGAGTTGCCGTGAAGCCCTAAGTAGGCGGAGTCGGCTACTAACGGCTCGACAGTGACGTCAGAGTCTAACTCCCGCCTTCTCCAGCCTGCTCCAAATAAGGGCAAAGAGGCGGAGCCGAGGCGGGACAGGGCGGGACCTGCTGCCAACGAGCGTGACGTTCCAGACCTAGCTCAGGCTAAGAAGCTAAGCTAACATGCAAAAACAGTTTAGTTCCACAATATAAACGTTACATTCATAATCAAACGAGACAATCTGCAAGATAATTAGCTATTTGGTATTATTCTTAATGCTTGTCATTCACACGTTAATAAAATAAAATAAGTACCGATACATAGCAGAATAATTGTGGCGGTGTTCAGCTTAATAAACCTTGCTCAACATCATTTATTTAGCTAATACTACAGCGGGCTACAGGCGAACCAAGTCCGTGTTTCGATGCATTCCTTGATCTCCAGTTATAACGCCGGACTCCGCCGCTGGCCGAAGCTAACGGAGCCCCAGGGGGCTAACTACGGCCGCCGGGACCTATGGCCGGGACGCGCTAGCGAGCTAGCCCCCTGCAGCCCCGTTAGCTTCGGCGGCGTGGACTCCGGCGGCCCCACTGGGATAATTGGGTCCCCTTTTCACATTTGCTCCCGTTTAGCATTATGGGCGTCATAGCCATATAGTATAAAAGTCTTACCCAAGGCTGAATCATAAACTAAACTGTATATATGTATAAAGGGTTACGTCCTTAGCTGACTAATAAGCTACATAACAAGCTAAGCTAACAAGCACACAAACACCTGCTAACGGGGTTAACATGTATAATATTATCATTTTACTCACCGAAAAAAGCTGAAAGTAGACTTCTTGGAAGTTCTGTTAGTACATTCAAGCGCACAGCACAACATTTTAATTATCTGGTATTTGTAACAATATTCCCTAACAGGCACGATCACCACGAACACAGCTAAAGGGTCAAGTACAGTAACTACAACTAACTAACGTTGTAGCCTCTATGGTTGTAGCCTAGCAGAGTGGACAAGTTGCTGTTAGCTGACAGTGAGGCACGTATCTGTCAATCAACGTGACCACGCCCTAATGTGTGCACAAACTTTAAGACCTAATATAAATAAAAGGGTCGCATTAGAAAACAATTCACTCACAGATCC
Organism: Harpagifer antarcticus; assembly: GCA_902827135.1. Classification (NCBI taxonomy): domain Eukaryota; kingdom Metazoa; phylum Chordata; class Actinopteri; order Perciformes; family Harpagiferidae; genus Harpagifer; species Harpagifer antarcticus. Next base: position 2,694,956 of record CADEHL010001252.1, on the reverse strand, counting down.
ATAATCATGAAGGTGGAATCTAACTATATCGATAATAAAAATGTATGGAGCCAGGGGTAGAAACATGTTTTTTTCTGCTGTAAAGTTGGGCATTTTAACATGGGGGTCTATGGAAATTGCTCCTTTCTGCAGCCATCGCCTATCGGCCAATATATGAACTGCAGTGTGTGGCACTTCCGTATTGGCTTCACGGCTCTACCCCACAGTTTGCCGCTTGGTGTTGAGAGATGTATCCATAGATCTCTTCATGTTGCTCTCAAAGTCCACCAGATTGATGCTTTTAACTTCAATATTTAAAAAAAAAAAAATCTTCCCGAGGGAGCATGCCCCCGGGCCCCCCTAGAGGAGGTTAGGTCCCCCCCCCCACTTAAATCATGTTCACATGGATAGGATACTAAATACATTTGCACACATCTTATGTCCATATCTTTCTGTTTTGGTGGTCACGTCACACCATGCACATGCATGACGTGAGTCATGGTGAGATATCTGGATTAAGAGGTTGCTTTTTCTTTGCACAGCATGAAAGAAAGGCGAAATGAATGGGCTGTGAGTTTAGTTTTTTTAAGCAGAGGTTGAGTTCAATAATTTGTACGACCCTCGGAGGATGTTGTAAAAATTGAAAGGAAAAAGGTTCCCCACCCCTGCTGTAAATAATAATAAAAACCCTTGATTTATAACTTAACATCTCTGTCTCCTATTGATCTGAGTAGAATAGCCAGTTAATTGAAGCATTATAGCACAGGCCTTAGTCATCTGACTAAGGCCTGGGCAATAATGCTTCAATTAACTAACTAATATAATTATTTTTTCTGCTTCGAATAGTTCTCTCTTTTTTCACCATACCTGTCTTTGCATCATTACATTACATGTTACTTGTTAGACGCTTTTATCCAAAGCACTGTGGGCAATCCCCACAGGAGCAATTTGGGGTGAAGTATCTTGCCCAGGGACACAACGACACACTGACTGCAGTGGGGTTTGAACCCCTGATCCCAACACCAAGGCTCTATCCACTGCGCCACACGCCTCCCTCACTTCATCAATGTAACCAATGAGCACCTGCATGTGTATGAGAATGGCCCTGACACCATTTCGGCCCAGATTTAAACTCCTGGCAGGACAAGCTCCAGCTCAATTCTCGCACTGAATAAAACAAAGTGAGTGAGGGACTGCAATATAAGAGGGAAAGAAAGAGAAACTTTCAAACTGTTCAATTGTTATGATGTAAAGACTGATATGTTCTATAATCGTCTGAAACTGTTAAGTCATGATGTGAAACGGTTAACAAAGACAAAGGGAAACTCAAGCTGCTGCTACACTTTATTTTATTTATCTAAAATTAAGCACTTTAAGATGCACATATTTTCAAAAGCCATTGAAATTATTTCAAACCTGTGTATCCCAATAATTATAAAGGAGTACCTTAGAAATATTTGTTTACATCAATTGTGATCAAACCGTTTGAGACCCACTGAGATAACTTAGACTAAAGTTAACTATCTAAACACTCACTGTTATCAGCCACTCAGTCTGACTGGAGAGGACTCTCCCTCCACATTATTGAAGAAACATCTTCTTCTTATATCCGCAGCTAGCACCAGATTCTAATAACAACAGCGCCGGTACCGGTGCGCCGTTCTCTCTCTCCCTCGCTCGCTCCCACGCTCACTCACACTTTGGCTGTGAGCTGCTGGCGCCAGATAAGCCAACATCCCCCATTTTCATCACTTACAGGGCAAATGAAAAGTGTTGGCGTGACGTTGAAGTCGTGCGACCCTGCTGCTGTACTGGCTTGTAGTTCGTTTATAGCATAACGTTAGCATTTCGCTTTTGGCGACTAGATTTATGATTCAAAAATTATAAAAGTAGGATAGACATATGGAGATTATCCGGCTGAACAAAACGTAATCCCTCTCTTAAAGGTGTGTCAACCACAGACCTTATTTCCAGCTATTTTCCAAAATCCTATGGAGAATTTGCATTGCGTTTTTCACGAAGGAACCGGAAGAAGTTTACTTCCGGGTTTTACGACGCGTCACTGCGGTTCTCTATGTGTGTGTGTTAGACTGCGCTGGACAGCCGCATAGCCAGGACCGGAAGCAGCAGCCACTCTGGTGGCTACCATTAGCAGCTAACTTTTGCTCTGCGATTTTTACATTAAAATGGAATTTATACAGAAACGTTAAAAACCTATGGATTAACCGATTCAGCCGCGTTTACTCTCGTTTTAATGCCATTGAACACGTCGTTTAATCAGATTGACAGCTACGGTGAGACATCTCCCCTAGAAGCTACGTAAAGGTACGTGTTGTGATGTCTGTTTGCTTCCCCTGTTACATTACATTTCATTTAGCTGACCCTTTTATCCAAAGCGACTTACAATGACCAATTACAGGGACATTCCCCCTGGAGTAACTAAGTCAAATCAAATCAAATCAAGTTTTATTTATATAGCACATTTAAAAACGATATTTGGTCGAGCCAAAGTGCTGTACATGTAATAAAAACACTTTACTACAGTACAATAACAACAAAAGACAGTCATTGCAACAGCAAACTAAGGACTAAGTGCCTTACTCAAGGGCACACTAGTGGTGGTGTTCCTGGCGGGATTTAAACTCACAACCTTCCGATCTTCAGCCCACCTCACTATCCATTAGACCACCACTATCCCATATCCGAGTTCGGATCACTCAGTGATGATACTATATACCTAAATAATCTGTGGAACCTCAGCTTTAATCGGATATCTTGTATGTGCAGCTACGATAAGTAATAAGGGTACTTTTATCTTGAGTTCTGTGCCAAAGTGCTTTTGCATTTTTCGCTCAGGGGTCATTTAGATGCTTCTTATGAGACTTGTGTTTTGTTTTGGTAAAAATGGTTTGTATCGTCAGTTAGCTGAGATTATTTCCGTTAATCTGGTATAACACATTAATAGGTTCTTAAATATTAAGATCCCCTGAGACACAGTGTCGTGAGCCGGGACTTTGGGGCTTAACAGGTTAAAAAAAACGCAATATATACCACAGGGGGGGAGAAAAAAATCGCGATGTCAGTTTTTTTCAATATCGTGCAGCCCTATATGGGAGTATAACCAAAAGCGATCTTTATTCAATTCAAAGCTGTTCCTAAATAAAGTGAAAAAAACTGGGCAGGCAAGGTGAAACAAAAGAAAAGTGGCAAAAAAAAACCTGGAAACAAACCGGGAAGATTTAGGAGCGCAGGGAGGGCAGCCGAGGGGAAACTGAGAGCAAGACTGGGGATCAAACCGAGTGAACGACCATGGAGCCGCCGTCGAACCAACAAGGAACTCAGGGGAAGACAGGACTAAACACACAAGGGTAACTAAAGACAGGAAGTAAAACTAGACAGTAAAACATTTCAAAATAAACCTGAAAAATAAATAGGCCGTGACAAAAACCTGGAAAACATGAGTTATTTGTCAGACACAATCATTCCACACGTTTAACAGATTCTGGCTCAACATGTGAACAGTAGATGAGGCTGAGGAAATTGTTTTCACCAACACGACTCCAACTGAAATATTCAATACAATTATTTCTTTGCCATGGTAACAAATCAGCCAGACTGTGCGCCAGACTCATTACTTGATGTCATTACACAGTTCTAATCGAGCACTGTGATGAAGTCTCAGATTTTCCTCTATTCTACTCAGGATGTTATCTTTTTTCTTTTATTTCTTGTCCTTAACGAGGTACTAGATGGAAGCAAAAAATAATCGTTCACATAAAAAGAAGAAGAGATGGCTTAATGAAATTCATTAGGGTTGTTTGGGAGGTATGGGGGGGGGGGGGGGGGGGTCTGCTTTTTGTTGCAATAAATCGACAACGTCACACACACACACACACACACACACACACACACACACACACACACACACACACACACACACACACACACCCACTCCTCGCAGCCTGTTCTTGGAGCGGTCCTCCTGACCTGATGACACCGCACACTTCTCCTCTTCCTCCCTTAAGAAGAACAGCTTGTTCTGCTCTGGTCCAGACAGTGGCAGGGGGGAGGCGGGAACAGAGATTCAAATAACAGACCCCCCACCCCCCCTTCTCCTGAGTGGCAATTAGTGAAGCCTCAGTGCCCAGCTTTCCTCTCCTCCTCGTCTCTCACTTTATCATCCCTCTGATCGCTCCTCTTTCACTCTCATCTCCTCCTCTGCTCTATCCCTTTCTATCCTTCTCTATCACTCTCTATCCCTCTCCACAGGTGGGAAGTAACTAAGTACATTTCCTCAAGTACTGTACATAGTACATTGGAATATACAAACGTGTGGCAATCAGCAGGGGATTCTGGGATGGTGATGAAACGGTTGCTCTGGTGCCATTGGGTGAGGGGGACAAATAGTTATTTTGACATAAATTCGTTTTTTGAAATTATGGAAACAAAATCTGAAAAATGTGCTTGTTTTATTGTTGGCTGAAGCTGTCATGTGGTCTGAACATTAAATATATATAGATTTTTTTTTTGTTGAGCTTTTACAGGTGCTCAAAGACGCTTTACAGATATAGTGAAGATAACAACAAATAAATTCATAGAGTTAAAGTCAAATAATACAAAAACAATCACACATTAAAAGCCAAATTGAAGAGGTGAGTTTGTGTACGTTTTTTGAAGGTGGTGAGGTCAGTGCAGTCTCTGATGGGTTGTGGGAGTGAGTTCCAGAGGGAGGGGGCAGCGACGGAGAAGGCTCTGTCCCCCCAGGTCCGGTGATTGATGTGGGTAGGGATGGATAGGAGGTTGGCGTCTGATGAGTGGAGGCAGCGGGAAGGGGTGTGGTGGTGCAGCAGGTCTGTGAGGTATGGGGTGCTGCAGCAGGTCTGTGAGGTAGGGGAGGGTGTGGTGGTGCAGTAGGTCTGTGAGGTAGGGGGGGGGGGCTGGTTGTTGGTCTCGGGAGCGGGTGTGGGTGAGGAGGCTGGCAGCAGAGTTCTGGATATGTTGGAGTTTATTGAGGAGGTTGGATGGCAGGGGCGGTCTGGCGGGACGTTCGGGACGAATGGGCCCATCAGTACCGATGGGCCGGTACTGAAGTGGGCCGGTTGGACGATGTGGGCCGGCCGGTAACCGGCAGGGCTGGCAGGGCTCGACATTATAACTGGCCCGCTGGCCCGGAAGCACTATTTATACACCCCGGGCCAGCATAACGTAGGCTACTTTCCACTTGCCCGCTCGGGCCACTACAAATATTGGTTTAAAAAAATTGTCCTGTGGTATTGGTATTTTGACTAGCAATTTAGTTAAATTGTTTCGTTTATCAACGCTACAACATAGCGTTCCGTGAGTCGGTTGTCGTTGTTGGGGGAAAAGCAAACACCTGTTTGCTGCGGAGCACAGCGCGAGCAGGTTCGCGTGAGAGCGCTCCTTCACTACAGACTATCGCGCCACCTAACCATTCGCCAAAATGTTTTTAATACCAGCGGTAACCGGCCAAGCGCCGGGCAAAAAACAATCTTCAAATAAAAGAAAGTCACCGGAGGAGTTAAAGGAGAGTGACAGGGAACAGGAGAAGAAGAGGGAGAGGAAGTTTCAGCCAGCTTGATCGATGGAGTTGGCTTCTTGGTGCAGTGACGCGTCCTAAAACCCATTTTATAATCTATCGATTAGATTTATGATTAAAAAATTATAAAAGTAGGGTAGACATGTGGAGATTATCCGGCTGAACAAAACGTGCATTTATCAAACAGGTTCGTTTTCCACAGACCTTATTTCCAGCTATTTTCCAAAACCATGTGGAGAAATCCCATTGCTTTTTGTGGAGGGAACCAGCAGCTTACTTCCTGGTTTTAGGACGCGTCACTGGCTGCACCATATGATGCCAATATAAACAAGGTCTTCTGTTGGCTCTGTGCATCAATGCCGACCTATGCTGACAAGTAAGTGAAGAGTAGACAACACAAAGGTATTGGCTAGAGCAGTGGTTCTCAACTGGTGGGTCGCGACCAGAAAGTGGGTCGCGGACCCGTTTCGAGTGGGCCGCGGATGTGTGAGTGAAGAAAAAAAAAATGTTCTAACGCTGTGCATGCAGTCGGCGTTGGACTGGAAGTACCAGAGACCATAAACAGTTTTGAAAACTTCTGTCACATAGTGATCATCTTCTCAATAAAATATCTTTGCTGATGTTTTTTTGAGTCTTTTGGCCAATCAGAATCAAGATTGTTGCCGGAAGTCCCCACGGAGAATAACTTTGTGGTAGAACTATTCTTTATACATCCATGGTTACAACTTCAGATAGAAATCAACACATAATGAAATATGACCCCCGGTCTGATGACTGACAGGTCACAGAACAATGGGGGCTATCTACCCTTACACACAATTTAAAGTAAGTCACACAGACTATCTCCTCTTTACTCTTCTCGCAGCAAGATGTCAGAACAAAGTGAAAAACAAACAATGGCATAAAATATTATTAATATGTCGGGTAGTAATAGATTTATTTATTTTCTTCTCAGTGTACCAGAATGCATAGTTTATGTTAGTATTTCTAAAAGTCTCCTGGGGGAGAATCCCCCCAGACCCCCCTGCTGGGGTTGGGTTTTCAGCATGCGTGCCTTTTTATATAGTTCAGCTTTGATTCCATTATCTCATTAAACCTTTTTTAAAAGCATACTTTAGTTCTGTGAAGGGATATATGCACTGTAGGCTACTTCACTTTTATTAATATTGTATGCTGAAAAGCGTATATATTACAGCACGATTTTTTGTTGAATAGATTTGAGTGCTTCAAAATGTTGGGTCGCGATGTATTGACCAAGTAAAAAGTGGGTCCCGAGGCCTGACCAGTTCAGAGCCACTGGGGTAGAGGGAAATGTCTCAGCAGTTTAGGATAATGAAGGCTCTAATCTAATCAATTACATAGCCATTACATTTCTAACTCCTGATGACAGGAAGGCAGGAAGTGCATTATACAAATAATAATACTCATAATAATAGCAGACATTTTTTAACAATGACCACAATATCATTATTTTAATAAACCAAATATGAACAATTGAGGAAAATGAGGAAGAACTGATGATTCAAATGTTGTAGTGCATAAATTACTATTGCAACACATGTGTTAATTTTACCCTTAATGTCTACCCCTGCGGTAAGTCACTATTGGCGCGTTTCCACTGCAGCGTTTTAAGCGTGCCGAGCCGTGCGGGGCCCGTTTTTGGTTTTAGTTTTTCTGGCCCCATAAAATCGTGGTTCTAGGGCCAGGAACAACCAGGCTGAGTCTGCTAAACTAGAGAGAGAATCGCTGGCAAGGGGGCTACAACTACAACAAGATGATCATATTTGACCGTGATTTAATTGTAATACACGTTTCAAAATGATGCCGAAGTAACAACATACCAAACACCCCCCCCCCCCCCGTCGACAATTTACTAGTGGTATCGGTATTTACTTGCGGTACCGCGGTGGGCCGGCGGTACCGAAGTGGGGCCGGTCGAAAGTCCCGGGCTGATTTGTAGTCCCAGTCCGCCCCTGTTGAATGGTATGCCATAGAGCAGGGGATCGGCAACAGGCGGACCGCGGTCCGGATCCGGACGCCGACCTATACGGACCCGGACCTATAATCAATACATTAATAGGGGATTTCAATTTTGATGGGGCGATTCTATTTTAACCACCACCGACAGGGGGCGAAAGAGATGAGTGAGCGATACAGGGAGAGAAACACAGAAGAAGAGACGAGAGCGCAGCAGAGAGAAGCGGAGAGGAAAGTGAGTGAAGAGAATAATTAGTGATACAGGGAGAGAAGACGGAGAGGAGAGTGAACAGGCGTGTTAGCGGCAGACAGGGAGAGACAAATAATTACACATAGCGCTCTCCAAGAAGAGGAAAGTGGACAGTGAGAACAGAGCTTTGAACCCTGAGTGGACTCATTCATGTTCATCCTGCCCACTGGGAGCACAGAACCAGTGTGTCTCATTTGTTCAGAGACCGTGGCGCTCATTAAAAGTGAAACGCCACTATGAGACAAAACACAAAGTGTTTGACCAAACATTCCCTCTCAAGTCAGAACTGAGGTCACAAAAAATAAGCAGTCTCAGAGCCCAATATGATCAGTCCACCAGGATCAAAATTGAAACTAAATATCGTTCCAGCCCAGGCTAACCGAGGCTAACCAATGAGCACCTGCATGTGTGTATGAGAATGGCCCTGACACCATTTCAGCCCAGATTTAAACTCCTGCCTGGAGAAGCTCAAGCTTTGTGTTTTACTGAATAAAACAAAGTGAGAGAGGGACTGCAATATAAGAGGGAAAGAAAGAGAAACTTTCAAACTGTTCAACTGTTATGATGTGTAAAGACTGATATTGTTCTATAATCGTCTGAAACTGTTAAGTCATGATGTTATTTCAAATAAATAATAGTCATTGTTCATTACAGTTTCTGAATATTTGTTTTATATTTGTGAATATTTCTGGGTGTTGCCATCTGTACGTGGCGGCGCTGCATTCTTTACGCTACTTAGGTTGCTATGGTTTACGGCAGGCGATGCTGGCGCGGTATTTGATATTTTTATACTGATATTTTTTTTAACTGGCTTTGTATATATATATATATAAGCACTAAGAGCCAGGCACACAAAAAAGCGATCGAGAAAAAATATGTCCTACCAAACAAGGTAGGCCTATTGGCAATCAATATTGATCTAATGCAGGAAACATATACATCTTTCAGGTCTGCCTATATGATTGCCAAACAAATAAATAAATAGGGCTCCCCCGAAAGCAAATGGGTAATTCGAACACTGTGTATATCTCTATAGTTCAATGTTAATTGACAATAAATATTGTTGTTTTTGAATTGTAAACAACTTTCTTTATTTGATAGGCAGTCACTGACGTTGATAAAGCTACAGGCTACTTCAATATATATCACACTAATTCATAAAGCAAGTTAGACATTTTGATGTTCCGGACTTTTGCATGGGGAGATTTTCTTTAACTGGACCTCGTTGAATTTTAGTTGAATACCCCTGCCGTAGAGGATGCTATTGCAGTAGTTGAGTCGTGAAGTGGTGAATCAGGGCTTCAGCAGCAGAGGAGAGTTATGGGCGGAGACGGGCAATGCTTTTGAGGTGGAAAAAGGCGGTCCTGGTGATGTGATTGATGTGGTGATTGAATTTGAGCTGACTGTCGAAGATGACTCAGAGGTTGCGGATGTGAGGGGGGGAGATAGAGTGTTGCTGTCAATGGTGAAGTTGAAATTCTGGATGGCTTTGGTACGGGATGGGGGGCCGATGATGATGATGTCTGATTTGGCACTGTTCAGTTGGAGATAGTTTGTTTGCATCCATGCTTTTATTTCTGAGAGACAGTTGGTGAGAGTGGAGTGTGTTGTGGGGGTGATGGTTTTTGTTGATATAAAGTTGGATGTCATCGGCGTAGCAGTGAATTGAAGGTTGTGGTGACGAATGATTTTGCCAAGGGGAGCATGTAGAGGATGAAGAGGAGGGGGCCAAGCACCGAACCCTGGGGGACGCCTTGGGACAGAGGAGCAGTGGAGGAGGTGCAATTGTTGATAAACTGATGTCTGTCGGTGAGGTAGGATTTCAGCCAGGAGAGTGCAGTGTCGGTGATGTTAAGTGATGATTCGAGGAGGGACAGCAGGATGGCGTGGTTGATGGTGTCGAATGTGGCGGTGAGGTTGAGGAGGATGAGGATGTTCAGGTTGCCGGAGTCAGAGGAGAGGAGGAGGTCGTTTGTGATTTTGAGAAGAGCTGTTTCGGTGCTGTGTTTTGATCGGAAACCGGATTGAAATGGCTCAAAAAGGTCATTGGAGCTGAGGTGGGATTTTAGTTGTGAGGCAATGGCACGTTGAAGTATTTTTGACAGAAAGGGGAGATTTGAGATGGGCCGGAAGTTGGACATGATGTCAGGTGTGAGTCCAGGTCTTTTGAGAATGGGTGTGACAGCAGCCAGTTTGAGAGAGGGGGGAACTGATTCAGATCTGAGGGAGGAGTTAATGATGGTGGCGATGAGTTGGGAGATGGCTCTCTTTAACAACTGTCGAGGGGCATTGGGTCAAGTATGCAGGTGGAGTTAATTCCAGTCATGAAGTGGGACAGTTGCATGGGGGTCACAGGGGAGAAGTGGGACAGGGGCTGTGAGGTGAAGGGGGGCGAGCCAGGAGGGGAGGTGGGGGGGTGCTGATGAGGGTGTCAGGTTGCTGTAAATGTTGCTGATTTTGGTATGGTAAAACGAGAGGAAGGAGTTACATTTTACACAGGGATTGAGAAGTTTGCTGATGGTGGAGAACAGACGCTTGGGGTTGCTGGAGCCAGACTGAATGAGTTGTGAGTAGTAATTAGTCCGGGCTGCTTTGAGTGCGTTACTGTACTGCTGGAGATAGTCTTTGTAGATTTGAAGATGGACTGTTAGTGTGGTTTTCTTGTGTTGGCTTTCCAGTTGACGTTACATTGCCAGTTCATTGAGACCGAAGGAGAGCGTGCTGTTATAATAGTCCACACGTTCAGATGGGTTTTCAGAAAGTGTGTGGGGGGGGGGGGGGGGGGGGACAGACATCTTGCAGGTAATGGAGGCAGTGATTGCTGAAGGTGAGATGGATTTGAGATTTCTGTAGGTGATTGTGCATTTTTGCTTTTGGGCGGGGATGGGGATGTTGATGTCCATGATGATGGCCAGGTGATCAGAGATGTGGAGGTTGAGGCTGGACAGATGATGGATGGTGAGACCAGTGGAGCAGACCAAGTCCAGGATGTGACCGCGGCTGTGTGTTGGGAAGTTGATGTGTTGAGAGAAGTTGCAGCAGTGAAGGGTTTCCATAAATTCAGAGGCATATTTTCAGGTCGGGTCGTCAACATGAATGTTAAAATCACCTAAGAGGAGAACAGATGGGGATATGGCAGAAAGCTGAGTGAGAATGAAAGGAGGGGTTTGGCATCGGCGGACGGTCGATGATGGCTGTGACCAGGGGAGTGGGACCAGAGAGTCTGAGGTGACGTTGCATTGGGAGGGGTTGTGTGGACCGGGGGAGTGGAAGGAGATTGGTCAGATTCACGTGTTGTTTGTTGTGATGGCGTAGTGTGGGCGTGCGATAGGACCGAATGGACGGGATGGAGTGTGGAGATGTGGAATTAAAGAAAAACGTACGGCCAGAGCCTCTGTGTGGAGGACGGCGTTTGCGGAGTATTCCATTATCTGCGAGGCAGGCGGTTATTAAAGGAGTGGAGATCTGACAGGGAGTAGAGTGGCGGCATGATCCGGTGAAGTGGAGCTAGCTACTGCTGGGGACCCGGGCAGCAGAGACCAGGAGCCGGATGACCGTGGAAGAAGGAGCGGTGTGAGTCCAGATAAAATGAGAATTATAATCCACAGCATATCAGGAGAATAATTCCAGTGGTTTCCGGGGGAGAATCGTAGGAGGGGCTGACAGCCTGGCGCAGAGTGGGAGCCGGGTGACCAGCCTACTAGCTTGTTAGCTAGCTTGATAGCCACCGGATGTAGGCATCAGGGAGAGACGATGTCAGCGGGGAAGCCGGCTGATCGCAGCGGGATGGGAAGACCCAGACGAGCCGCGGAGTTAGGGTGGAGTTAGGGTGGAGTTAGAGTGGAGACAGAAATGTTAGCTCAGCAGATTTCGTGGAGCCGAGGAGCATCTAGGTAGCCTGCTAGGTCCGATAATGCTAGCTAGCGGGCTAGGGACCGGTGAGCAGGAAAAAGCCAGCAGGTAGGAGATGACAACACAAAGCTCTGTGTCGATTGGATAGAAAGATGCTGCTATTTTTGCTGATGACTGACGTTTAAAAAGTAGAGAGCCAGACAGGAGAGGTTCTGATCTGGACTAAAGAACAAGATTTGGGGCGGAGGAGCGGCGAACAAACAACGCCAGCACCCTCAGCGACCCGGGAAAAGAAGCACTTTTGTATCCCTTACTAGCCAACACATTGCAGTAAACGTGGAATTAAGTAAGTACGGAAAGTTTGTCAAACTAGGTCAATTTACTTTAGACCCTCTCTTCCTCTGCCTCTACTCCTTGCCTGTCCGTCATCTCTCTGATGTCAGTTTGTCATCCAGCTGATCTGCTAGCCTGTCTGACTCGACAGGCGGCAAAGGGAACAGTCTGCTCCATGGCAGAACTCAGATGGGAGGAGGAGGAGGAGGAGGAGGAGGAGGAGGAGGAGGAGGAGGAGGAGGAGGAGGAGGAGGAGGAAAGGATACAAAGGACAGATGGCAGCAGCAACAATAGACAGGAAGAGGAAGAAACAAGGATTATGAAGAGAGGAGAAGGGCAGAGAACGAGGATGAGGAGGATGATAAGATTGTGGCTGATGAGAGCTCTGAGGATGGAGGTGATAATGAGGACATGATAAGGAGTGAGAGGGAAAAGCAGAAAGATATAGGCAGAGGAAGTAGCATGAGAGGAAGAGCGGTACACGTTTAGCACATAGAACCAAACTGCTCTGACCTCTCCATCAAGACACCATGAGTTACAGAACGTCTCATATCCACTTTCAGCCGGCTCATTCGCTGCACAACTACGTTTCCCATCAAAGGGCTCAAAAGGGAATGTTTCTCTTCAAAGAAAAGATTGCTGAGAGACGGGGGGCGGGGGTTGTTATTGCTATTTCCTGTTACTTTCAATTCCTGCGCTGTTCTCTAACAAGGAGATATCAAATCCCAGTGAAAAAAAAAAAAAAGCTCATTCAGACTCAGACATAAAATGTGTGACTCAAATTGACTAGTGTGTGTCTCTGTCTGTGTGCGTATGGTGAGTGTGTGGCTGTGACTGTGATATAACAAAGTGTTGCAGTGGATTCCTGCCAGTGACAGACTGTGGGCTGGATACCCGTTTTTAGCAGTGTGTGTGTGTGTCCATTGTGGTGTGTGTGTGTGTGTGCGTGCGTGTGTGTCCATTGTGGTGTGTGTGCGTGTCCATTGTGGTGCGCGTGCGTGTCCATTGTGGTGTGTCTGTGTGTGTGTCCATTGTGTTTCTGGTGATCAAATCCTCTCCTGATTGGATGTGTGCGTTTCTACGTGTGTGTGACTAAATGAGTAAGTGGGCTGCTATTGCTACAGTCACAGCGTAACATGGAGACACACGTCTAATACAGCACAGCCTGTATGAAGGCCCTTACTGAAACATGGCCCCCCTACCTCCAAGTGTTAACGCTCAGTTGGTATATTTCGCCATCACAGACTCATTTAATCATGAATGAGTTCTGACCTAATCTTGGTACTAAGCGTTTCAAACCCTAACCAGAGAGGAACATTACACATATCCACAGTATTTACTGTATATCTGTATAGTTCAATTTTAATTGACAATAAATATTGTTGTTTATGAATTGTACTTTCTTTATTTGATTGGCAGTCAGTAGTTGATTACATGCAGACGTTGATAAAGCTACAGGCTACTTCAATATATATCACACTAATTCATAAAGCAAGTTAGACATTTTGAAGTTCCGGACCTTTGCATGGGGAGATTTTCACTAACTGGAACTTGTTGAAATGTAGTGAATACCCCTGGTGTAGTGTGTTACCAATAGTTTTCGTGGTGACGGTATTCCCAGCTGCCTTGAGATTATTAACAAGTTCTTCCCATGTAGTTCTTGGCTGATCCCTCACCTTTCTCATGATCATCAAACCCCACGGGGCAAGATCTTGTGTGGAGCCCCAGACCGAGGGCGATTGATGCTCATTTTGTGTTTCTTCTATTTCCGAATAATGGCAACAACAGTTGTCTCCTTCTCACCAAGCTGCTGTCTGATGGTCTTGTAGCCAATCCCAGCCTGGTGCAGGTCTACAATCATTTCCCTGAGGTCCTTAGACAGCTCTTTAGTCCTGCCCATGGTAGAGAGGATGGAATCTGATTTGTTGATTCTGTGGACAGTAGGGGTGTAACGGTATACGTATTCGTACCGAAAATATTCGGTATGGGCCCTTCGGTTCGGTACACGTGTGAACCGAAGTTTACCGAACAAATATAACGTTAAACGTAAAAAATTGAGAACGTGAGCAACTTCTTGGAAGTAATCTCAGGTGCTGCATCGCAGCATTCAGAGTAATTTCTCACATTGGGTTCAACGCGTCATAGAGCGACCAAGTCATTTCATTGGACGAGAGGCATACTATGAGAGTTGGTCACAGGGATGCGTTCAAATTTAGTCAGTAATTTGAGGAACTGTCAAAATGGCGAACGCAGATAAAGTTGAGCTCGGAAATCCTCCAGCATCATTGAAGTCTCCGGTTTGGGAACATTTTGGTTTTGCAGTTATGTACAAGGATGACGGACAAAGACAGGTGGACCGAACCAAAGCTGTTTGTCGGCATTGTTCAACTAAAATTGGTTATGCGGCGGGCAATACATCAAACTTGCACACTCATTTGAAAAGGCATCACTCGAACGTGAATATCACCGGTACCAAAAGAAAAAAGACTGAAGTGCAAACCCAACTCCCACTAGCATTTAAGCCTCCACCACTCGTAAAAAGTTCAGACCGAGCCTTCGCAGCAGCTGGCCCCAGGCTCTGGAACACTCTGCCCCTCCACGTGAGGTCGGCCCAGACCCTAGGGGTTTTTAAATCCACACTAAAAACTCACTTCTTCTCTCAGGCCTTCTAGTCAGAGCGGAGCACGACTCCTCACTATTCCCTGTGTTTGTTTTATATCTGTTGTAAATTATTGTCTTTTATTGTGATTTTATGTGTTTTTTAATGCATGTACAGCACTTTGGCTCGACCAAAAATCGCTTTTAAATGTGCTTTATAAATAAAATTTGATTTGATTTGATTTGAAAGCTATTACAAACGCCAAATATCCTTATGTTGCAATGTTAGCAAAGCGCTACCTGGCTGTATCTGCTACCTCTGTCCCTAGCGAGAGGGTGTTCTCCACAGCAGGAGACATTGTTAGTGCTAGCAGATCTGCTCTTTCGGCAAGCAATGTGGACAAGTTCATTTTTCCTTAAAAAAACATGAAAATACAATGACAAGCAAGTCCTAATGTCAAGCTGGCTGCTTAGGTACTAGTACAGTAAAGTTCAAATACAGATTATTTCAGTTCATCGAAATGCTGCACCTTAATGTCTATTTTATTATATTTTGTATTTATTTGAGTGAATACATTATTCACAGTTTAATAATAATTAAAAACCCCTAAAAAATATTTTATGTTTTGTGATCATTTTTTCTGCTGTACCGAAAACGTACCGAACCATGACCTAAAACCCGAGGTACGTACCGAACCGAAATGTTTGTGAACCGTTACACCCCTAGTGGACAGGTGTCTTTTCTATACAGGTAACAAGTATATATTAGGAGTACTTTCTTCAAGGAAGAGGACTTATGTAACTGGTCTGTGATAGCCAGAATTCTTGTTGGTTGTAAGGGGATCAAATATGTATTTCCCAGAGTTAAATGCAAATCAATTTGTATCTTTTATATAATGTCAATTTCTGGATTTTCTTTTAGATATTTTTACTCTCACTCAGTGGCGGCTGGTGGATTTTTTTTCTAGGTAGGGCTGTGTCACATGCAATCAATTTCAGCAAACATCCCAGTATGACTTAATGCAAAAGAAACCAACCTGATCTCACCAGAATGCGTGACTCCACCACGACTCCTTAACGGTGGAGTCACGAACTTTGCTACATTTACGTGTCTGCACTACGCAAACCATGCCAATGTAAAGTGAATGAGACTCCTTTGTCGTGGTGAACACACGCATTCCTACAACGTCGTGCAGTGAGCTTTTATTCTATAAAACGTTTTTAAAATCTACTTTATAGCTTGTAGTAACTCACGGGAGGCTTCTTTTATTTTATTTGTATTCATAATAATTTGTATTTTTCGTCAGAATGTATTATGGCAACCCTGTCTCCTAAAAATTACGTTCCCACAGAACTAAACTGCATTCTTTACGTTTAGCTAGAAACTTATTTTCTCCCACGTTACGTTCGTTATGAACGTATCTTAAATACGTTTATTTTCTACATATCTTTGCCATTTATTGTCTTGCTTATAATAATGATAATAGTCATTTATAAATATCATTTTAGAGCACACATTTGAAATCAGTAGGCGAGGCTGTAATTTCGCCAGCTGTTACTCTCATGAGCGAGGCAGGAAATAATAGTTTTAACATGCCAAAAAGCTGCTGTGTTGTTTATTGCACCTCAAACATTAAAACAAATCCAGAGTTACGTGTTTCTGTACTTCCTTTAAGAAGAAAGGACAGTAACAGAAGATATCTGTGACGCCAAATGTGGTGTTGTTAATGCGATATGATATCCGAAAAAAAATTCAGTTTAGGATGGCCGAAGACACTACACTACCCATAATCCCCAGCTATAGTTTGGGACTACAGTCCCGTTGACAAACCCCGTTATTAATCTTCAAGCTCTGGGATTGGATGTTGGAGTGGCAGTGCGCCAAGGTTACGCCGAGCGTCAAGCTCTTTGAAATGGAACGAAACCACGGCAGACTATTCAAAACTGGACTCGAACGCCCCCCCAGAACTACACATGCTGTCACAGTTCGCAACGTGTTCTCTATGGCACGTCTCTACTGGGAATTGTAGTTTTAAAAGACGTTTTTGTTTTTCCCAAAATTAGAAGTTGACAGTATTAAACTGTGTACAGCCCTGGAGGTTTAGGCGATAGGACACAAATTGGTGTGTACTAGGAGTGTAACGGTTCACAAACATTTCGGTTCGGTACGTACCTCGGTCTTTAGGTCACGGTTCGGTACATTTTCGGTACAGCAGAAAAAATTAACACAAAACATTAAATATTTTTAGTTTAGAAAAATGAACTTGTCCACATTGCTTGCCGAAAGGGCAGATCTGCTGGCACTAACAATGTCTCCTGCTGTGGAGAACACCCTCTCGCTAGGGACAGAGGTAGCAGATACAGCCAGGTAGCGCTTTACTAACATGGCAACATAAAGATATTTGGTGTTTGTAATAGCTTTGGCTCGGTCTGATCTTTTTGCGAGTGGTGGAGGCTTAAATGCTAGTGGGAGTTGGGTTTGCACTTCAGTCTTTTTTCTTTTGGTACTGGTGATATTCACGTTTGGGTGATGCCTTTTCAAATGAGTGCAAGTCTGATGTATTGCCACCTGAGTAAAATTCAGGGAAAGGTGATTGTCAAGTGCCAACAATCAGGAAAGATATTTGATAGTTAATTACTCGTTATTCTCTCCTAATATTTAATGAAAAACTGTATATAATTGCTATTTTGCACATCCCTTTCAATATTTCCTAAGGTTTATTGACATATCATATACACAACTATGGTGTAGTTATGCAACAGTGCATTACAAGACATCTTCTTTCGTGTAACATTAGAGGTCCAACTCGGTGTCGTGTAGCCATGCCCGCATCTCTGGTCCTAGGTCGAAGAGGCTGGCTTCCGAGGGTGGTCTATATAAGGGGCATATGGTGATTATATGGACAACGGTCTGCTCAGGGTCACCGCACTTGCATGCCGCACTGTCCGCCAAGCCCCACATCTTCATCGATGTTTTAAAGCGACCGACCCCAGTTCGTAGACGGTTCAGAGTGGTCCACTGCCGGCGTGGTAGGTCGTCTCCTCCAATGGGTCCCAGATGTAACGGTGGATTCGGGAGGGCCCGGCTGACTCCCACTCCTTCTTCCAAGCTGCTGCCAACCATGCATCTCTGGAGATGACCTCAGAGGTGGAGTTGAGCATCTCTTGAGCTGCATTGTTGTAGGGGTGGCGGGACTTGAGTCTGCTTGGAGGTGCTGGTGTTATTGTGGTGTTGTGCAGGATGTGCCAGTCATACTTTTGTGCCTTCCTGCCCAGGGCGAGGGTGGCAGCCTCCCGTCGGAGGCCGGCGCTATTCCCGCGAGGACTGGCAAGAGTGACACAGGGGTAGGCTTTAAGCATCCAGTTTTTATTCGGAGGGAGGTATTGATAGCCATGTCGACCTTTCTCGCATGAGGGCTTCTGCTCCAGACTGGGGCGCAGTATTCCGCTACAGAGAAGACCAGGGCTTAAGTGGATATTCGCAGCGTCTTAGCGGAGGCTCCCCAGGTTGTTCCAGTGAGGCGGCGGATCAGCGCGACCCTGGATGTCACCTTGGCCTTGACTTCTTCCAGTTGTTTTTTAAAGGATAATGTCCGATCCAGACGCACTCCAAGATACTTCGGGGCTTGCTGGACCTCCAGACATTTGTTGTCGACGCGCATCTCAAGTTCCCTCCTGGCTTCTCTGGTGCTAAGGTGGTATGCCGCTGCGACTGTTTTTCCGACGCTGAGCTGTAGACGCCACCTTCGGAGGTATGCTACTAGTGTGCCCATGTCTTCGTTAAGACCCTCTTCCATCGCCTTCCACGTTGGTCAGCTCAGCATGATGCAAGATCGTCTGCGTAGCCATACTTTCTGGATGCTGTATCAGGTAGGTCATGGATGTAAACATTGAACAGCATCGGCGAGAGAACAGACCCCTGCGGTACCCCGTTCTTCATTCTTCTGAGCCCACTGCACTGGCCACTGCTGGTCTGGAGGATGAAGCTACAGTTGGAAAATGTCTCCATGATGAACTTCACCATGTGGCGGTCCGATATTGTCCTCAGCAGCTTCAGGTGGAGTCCCCGGAGCCACACGGTGTCATATGCAGCAGTCAGATCCAGGTACACTACCCCAGCTTTCTCAAGACATCTATCGATATGTGTATACCTCCTCCATTAAACTGTCAAATTCTGCACATTTCTTATTCTATCTACATACATAAGAGTATAATTAATGTGTATAATATCAGTTAAAATAAGTGCTTCAACATAGTTAACATTGCAGGGAAGCAATATAGGCGTTAAGTACTTTGTCAGGCTTAATATATCTATCTGTAGATAGGTACACCCAAAGCTTTTTTCTTATTTAAAAGAAGACCTTAACCTAAAGTATTCTTTAATGTGTTAATAAAGGTTAATTAATTTGTCTGTTTCGCACATCCTCATATTAATATCTTTGTTCATCTGGCACTAAACTGTTTTATTGTAGAGATCATTTGCAGTATCTTCTTGATTTTTTATATTCTATATTTCTATCATTGACCTTCTACTTTCCCTCTATGAAAGTAGGTACTCTTAATATTTTTTTCATCAAATAACATTATTCAACAAAAATAACATTATTCAACAAAAATAATTCAATAACATGCTTCAACCACTAGGCGGTGCACACAAGGTACACACAGCATACTAATAACGTTATATTATTAGCGTAGGACACTTATGAATGTATAACATCTGAAGATGTGTAGTTTACTAGTTTTATTCATGTTTTTACATAATTGTACAGGATATTGCTATACTATTTCTCATGTTTTACTTCTACACATTAATATCTGATTTGTAAAACATCACAGACAGAAAGGTATATCCGTCATTTAATGGTAAGCTATTGAAATTGTGATTCCATAGTCTCCCATCACCCAAATCCCCTGACTATTCTCTCTACTCAGTATTTACATTCTTATATTCAAAGAAAATCAGTAATATCTTTAAAAACTACAAGTCCTTTTCTATCAGCTGTGCACCGTTATGGTGTAAATATAGCCTATCTACCAATTGGATCAAATATAAAAGTCAGCCGAATTACTATTGATACTTGATACGCAGAGTGAAGCAGGTAGGACCCAAACGCAGATAACACTGATAATACCTTTATTTCAAGGGCTCTTATCTTAACATATAACATGGACAAACAAAACACTCCACGGTGAACTCCGTCACAAACAAAAGAAGCACCAACACTGAACACAGGACGAGACAAGACTAAATACAGGGAGGGATAATCACAAGACGAGAAACAGCCGGGCAGGGGAGGAGGAACACAAGGGCCACAGGTGAACACAATCAGATAACGAGACACACCAGGGAAACTAACGACAGGAGGAAAAACACAGGGAAAAGGACCAGACAATAACCCAGGAGGAAAACATGACAGAGAGAACAGCAAAAACACCCAAACCTAGACATAGAACTGTGACATGACAAGATAATCGTGACAGAACCCCCCCCTCAAGGGACGGATCCCAGACGTCCCCAAAACAAACAAAAGTCCAAAACCTCAAGCAGGGTGGGTGGAGGGGGTCCGGAGGACGGGACTAAGCTGACCGCCCAGGAGCACAGTAGAGGACCAGGAAGGGATCTCGGGCGGACGGCCCGGGGGCAAGGCAGAAGCCGAGAAGGGGGACTCGGGCGGACGGCCCGGGGGCAAGGCAGAAGCCGAGAAGGGGGACTCGGGCGGACGGCCCGGGGGCAAGGCAGAGTCCAAGGTGGGGCGAAGGCCACAGCGGGCGAACTCAGGAGGCCGAGCATGAGGGCGAAGGCAGCGGCAGGAAGAGTCAGGGGGCCGGGCTCGAGGACGAGGGCAGCGGCAGGAAGAGTCAGGGGGCCGGGCCCGCGAGCGAAGACCGCGGCTCACAGAGGGTCGGGATCGAGGGCGAAGACCAGACAGCTCCGGAGGCCGGGCAGGACCCGGTGTCGGCCGGACAGGAACCGGAGCCGGCGGGACAGGCTTCGGCAGGATCCCCCACGGAAGAGGACCAGGAGTTGGCAGGACCCCCAGCAGGAGAGTGGTTGGCGGGACCTCCAACGAGACAGGACAAAGGGTTGGCAGGACCCCCGGCAGGAGAGTAGTCGGCGGGGCCTCCAACGAGACAGGACAAAGGGTTGGCAGGACCCCGGCAGGAGAGTAGACGGCGGGACCTCCAACGGGACAGGACATGGGGTTGGCAGGACCCCCAGCGGAACCTCCAACGGCACAGGACACAGGGTTGGCAGGACCCCCGGCAGGAGAGTAGACGGCGGGACCTCCAACGGGACAGGACATGGGGTTGGCAGGACCCCCGGCAGGAGAGTAGTCGGCGGGGCCTCCAACGAGACAGGACAAAGGGTTGGCAGGACCCCCGGCAGGAGAGTAGTCGGCGGGGCCTCCAACGAGACAGGACAAAGGGGTTGGCAGGACCCCCGGCAGGAGAGTAGTCGGCGGGGCCTCCAACGAGACAGGACAAAGGGTTGGCAGGACCCCCGGCAGGAGAGTAGACGGCGGGACCTCCAACGGGACAGGACATGGGGTTGGCAGGACCTCCAGCGGAACCTCCAACGGCACAGGACACAGGGTTGGCAGGACCCCCGGCAGGAGAGTAGACGGCGGGACCTCCAACGGGACAGGACATGGGGTTGGCAGGACCCCCGGCAGGAGAGTAGTCGGCGGGGCCTCCAACGAGACAGGACAAAGGGTTGGCAGGACCCCCGGCAGGAGAGTAGACGGCGGGACCTCCAACGGGACAGGACATGGGGTTGGCAGGACCCCCAGCGGAACCTCCAACGGTACAGGACATGGGGTTGGCAGGACCCCCGGCAGAAGACTAGTCTGCGGGACCTCCAACGGCACATGAGTAGGGGCTTGAGTGGGGACTCGAGAGAGGGCTTGAGAGGGAACTCGAGAGGAAACTGGAGAGTTGACTTGAGAGGTGACTCGAGAGGACACTGGAGAGTTGACTTGAGAGGTGACTCGAGAAGGAACTCGAGAGGTGACTCGAGAGGTAACTCGAGAGGGGACCTGAGAAGGGACTTGAGAGGGAACTCGAGAGGAGACCTGAGGGGACACTTGAGAGGGGACTCGAGAGGAGACCTGAGGGGAAACTTGAGAGGTGACTCGAGAGGGGACTTGAGAAGAAACTGGAGAGTTGACTTGAGAGGTGACTCGAGAGGGGACTCGAGAGGTGACTGGAGAGGGGACTCGAGAAGGAACTCGAGAGGTGACTCGAGAGGTAACTCGAGAGGGGACCTGAGAGGGGACTTGAGAGGGAACTCGAGAGGTAACTCGAGAGGGGACCTGAGAGGGGACTTGAGAGGGAACTCGAGAGGAGACCTGAGGGGAAACTTGAGAGGGGACTCGGGTATGAACTTGAGAGGTGACTTGAGAGGGGACTCGAGAAAAGACTCGAGAGGGGACCCGAGAGGGAACTCGAGAGGAGACTGGAGAGGGAACTCGAGAGGAGACTAGAGAGGGAATTCGAGAGGGGACCTGAGAGGGGACTTGAGAGGGAACTCGAGAGGAGACCTGAGGGGAAACTTGAGAGGGGACTCGGGTAGGAGCTTGAGAGGTGACTTGAGAGGGGACTCGAGAAAAGACTCGAGAGGGGACCCGAGAGGGAACTCGAGAGGAGACTAGAGAGGGAATTCGAGAGGGGACTAGAGAGGGAATTCGAGAGGGGACTCCGGTAGGAACTTGAGAGGGGACTTGAGAAGTGTCTGGAGGGGAGACTTGAGATAGTTGGTTCGCCAACAGAACACGGGGTGCTGGAGTCGGCCGGTATGCTGACAGGACTCGAGGAGCTGGCGTCGGCTGGAGAGCCAGCAGCAGACGAGGTGCTGGAGTCGGCCGGTACGCCGACAGGACACGGGGAGCTGGTGTTGGCTGGGGAGCCAACAAGAGACGAGGTGCTGGAGTCGGCCGGTACGCCGACAGGACACGGGGTGCTGGCGTCGGCTGGAGAGCCAGCAGCAGACGAGGTGCTGGAGTCGGCCGGTAACGAGGAGCTGGAGTCGGGGCCATGACTGATGGGGCTGGTACTTGAGCCGGAACTATGGCTGGAACTGGGGCCGGAACCATGGCTGCTGGGGCCAGAACTGGGGCTGGAACCCTGGCTGTTGGGCGCGGAGTGGAAGCCTGGACCCTGGCTGTGTAAGACAGGTAATGGAGTATGGAATTAAAGCTGCGTGGGCCGGTACTGGAGCATGAAGCCATGGCTGCTGGGGCCTGTACTGGGGCTGGAATCATGGCTGCTGGGGCCAGAACTGGGGCCGGAACCATCGCTGTGTGGGCCGGTTCTGTAGCCGGAACCATGGCTGCTGGGGCTCGGGCTAACCTGGCCTTGCGACGACTCCTCTTAGCAGCCGCCTGAATACTCCGTGGACCTCCATAAGCCAGACGAGTTCCGTAATACAACTCCTGGACAGGAGCAGGAACTGGGGCAGAAGCACGGGTTGACTTCAGGCGGAACCCACCAAGGCGTATGGTGCCAGGTTGGGAATTGGGAGACATGGAGTTAGCATGCCTGGGGCTAGCAGGCAGGGGATAACACACCGAGAGGAAATCCAAAATCCAGCCAGGTAAGAATTTCACCAAGCCTGGCTTCTCCTTAGCCATCTGGCGAGCCTCTGCCAGAGCTGCCTCTCGCTGCTGAACCCCGGACGCTCCCCTCCATTCACCATAGCTGCAAGCCAGCAAGTAGGTGAATGAAAGCAGCTCCCTTTCAAAAGGATCATCTGCTGGGTCCATATTTGGTTGGTGCTTTCTGTTACGCAGAGTGAAGCAGGTAGGACCCAAACGCAGATAACACTGATAATACCTTTATTTCAAGGGCTCTTATCTTAACATATAACATGGACAAACAAAACACTCCACGGTGAACTCCGTCACAAACAAAAGAAGCACCAACACTGAACACAGGACGAGACAAGACTAAATACAGGGAGGGATAATCACAAGACGAGAAACAGCCGGGCAGGGGAGGAGGAACACAAGGGCCACAGGTGAACACAATCAGATAACGAGACACACCAGGGAAACTAACGACAGGAGGAAAAACACAGGGAAAAGGACCAGACAATAACCCAGGAGGAAAACATGACAGAGAGAACAGCAAAAACACCCAAACCTAGACATAGAACTGTGACATGACAAGATAATCGTGACAATACTGCAAGGAGACGTATTTTGTGAAAAGAAATGGAAGATGTTGTTTAATTGTTAATATATTTATGATCCACGTCACATATTCAGTTTTGGCGGCAGTTGTCCTGTTTGTCCAGAAGTCTTCTCATCAGGGCTCTATAAATAGAGAACTACGGCAGATATGTAATATTTAATGCAGCCGAACCGTTCTTCTTCCAAAGAGAAAAGCAAGAACACTCGGAATAAAGTATTATTTTATTTTTTTTAAATGTTTTCGGATATCATATCGCATTAACATCATATCCCAACATGCATTGCGGCTAAAACATCCAATCAACGAGCTTCAAGCTGAGGATCTTGGGTAATCTGTTCAGTGGGTGGTTTGTGGTGTGTATCGCTCGAAATGTCCCTTATAGGCCTACATCTGTTATATCTCTCACAGGCTCCGCCTTCTACTGGACTCTATGGGTACTACCTTATCATGCAAGCATTCACCTACTGAGATTTATGTGGACGTAGCCGGCCCCGGGGCGGGCCTACCTGAATGCGTGCGCATCTCACTTCCGCATAAAAGGAGGCCTCGCCTCCTGACCACCATCCTTTACTCTTCAGCGAGCGGAGGTGATAGCCTAGCACTGAGTCCGAGACGTATGTTTTGAGAGGAAGGAAGAAAGAGAAAGAAAGATAGCGGGCGCCGACCCCCACCACCTCTGCTTCGAGTGTTTGGGGGACCAGGATATGGCCGAGGCGGTGCCATTTCACGTTCGCCATTCCTTCCGAGTCCGGCGTCCATGGAAGTCCACCGCCCAGGGCTGTACTCTCCCTGGATGATGATCATGGCGGCGGGTGTGTGGGCTACTCGCTCATTGCTAGAGATGCCCCTGCCTCACCAGGTCAGAGAGATTATTGGGCCGCAAGGCCGAATAAGTAGCTTGGTCCACGAGCCTTGCCCCAGGCCCGGTTCCCCCGGGGACCGGTGCTCGGTGGCTTCACATGATATAGGGTCGACCCTACTTCATCACAGGCCGCCGCCGCTGCCTGCCTTGTGATGTCCCTGGGATATCACGTCGCATGGCATTTTTTCCAAAGAGGACTGTGTTGATCTCCTGGGAGCCCCCGTCCTTACGGGAGGGCTCTATGGATCGATCTCCTTGCTCACGGGATAAGGAGTAATCGCAGCGTGGCTGATTCTTGCCCATCCCCAGCTGAAGCAACACTGTCCTACACTCCCCGCCCCCGCTGTAAACCCCAGTATAGGGAGCCAGCAGGTGGGCGTGTGCATGTGAGTGGAATAAACTGTGTGCTGTCAAAGCACTGTGCGGGTTCAAGAGACGCTATTGCCGGCGTGCTGTTGTCAGAAAACACACCTTGCCTGATACAATGGCTCCGATTAATGCATTTCACCGTTGAATGGGAAATACAGCGTTAATACGTGGGCGCGCGGCCCTTGTGAGAGTGGCCGCGATGCGTTCGGGGACCTCCGCAGGGGAACGGTGGTTTACATTTGTAAACTCTAGTTCTAGAGTGATGTGTGTGTGTGGGAAAAATGCATTCAGTGAGAACGAGTGCATTTATCCCAGAGTAAGAGTAATCTCTCTCTCCACAATTCCACTTTTTCCCATAATGTCCGTTTCGAAGAGACGGCATTGTGACGGCGCGTGCGGCCCCCCTCCCCTGAGGGCGGGCCGCGGTGCGTTCACAGACCTCAGTAGAGAGAAGAGTCACCTCCACTGTCACGATCACAGGTACAGATAAGAACCCAATAGCACGACTCAGATACAACCAGTATAGTAATGTTCAGTTTATTCCAGGTCAAGGACAGGCAGAGTCAAAACCAGTAAATCCGTTAGACAGGCAGGCAGGAATCGAAAACTGGGCAGGACAAAACTCGGGACTAGAGCACAACACTCACTGGAGAGCTTGGCGGAAACGACAAGACAATCTGGCAAAGGACAACTGATAATGAGGTGGTATAAATACTGTGGAGTGATGAGGGAATGAGTAACAGGTGAGGGGAAGGGCTGAGGAGACCAGGTGAGGGACATGAGCTGATTACAAGGGCCTGGAGGAAAGCGGGATCTGAAATGACAGGAGAGTTTAGATGAGGCATCAAACAAACAATAATATAAGTGTCTAACTTGTGACATCCACAGGCTTTTCCGCAGACGAGGGAGCGCGGCACGACGGTGAGACGAAGGGAGAGGTGCCGGCATGGAGATCTTGTGCCCGCGGTGCCCTCCACCTCTTCAGCCCACCCCGTGGAACCGGCGTGCCGGCACTCACGGGGACGGGCTGCCCGTCTTCACGGATCTGACTGGCCTGGCAGGGGGAGAAAATCTCTCTGTTATATCTCTCACAGGGTCTCGCCTCCTCCCTGTATAATGCACAGATCACTACATGTTCTAACATGAATGAGGTTGATCTGTATCCAAATCTGAGTGTCTTTTGTTTCCACAAATGCTACACTTACACACAATGTTAACCATACAAATTCCTCATACGCTGCACCAGCTGTAGCTTCTGTAAAGGAGGTGGCTAGTGGGCATGCGCAGATGAGAGGGATGAACCGCAGGGAGTGCTATCTAAAGGAGAGCGCTATGCGGGTGCAGGGACATTATGGCCGGCGTATTGCTGTCAGAGAACACATTACGCCTAGAGCAAGGACTCCAATTAATGCAGTTTTCCATAGTGGTAAAGGCTGCATTATGGCGGAGCCCGCACTCACACAAGAGCGCGTGGCGGTGCGTTCAGGGACCTCAGTAGAACACCATACGTCTATAAAGACTCCGATTAAATGCTGTTTGCCGTAGTGGTGTAAACAGCATGGTGGAGCGCGCGGGACCTCAGTAAATAATCGGCCCTTTCTGTGTCGACCCTCCATGGGCAAATCTTCCCTTCACGGGGAGTTTTGCGGCGGAACGGGTCACCAGACAGTACCACAGTAGCTGCGGCCCCACAGCTGAGGGCTTTCCATTAACACAATGTTATGGGGAATTGAAACTCAGCTGTGTACTAACAAAGTGGATGGACAGGACGCTGAAACGGGGCTCTTCACTCCAGTTTTTGCAGCCACCTCCTGTTATGGGCATGCGAGAGGAAATCTGTCTTCCCAGGAGGAGATTGGTTTCCTCTCAGCAGAGATTCGGCCTCTGGTGCAGAAACAGGCTGTGTCTGTTGTACACTCTCAGCACAGAGAAAATGGTTTTTATTCCATGTACTTCCTGGCTCTCTGGAAGACAGCGGAATTCAGATCTATTCTAGATCTCAGCAGCCCGAATCGCTACATTGCCTGCAGAACATTCTGCATGTTCACTATAAAAGTTAATGGGGCTTGTGCAAACCGGGAGATTGGTTGACCACCATCGACCTGAAAGACGCATACTTTCATGTGGAAATTGCTCCGGAGCACAGAAAGTGTCTGCGTTTTGCCTTCCAGGGGATAGCCTACGAGTACAACAGAGTACCGTTCGGCTACTCCCTATCCCCACGCACGTTCAGTAAATGTGTGGCCACTGCGCTTCAACCGCTGCGCGCCCACGGCATGAGAGTTTTTCTTTTACCCAGACGACCTCATAGTCATGTCCAGGGAACAGGCAATGCTTTGCACAGCACAATTGATCACACACCTAACCAAATTAGGCTTTGTGATCAATTGAAAAAGGAGCACCCCCATACCTCACCAACAGGCGTTGTAGTTGGGAGTGGTGTTTGATGCAGGCGCGCTACGTGCCACCCTGTCAGAGAGCAGAAGTGCGTCCCTTCTCCGGGCAGTTCACAGGCTGTGACAGGGGGCGACAGTGACAGCTTTAACTGTCATGCAGACTTTGAGTCTCATGGCGGCTGCTCACATTGTGGTCCCGCAGGGGTTACTGCATATGCGCCGCCTGCAGAGGTGGTTCTCCAGCCTGCGTTTGGATCCCAAGAGGCACAAACAGCGGCTGGTGACCATCCCCCCACTCAGTGGAGGGCAACCTCCGGTTCTGGGGGTATCCCGGACGCCTCCGGAGGGGGTCTCCACTGGGACGGGTAACCTCCTACATCACAGTGTTCACAGGAACAGGATGGGGAGGGACCTGCCTGAAGAGGACTATAGGTGGGCGCTGGTATAACGGAAACACAACACAGCAACCTCCTAGAGCTACGGGTGGTAGTGTTGGTCCTCCAGCATTTCATTCCCCTAATTCAAGGGAGACATGTATTGGTCAGGAGCGACAACAGCACCACAGTGGCTTATATCAACAGGCAGGGCGGAGTCCGCTCTGCCGCCTTGTTGGCCACAGCAGAGAGGCTGTGGTTGTGGGCATCAGAGGTGGTGTTATCTCTGAGAGCCCTCCATATCCCGGGACTGGAGAACAGGGGAGCCGACCTCATGTCGAGGGGCGGCCCCCTGCCAGGCGAGTGGGTGCTTCACCCAGAGGTGGTGAAGCAGATCTGGGCCCAGTTCGGGAGAGCGGAAGTGGATCTGTTCGCCAGCCGGCGCAACGGCCACTGTGCCCTGTGGTTTTCCATGGCCCTGAGCGACGACCCGCCTTTGGGGGTGGACGCGTTTGCACACGAGCCATGGCCAAGGAAGCTGCTCTACGCCTTTCCACCGTTGCGTCTCATTCTCCCTCTCCTGGGGAGAGTGAGGCGAAAACGTTTGACAGTCATCCTGGTAGCACCGGACCGCGTCGGGGCTCCGTGGTACTCAGAAATGACGCAGATGAAGGTGGGCCAGCCCTGGGCGATTCCCCAGTTCTGGGAGGCGATGTCTCAAGAGGCAGGTGCAATCGGGGCGTTACCCACTCTGGGCCGTCCTCTCCAGGCTTGGCTCCTGAGAGGGACAGGCTGAGACAAGGTGGATTGTCTGATAGCGTTATTCAGTCTATCCAGGCAGCTAGAGCGGGATCCACCACTGCCTGTTACAGGCCAAAGTGGCTGGGATTCCAGTGATGGTGTGAGGAGCGGAAAATGGAGCCCCTATCTTGTGAGTTAGGCTCTATTTTGTCCTTCTTACAGTTATTGGTGGACAGAGGACTAGCTCATTCTACTATAAAAGTGTATGCAGCAGCCATCTCGTCATGAGGGATTCAACGGCAGGTCAGCCTTTTCTCATCCACTGATGTTGCGGTTTTTACAGGGGGTCAGGAGGCTGCGCCCAGTAGTGCGCGCCTCCACCCCACAGTGGGACCTGCCGCTGGTGCTCGAGGCTTTGGTCACAGAACCATTTGAGCCTCTGGAGCTCTCCTCCCTGAAAGCACTGTCGTGGAAGACAGCATTGCTACTTGCCTTAACGTCAGCCAAAAGAGTGTCCGAGTTAACTGCTCTGTCGGTGCACCCGAGCTGTTTACTGATTCGGGGTGACCGGAGCGGCGCGACACTCAGACCGAACCCCTCCTTTGTGCCCAAGAACCTAAGGAGTGCGTTCAGGTCGAGGGTTATTCAGTTGGGGGGGATTTAGTCTTCCACCCCATGGTGGGGCCAGGGAAGCTAAATGAAACCTCCTCTGCCCGGTGCGCGCGTTAGCATGTTATGTAGAGCGCACAGCTACCCTGAGACGCACTGAACAGCTGTTTGTGTGCTTCGGGGGCGGGGTGACTGGAAAAGCTCTGTTCGCAAAAAAAAGAAAAGCTCTGTTCGCAAAGCCTGGCAGGCTGGCTTTGCGAAGGTATTGCACACGCCTACGAGCAGGCAGGGAGAGCCTGTCCCACGGGGGTCCGTGCTCACTCCACACGAGCTGTGGCTGCATCAACAGCTTTATTCAACGGTGCGAGTGTGGAGGATATATGCACGGCGGCGTCTTGGTCAACGCCAGGCCCCTTCATAAAGTGTTATCTCTTGGAAATGTCTGGCTCTTTCTCAACGTCTGTGCTTGCTGGGGCAACACAGGACTGGTGAGGAGGGGGGGGACTGTTGGTCAGTGGGCATCTGACCCTCTCCCCGGGTGTAAAATGCCCTTACGTTTCTCCGGACCCCTGGAGGGTCGCGGGGGACGTGGGGTGCTCTGGGCCCTTTTCAGGGCTGGAGGGCTCCCCTCGCCTGCCTGGGGGCAGGAGGGGGAGAGCCCTCCATACTATAGTCCCTACACACTCTGCACAGGGTCAGTGTTTGAGTGTGGGAACATAGGGGGCACTTGCATTCTCCCCGTGCTCTTTAGGGACTCAGGAGGGAGAGTGCATAGTGAACCCTTACAGGGCTGGGGTTTTTCCCTGTCTGCCTATAGGTGGACGCAGGGGAGCCCTCAGCACTGTTTTTTTTCGAGCACACTTTTTTCGCGAGGCAAGCGCGTCAGGGTGTGCTCTATCGGCCGCAGCCCAGACTTCTCCACGGTTATAACCGAGGGAGAGGTGAGTGAGGCGCAGGGGCTGCTAAGGTGGAACGGTGTGCTGGACGACATTGTGTGCATACATCGGGAGCCTGTGAGAGATATAACGTCGGGTTACGTATTGTAACCCTTGTTATATTAGCACAGGCGGAGCCCTCTACCTTGGGGCACTGTCTGTCCTATACCGCTCGCTGAAGAATGGTGTAGGATGGTGGTCAAGAGGCGAGGCCTCCTTTTATACGGAAGTGAGATGCGCACGCATTCAGGTAGGCCCGCCCCGGGGCCGGCTACGTCCATAGAAATCTCAGTAGGTGAATGCTTGCATGATAAGGTAGTACCCATAGGGTCCAGTAGAGGGCTCCGCCTGTGCTAATATAACAATACGTAACCCGACGTTTCCGGTGACTTTATTTATGATTAAAAAGCATGCTAAAAAGCCCAAGATTATAGAATTAAACGAATGAATAAAAACAAGGATAATTGTGTGTTATTGTTGAGTAAATAAAAGTGTGTTATTTAGAAAAGAATAACAAATTAGAAGGGAAAAAAGATTATAAAAAATACAGATTTCAGTATTTTGAGGCTCTGAGCCCCATTTCTTTTCCTCACAGACGGCAAAAAAAGTCCGACATCATAGGATTTAAAATAAAAAGATTAAACACTGGCATGTAATTTACGTTAGAATAAATAGAATGGTTTTGAATAATATATGAGAGTAAAATCTATATCTCCATCTTTCAGTCCTAAAAGAAACAGAATCTTCAGATTTTAGTTTGAGCTTCACATTTTGCAAACCGCCACTGCCTGTATGGGCTCAGAACAGTCTCATAATACACACATGCACACAGAAGGATTCACACTTGTATTTCCGGATCCACACTTGTGTTTTTCAATGCACACACAAATGTGTTCCGTCTCAAATACAGAAAAAAGTTTTACAAATGTATTTTTGATCCTCACATATTAGTTTTCCATTTAAAACCTCTGAACCTGCAAACACAAACCGCTTCCTGTGCACGGATCGCTGTGCATTCGTGTTTGGGTTTTTTGAGACTCCCCTGACGGTCAGCCGACTCGTACTTGTAAGTTTTTCTATCTAGAGCCAATCAGATGTCTCCTCAATTCTAAGCCAATCACATGAGCGCGCCCCCACGAGGGTAGATTTCTTGCGTTCATGACGTAGCGCTTCATGTACGCATTTTGCGCAGTCCGGAGCTGACAGGTCCATGGAGCCTGCCTGCAGGCGCTAATCTCAGGACACCTCCACTCTCAGTACAGCGCCACTTTCCGAACAGGAAATGCATGCAAATACAAGCCTTTATATTATTAAGGTACAGCGCCACTTTCCGAACCATTGATGAATGCTTGTGTTCACAAAAACGGCAGGCAAAACCATTTTAAATGTGTGTTTCCTGTGTGGCGAATACAGCTGCTTTATTCATGTCTGTATGAAGTTGTTGTGAGTGTGGAGGGAGCAGCTACAGGTTAGCTTAGCCTAATCGATCAGTGCACTACGAAGCCAGTGCTAGACAGTGAACTGTCAACGGGGGGAGCCCCGCCGGTCATTATCGGCCGATATTCACTCTTGATAGTTTGATCGGTGCTCTCTATAAAGGCCGATCAGGAGAGCTGGATCTGATCGATATGGACATAAACGTGAGTGAAGTATAACCGGACGTGAGAGAGAGAGATCAGATCAGCTGCTGAGTCTGACGGAGACACGCAGCTCTGCAGGATCACCTGAAGCTCCGCCCTCTGTTTAGCGAGCTGAATATGCAAAATGCGTATATGAAGTGTCATGAACGCAACAAATCATACCCTTGTGGGGGCGCGCTCATGTGATGTTAGAATGAAGGAGACTACTGATTGGCTATAGATAGAAAAAATGACAAGTACGAATCGGGTGAGCGTCAGGGGAGTCTAAAAAAAAAAAAACACGAATGCACAGCGATCCGTGCACAGGAAGCGGGTTGTGTTTGCAGGTTCAGAGGTTTTAAACGGAAAACAAATATGTGAGGATCAAAAATACACTTTTTTCTGTATTTGGATTTTATTTACATGTGTATGAAACGGAACACATTTGTGTGCATTGAAAAACACAAGTGTGAATCCTTCTGTGTGCATGTGTGTATTATCAGACTGTTCTGGGCCCATATGCCTGTGGGAGTAAAATATCATCAAGTAGATTAGAAAAGGGTCACATGTGCGGTTTTCCAATTGTGTGGAATTTTAGGAAACCTCTCATTTCCCACAGAGCCCCAGAATAATGTGTCAGTCCAAAAACATGCTTGATTAGTCATTGTTTTAAATCTTATCAGTTACACTGATCACATGCAGACATACACTCACACTCACACTGTCAGGTTGTAAAGTCAAGTTTGGTCAGAGTCACCTCAGAGTCAGTCATTGACAGTGCTTCTCTCAAGTAACACTGTCAGTCAGGGTCAAAGGTCATTTGGTCTCAGTCTTTTTGGCCATGTGTCGTGCTCTGCAGAGACTTTTATATTTCAGCATAGGCCAGTATCCTTTGTCTACAAAAATCTGTCATATATGGAGCGCCATCATTTATTAATTCACGATTACAACTATAATTTTCCAGATATCTCTAACTTTTCATCGGGACAGCTGTTTCCTGAAATGTGTTAGCCAAAAATGTCACTTCCTTATAGTACTACTACTGCAGTTTATTAACACCTAATCTATATTAAAATGTCTAATAGATCTATTTCAGAAACTTGTGCATATAATTATTATCTTGAGTCAAAACATTATTAGGATCTGTAAAGCTCTGCCATGTATTTCATAACTCATTATATTCATTTATCTTCAATTCTGGTCTATTTAAAGAAAAACGTTTAACCTCCCTAACAGTGCGTGGATCCTTGGGTGTCCGAACATGTAACAATCACTCCTTCCTTTATTAAGGATTTAAAAACAGAAGTCATTTCATCAATGGTTTGTAGTTGAATTTAGGAATGATCACTTATGGTAGGTATGTGTTTACTTTTTAACATCTCTACATTTCAGTTAATTACTAATTAAATAGATGTCCATTAGGAGGTGGTGACGCTTGTCTTCTAAACTCATAATCTGGTGCCGTGCGCTCCCTGTGAAGCTGCAAGTAAGATTTTAAAAACCACTGCAGGGTGGGTTGAGTGACCCCTTCTCCTTATTGGTCGTCAATAATATGCACCTTTACAATGGGTGATTGAAGGCCCCACATTTCTTTACTCCCAATTATATTGCTTTTTCAAAATTAAATTAGCTGTTTTAATTTTAATTTTTTTTAAACTCTACATTTTGGACGACAAACAACAGTTATTTCCCCATAAAAAGTTCTCCTGTAGTAATATATGCCACAATGGTGAAACCAATACCTCAAATTGAAATACTATATTTTGTTTAGAACTAGCTTTCCCTTCAACATGACCTATATAAATAAATGTTTGCCTGATTTTATAGAGTGGTTACTAAAACTCTCCCTTTACACTCTAGATTAATACTGTAACAAATTAAATCTCTACCAAATTTACACATGAATAAAAACTCGAAAAGAATAATTTGTCCACATGATGAAAAGATTGAACAATCTGTTCTACTCTGTACTCTTGACTCCAAAACACCCACTGCTTAAAGTGTAGTGAATATTTCCATCATGTCTCCTCCTTTATCTCACAGTACCCTCAGTGTGTTTAGGATTATTTCCTCATTTTACTTTAATAGTTTCTTCTTTACTGCTATTTTTAATTTACCAATTGATTAATTCATGGGTAATACAACTTTTTATCTTTACTTAATTATCAAGTCAATTCAATTTCTTTAATTTGGTTATTTTTATGTGCATTTGTGAATAAGTGTGTTTATGTGCAAACTCACTCATTCCGGTTCCCTTCCCATCTCCTCTGGTTTATCTCGAGCCGTGACCCCGGCCTCCTCACATTCTGCTCGACCAACTCCTCTGATTCTGACTCCTCCCCCTTTGTCCATCAGCTCTTGAATCCATTCGCTGTAACTCTTTGAGGCAGCCATCTGCCCAGTTACATCTGCAGCCCCCATCATGCCACTGTTCTTGTACTGCTTTGCATTTCATCTCCTCCTTTGCTTTATGGAGCTTTGGTTCTGGCTGCCACAGGTGGAGATTGTTCTGGATGCAGTCTTGTTGTTGTTGGTTCAGCTCTGGTTCTCTGTCTGTTCGATGGAGAAGGAGCAGTCTCCTGCTTGGGTTAGGTCTTTGTTTGCTCAGGCGGGTCGGGGTCTTAGCCGTCTGAGGCAGAGAGAGAGAGTCCAGGTCTCGGGACGCATTACCTATAGAAATTCTAGCACACTGAGGTTAAATAAATCCAACCCTTTCCACTCTGTCTTTTTCTAATCATACTATCTGTCTTGGTTGTTAAATGCCATCTTAACAACAAAATGAATGTCTCCTATTGATATTACAAAACTCCTTTCATTAAAATTATTTCAACCATTTGTAACATATTTACTCAAAACAACTCTTTCAGTAAACAATTTTCTCCTATAAATGAAATACTCACATATTTCAAGCTCCATATATTTCACACAAGAAGAAAATCCCCACATATTCTCCAATATTTTAAATCCCACTGTTACTTAGAACAACAGTAAAAACCTGCAGAGCATACTAACAGATCACAACAATGCACATTGACTCAAGAGTAGGCCTATGTTTTCTTTCTATTATAATTATTAATATTATCACTTTTCGTGAACACTTAGTCGTATTATCTAAATGCCCTGTCCATAATCCAGACACGCAAATTGTTTGAGTGTGAAAATGTGTTTTTCCCCATCTGTTTACACTCTAAAGATTCTTTCAATTATTATGGATTAAGTACTAATACCTTTTGTACTTCTGATCAAAATCATTTATGTGTAATGCTTTAAATCTACAAAGATGTGTTAAATGTAATAGTTCTAAATTTGAATACAGTGGTTCTAGTTCTGACTAAAATAATATACAATATGTCAAGCAGATAAAGCCAAACCTTAATTTATAATTAATCTCTCTTCTTGTATACGTTCTTTGTCCTTTTCACTCTGACTTCTCCATTTAACAAAACCTCTCCTTATTTCACACTTTATGTATTTGTTCTGTTCTTTTAATCAAACAGCGTAACAAGTCTTGGTCATTTAGCAATGTATTACATTACATGTCACTTGTTAGATACTTTTATCCAAAGCGACTTACATACTCAATACTGTGGGCAATCCCCCACAGGAGCAATTTGGGGTCAGGGACACAACGACATGCTGACTGCAGTGGGGTTTAAAACCCACTGCACCACAGGCCTCCCTGTAAAAAGTATTTTTAGCAACCAAATGCTATA
Source organism: Harpagifer antarcticus (assembly GCA_902827135.1). Taxonomy (NCBI): domain Eukaryota; kingdom Metazoa; phylum Chordata; class Actinopteri; order Perciformes; family Harpagiferidae; genus Harpagifer; species Harpagifer antarcticus. The sequence goes on along the minus strand of CADEHL010001252.1, from coordinate 2,659,597 downwards.
TGTTCCGTCATGTGCCCTAAGCTGTCCCTGCCACCATTTTAGGATAATATAGTAAGTTCATAGGAAGGAATGAGACAAATAAGCTGTCGTCACTCACCTAACGTAATCACCCTTTTAAACCTATGCTGTCTTGACGGGCTCTCCGTAAAAAGTCTTCACTTACTATAAATATCTTACTTTAAATCCAATCACTTGCCCTATTCTTCGTTTCCCCCAACCCACAGCCTCCACACGTCGGTGCAGCCTCACGCCGGAGGATTTAATCTCTTTTCTGATAAGGTCTCAGACTCTTATCGGTAATTGATCTATAAGGTTCCAGACTCTTATCTTTAATTCTTAACATAGGTCCCAGACTCTTATGTTGATCACTAATTCTTAACATAGGTCCCAGACTCTTATGTTGATCACTAATTCTTAACATAGGTCCCAGACTCTTATGTTGAATTTTTAAACATAGGTACCAAACTCTTATGTTTATGTTCAATTCTTAACATAGGTACCAAACTCTTATGTTGATTTTTAATTCTTGTCATAGGTTCCGGACACCTAAACCATGTGCACACTTATCAGAAATATATTCCTTGCTCCCCCCACACTTCAGTTGTCTCATATGTTTTACATTACCTCCTCTGTTCATCCACCAACACTCACAGTTCTAACAGTCCTATTCTACCAGCGACGTGCAGTCAGGGGAGGCAGGGGAGGCAGAGCCTCACCTGTCATACTCCAATGTAACGGAAAAACAACTAAAGAAAAACTAAATAGTAATAATAATAAAATGTCTCCACTGATCTGTGTTGTAAGTGTGATTTCTGTATGATTCCAATCGCTTTTTATAGTCAAAATCAGCAAATTGGCCGAGCTCCGCTACAACTACATGGGAGCGATGAGGAGTGAGGCAGGGACGAGCTCTGCCTCTCGTAAGCCCACAGTAACTGGCTGGATCGCGGGCACTAATGTAGCGCGGGCACTTATTTTGTGAGCGCGCTCAAGCCAGTTACTGTGGGGTGAGGTGAGGCACAGATGAGCTCTGCCTCACCTCAGAATGCGTCACCCCACAGAAACTGGCTGGAAAGCGGGCCCTAAGCGCATGCCTGCACCATCTCACTGTATGTCACCAATGTAATGTTTGTAGATCCCTTTATTACATTTATCCTCGCCATCCATAGTCTCTAAATAACTTATTTCACGTATATATGATATTTAGGCTCGCTGGTCTCATCATACAACGGCAATGAAAAAAGCACCAGGAGAGGCAGCCATAACCTCTGCCGCACTGAAGGGGGCGCACGTGAGCCCACAGGTTCTTGTTGCTACTGTTATTCTACGCAGAGACTGTAGACGCAAACAACAAGCGAGACTTTTTAAACGAGAGGAAGATAAGGAGGACTTTTACAAAAAAGTAATAGAGATTGTTGTCCAGAAGGATAGCATGGACTTCATCTTCAAGTCAAGGTAAGACCACAATTGTAATGAAAATGGGATCTTACTAAGAAAGAACAATCCAATATTTAGATTTTGGGTATCCTTTTGTTGAACAGTCTGTTTAAAATGAATCGAAGTATCAGACTAAAAAAGCTTTTGAAAATAACTGAACATTTCGATTAAGGTCAAAATATAATATTTGTAAATCTGACTCTGAAAGAGTCAGTGCCTCACCAGCCATGAACCTCACCGCACGTCACTGTATTCTACCTATGCAGAATGTTGGTAGTTATACAACAGGCTTCTGCTTACCTTTGATTTTGGCCCTGTGAGTATTGATAGGAATCCGGAGGAGGTCTCCGCCGTCCTTCAGTCCCTCGGACTCGAAGACGGGAGTTCCCAATCATCTTTCTGGAACCACGTCGTGGGTCACCATTTTGTTGGGTTCAGAATAGTGTTGCACGGTGTACCGATACTTGAAAGGTACCGTGATACCCTGCCGTTAAAAACGTTATGATTCCTCCGTTTCATTAGTATCGGTACTTTAAGAATGACAGGGAAAAGTACTCCGGTGAGAAAGCACCGTTTTAATAAGAGCCGTGTGTGTTCAGCGCTCTGCTTCCACTCCCTGCACTGCAGCCGTGCCTGCAGTCCCTCCCCTCTCAAGCACGCTCTAAGTCCCTCCCCTCTCTCGTGCACGCGCTAGCTGCCAGAGCATGTGAGAAAGCGAGAAGCATGGCTGCAAGTGGGAGTGCAACAACCGCTGCGCCTCGGCTTGTTGACAAAAAAGACACCAGAAGCGAAAAACAAAAAAGTTGTTTATAGATGATGCTTAATTGTATTTAATACAAATTCTAGTCATTTATTTTATTTATTGTTCTCATTGTTTATGTTAACATACAAGTTTGTGTTATGGTTCTGGTGTGAAATAAAGCACAATAATTACATTTAAGACTGTTTCCCTTTTTTTAAGAAAAGTATCGGAAAATTATCGGAATCGAAATTCTTGACTTGGTATCGGTATCGAAACCAAAATGTTGGTATCGTGACAACACTAGTTCAGAATTCCAGAAAAGACAGACAACTTCTAAGTTGAACTATTTATTGTAAAGAGAGCAAAAGATATATATTACTTGGCCAAGGACTCATCACGTCTTTGGGAATCACAGGCAGCAAAGCTTTAATCTGTAACCACCAAATCCGTCAAGAGCCTCGACCATCGTGTGACAATACATTTTATTACACAGGGCGTTGCCCGTACATTTATGATTGGTTAAGACTAGCTGAAGAGATACCATGGTTCTCTTTGGTTGGTGCGCAGACTCAGATAGAGTCTCTTGGCAACACGATCCTCCAATCAGCATTCGGCCGGCCTGTGGAAGTCCCTCCCTACTCTGGCACCATCATACGTAATTTGTTTTGATGAAGCTTCTACAGAAAAGTGGAATCTTGGTTATACTTAGTGGTGCACGATAATTATCGGCCCGATAATTATTGGTCCGATATTAGGAATTATGACGTCATCCCGATAAACCCGATAAAAGTATTAATAGCCCCGATAATATACAATATATTTTTTGGGTAAAAAAAAAGAAAAAAATACTGCGGTGTGGGTGGATTGGGATGAGGGGCGCTTGTTTTTCACTCGGCTCCTCCCGTTTTGCCAGTACTGTGGTATTAGTGGTTTAGGAAGAGGGGAGTTTTTCACAAATCCAGCGCTCCCTAACTCATGCCTGGCTGTGACGTAAATGGTGTGCGGCCGTGAAGCCAACATGTCGTCGGTAGTATGGGACTATTTCAAAGTTTCAGAGTTAGATAGTTCGCTTGCTATTTGTATTAACAAATGCAGAAGTTCCACGAGGAGGGAAAGAGGCAACGAGCTATAATACTTCCAACCTGATTAGTCACCTGAAACATCGCCATCGCTACGATGGTGTGTTAAAAGCGTACGAAGACGCCTGCGCTGCTAAACTAGCGGCGAATCCAAAGCCAGCTGCAAAGGCACCGGGGCTTTTACCTATCGACGAGGCTTTTGAAAAAGGCAAGAAGTTTGCCAGAGACGACCCCAGGGCTAAAACAATCTCTAACTTCATTTTGCTCACTACTAGTCTTTTTTTTACCACCAGGTGTGCAAAAACTACAGGTACATTTAATATATATATATATTATATTATTATCGGTTATCGGTCTTGAGAAGCAGGAAGGTATCGGTATCGGTTTAAAAAAAAAACAATATCGTGCATCCCTAGTTATACTGATTCCCAGCTATGCGTGGGCGCGGAGCTAACCCAGGCGGCCAAGGCCATAGCCTCAATAACTCATTGTTTCTACATTGCCTGCATCTGGCTTCTGCTACTTTCTATTGCAAGCTAAAACTTTCTTCTGACTATTCCCTTCATTGGTATCTAACCCATCAGAACCTGGGATTAGTGATTGTATCTATTTATTCTATAGTCATAGCAATCTCATGAGCACAATAAGCATATCATGTAATAATAAGAATCAGTCTTGTAATGTTATATAAAAATAGACTCCACAAAATCCGCTCTTTATTATTTAAAGTTTTACGTCTGATTCGCTCCTTTTTCCCTCTCAGCTCCAGTTTGGGCATTGGCCTGTCATCAGATTTCATTTTTAGTTGCTGCTAAAAAATTATGTTTGATGAAATACTTCAAATCTCCACCCTCCATAATAATAATAATAAATGATATTTATATAGCGCCTTTCAAGGGACCCAAGGTCGCTGTACATGGTGGACAAACAAAACAAACAGACAATCAACGGGCAAACAAAAGAAAAGAAATAAAGGAAGCCGGGGGACCAGAAAAGGGCTAGGGCCCGAAGGCCAGGGTGAACAGGTGTGTTTTTAGTGAAGATTTGAAGATGTCCAGGGAGGCAGCATTACGGATCTCGGCAGGAAGTGCATTCCAGAGGGTGGGGGCCACAACACTGAATGCCTGTCACCAACAGTTCGGAGGCGAGAGCGGGGGATGGAGAGCAGACCCGTGTCTGAGGACCGCAGACTCCGAGAAGGGGTGTAGGGATGGAGGAGGTCCGATAAGTACTGGGGGGCTAGGCTCTGGAGGGACTTGTATGTGAGGATGAGTGTTTTGTATTGAATCCGGGATTTGACCGGCATAATTGCACTTGCTTCAGTTGCTTGCTACTTTCTAAGGGCAGTGATGACAGTTACAGTACGAACTGAAGTTGATGCGATTTGGATTGTGAGGCAAGGGAAGCCAGCCGCCTCTGGATTGGTCTTGGCATGGCCCTGACCAATCACAGGTTGACAGGGGCATGACGTGAGCCTCACCTGATTGGTCAATCCCTCCTTTTGTTCACCAAGGGAAGCCAATTTCGGCTGGCCTCCTCTCGCAACAGAGAGTGCAATCTACTGTTTCACCATAACATCTAGAGGGGCGCTGTTTCACTCTTTGTAAAATACTCAATGAGAATGGGGGAGAGACGGGCCGGCAGCAACACACAACAAAGAATAATTACCGAAACTAAACGAAGTGTATTTATTTATTAAAATGATAACTACAATCCAAAACAACAGGGGAAGCCTGGCTTCCCTTGGCCTCCAGGAGAAAATGCCACTGAGTTCAAGGGATAATTCTCACCCACCTCTTGCTCTTGCCCTGCACTAGTATGTGCCAGTTCTGGTTCTTCCAGCAGCTCAACTCTGTCCCTCATCATGAACGCAGGAGACTCGCTGTATATCTGAACTTGCGCCCTCATCATTCTCTTCATCATCTTGCACTTGTTCTAAGCTGCTGCTGATAGTGCTTATAGCAGCGCTGCTGCCAAAAAGGTCTGTCAATTTGCGACATTTATATGCTTCACCTGCGAGTGACTTCAACTTTTTTTTTCTTTTCGTTTTCTTTGATTTGTATCCATGTTTTTTCATTCTTCCTGTCTGCGGCAGCGTCTAATCCCTTCTCTTCGTGTGGCCGGTCTTTTTTCTTCTTCGTGTGTGATTTTGACAGATAAGAACCACACAACTGCATTAGCGGCCGCTGTCGCCCTCTGTCGGCTATCAGCACAACTTAAATCAACGGCCCTTGACGATCCGCCGTTCTGTGGTTCTCCAGATTCTACCGATGGCCAGTCCGCCCCTGGGTGGAACTAAAGTCTGATTTAACACTTGACTCTATTTCACATCATTCATCCACATTTGTAAAGTAACTAAATGTATTAAATACATGTAGTGGACCTTATAATAATGCGGCACTAATCTTGCCATGTGTGCCAAAAAACTCTTTTAATCCAGCTTTAGGTTGAGTTTAATGGACGTGCGTTACACACAGCTCTTTATTGAGTTGTTGGTGTGGGTTCTGTGTTTGCTCTGGTAACTGTGCAACCCAGTCTCACAGCATTTCGTGTTATAGTCACGGCATTCAACACGATTTTCCCCTTTTTTTCGTGTCACACAGAACGATTTTAAAAGCAATGTATTTCTATTGGTAGTATGCAGTGTTGTGCTAGTTACTGAAAACCAGTAAATAGTTACCATTACTAGTTACTTCATTTCAAAAGTAACTCAGTTACTTTAGGCAAGGCAAGGCAAGGCAAGTTTATTCATAGAGCACTTTTCAACACAAGGCAATTCAAAGTGCTTTACAACAAATGAAAGACATTAAGAACATGGCATTTAAAATCAGTCATTAAAAAGAAAAGCTAATAAAATAAACATTAAAAGAAGAAATACATGGATAAACATTAAAAAAAAAAAAAACTTTACTGATTACTTACACCAAAAAGTAATGCGTTACTGTGAAAAGTAACGTTTTAGTTACTTAAAAAAAGGGCTCCCATTAATGCCCTTATAGCCTTCATTTCAGTTTGTTATTGCATTGGAGAATAATACAATCTGTTGATCAACTTGACATGCATTATATGCATTATATGCAATCTGGATTGCATCCATATTAGCTGGCTTTCCATTTTTGTATATTCTTTCTCCAGGTAGTTGGAAACAGTTTTCCGTCCCATATGCCGTGTGCCGCCCGGACATGGTATCATGCTAACTAGCTCCCTGAAAGTGGGTGACTCCACTGTAGCAATAGCCTGCATGTGTTCTACAACATACCGTGCAATGGCTTTATCGACTTTTCCCTGGCTAGCAGTCCCTTGGTTAACATCCAGCCGCTATTGCTTAGGTGGAGGTGGAGTGGCGTCGGCTGAGTCTCTGTGGTCTTAGCTACTAGCTTTGTCCCAGCATGTTGTTTCTGCAGATGTTTTAAGAGATCTGAATGACTGGTTTGGGCAGTAGATAGACTCTTTGACCCGCCAGGACACAACTTACATTTAACAGAAACTTTCTTTTCTTTGTGCTCGACAAAAGTGAAATAGTGAGAATATCTCCAGGTGGAGAAACTAGACTTGAGCTCCGCCGCCGCCATGATAGTCTTGTCAGTAAACAACACAAACACGCCCACAGCCCGTCTCCGCATGTGACGCAGGAAGTATCGAAGTACATTTACTCAAGTACTGTACTTAAGTACAGTTCTCATCTCTGTTCGCCTGGCTGTTGACTTTATAAAAAAAACGAATGCAGTAACGGAGTAACGCACCATGTAGTAACGGTAACTGAGTTAGTGAATTTAAAAAGTAATGCGTTAGAGCAGTGGTTCCCAACCTTTTTTGTCTTGTGTACCCCCTGAGCCTTTTGTCATACCATGAGTACCCCCTCACTCATACGTGCTGATTATCCTTCACAAGTAGAACGTAACTGATTATTGAATGAAAATAACTTTATTTCATCTCCTTAATTTGAACATCTAATTCTCAGGCATTTTCTTAATTTTAACTTAAATCACTCAATAAAAATAAATAAAAATGAATATGTTGCCTTGAAAATAAATAATATAATCAAATAAATACATATGAAATCAAAATAATGAACTTATCTTTGCTATATATATATATATATATATATATATATCTTGTAACATTTAGGCTTAAACCATGGAGCCCCTTTGAATAAGTCCCCTTTAAACAGGCATTTAAACTTTAATTCAGGAACAAAACACTTAGCAAAATAATATCCAGAATCAGTATAGGCCTAGCAGTTTCTTTTCACCAGTCATTTACAACTTTTTTTTGGGAGGGGTTAAGCACAGTTAGTATATGTTTATAAAACGGACAAGTCAAATCAAGCTATCTGATGTTTCTTAGCCGTGATATAATGAGTGTATATCCAGGGAATAGTGGTTGTTACTTTTCACAAATCAGTATCCCTCCGCGTCTGAGAACCGTTATAAAATCCTAAACTAAACTTTATATAGTAAACTAACTAACTAACTAAGCTTAAGATGGAAACATTTAAGGTTAACTTCGTCCTCCGGGGTGGGCTTACTATGGAGGAGTGGATTGAGAAGTGCCGATCTCCAGAAAAAAAGCACCTAAACGACGACATTCGCTATCTGTTATTGTTGTTGCATAGCAACCACCTCGCACTCTGTGCAGAAGGCAACGGAGGGACGATTTTATTTTATTCCCGGGCTGATTTTTAGTCCCAGTCCGCCACTGAACGTAGCTATTATGTAAGGTAGTTGTAAATCAAACAAGTGCAGTACATGCTATGTTATAAAGCCGTGGAGGGCGGGAGTTTATAAACCAAAGAGTAACCGCCCTTACGGGACGCTGTAATAAGTAAAGCGAACGCACCCGCAAGGACACCTGGCCTCCTATTGGTTGAGGGATTTTGACAGGATTGTTGCACAAAAGTTTCAAGCGCGCACAGAATAAATCTGAGAGCAGAACAATCTGTAAACAGCAATATATCTGAATGCAAGCGTACAGTTTGAGCAGAAGCAGAGCAAATCTAAGTGCAAGCAGGCACTATATGAGTGCCTGGACAGGTTTGAGGGAAATAAATACATAAAGTATGCTCTCAAATGTAAATACCACGCTCTTGAATAAAGATAGGGAATAACCCCCATAGTTTATCTCCGACGCATCTTTGTAACGCACGAAGAACAGGAGCTGCGCTTCTCCACTCACATCTGTCATTTCATCCAGCTGCAAAGCGAACTGACCGGCTAGTTTTATTTTGTTCACCACTTGTCCAATTATATTAACAGACATATCATTGATCCGACGGGATACGGTGTTATTCGACAGGGGAACTTTCTTGAGTGCTTCGGCTGCTTTCTTGTCTATCATAATTTCGGCCAACGCAGTCGCTGCAGGGAGAATGAGCTCCTCAACTAGAGTGAGTTTTTTTTTATTTAGCCACAAGCAGGGACACGGCGTAAAATGCCTCGAGTGCTTTCATTGACACATTCGTGGCTTTCATCATTACTGTCTGGCTCGATTTAAATTCCGACAGCTTTCGTCTGTAAAATTATTCACTTTTATCGACACTTCCCGAGTGTTTGGTGCTCTGGTGTCTCTGTAAATGCGCTGGCTTCATCGCACTATTAGCCAGGACTTCACCGCAAAAGAAGCACTGAGGCTGCGGTGGGTCCGCAGAAGTATAAATGAATCAAAATAATATATATGTTTCACTGCCTTGGTTTCAGTTTGGCCTCTTTCTTACGTTTCTCGGCGGGCTCCTCTGAACCCTGGCCTCAATCCAGAGCAAGCGGACGTTTCAGCCATTTATTCATAGCGCAGACCTACCAGTATTTTTCTGGCTGCAGGTAAGCAGCTGTTTTCATTGTGGGATTTTGGCGCGGTTGTGCCACAGACTATTGTCTCCCTAGGGAAACAAATCGCGCACTATCATTTTTGACGGGATTATTATTTTTTTTACTTGTCACCTTGGAATTCCACGTACCCCCTACAGTTCCCTCGCGTACCACTAGGGGTACGCGTACCCCCGGTTGGGAAACACTGCGTTAGAGTACTAGTTACTGCCAAAAATAACGGCGTTACAGTAACGCGTTACTTTGTAACCTTGTAACGCACCACGTATTTTTGTCTGTTCGGGTCTTGGAAGACCGGAAGCTGTGGGGTTCATAAAAACATGTTCTTACTCAATATCAAGCCACGATTATTGTTTTTATTTTAAATGGTATAATTTCTGACTTTTTTTGTCATCTGTCAGGAAAAGAAATGGGGCTCATTTTTTTAAAATCTTTTTTTCCTTGTAATTTGTTATTCTTTTCTAAATAATACACTGTTATTTACTCACCAATAACACACAATTATCCTTGTTTTTATTTATTGGTTTAATTCCATAATCTCTGGCTTTTTTGACGTCCGTCAGGAACTGAATTTCAAAATACAATTAACCGGAAACTGACGTAGGCCAATAAGGGACATTTCGAGCATCATTGCGATACACAGCCACTGAACTGATTACCCAAGATCCTCAGCTATGCTTTAAGCTCGCTGATTGGATGTTTTAGCCAATGCATGTAGGGCTATGGTGTTAATGCCATAGGAAATCCGAAAAGTGTTCTTGCTTTTCTCTTTGAAAGCCATCACATAACGGCATTGTAATACACAGTTCGGCTGCATTACATATTACAGATCTGCCGTAGTTCTTTATTTATAGAGCCCTGATGAGAAGACCTTTGGAAAAACTGGAAGAAATGCTGACGAAACTGAATACTTGTCGTGGATCATAAATATATCAACAATTACACAGCTTCCGGTCTTCCAAGACCCGAACGGACAAAAGAAAAAAGAAGTGCTGCAGGCACGAAACATACTACAAATAGAAATACATTGCTTTTAAAATCGTTCTGTGTGACACGAAAAAAAGGGGAAAATCGTGAATCAATAGATTGAATGTTGTGACTATAACACAAAATGCCGTGAGACTGGGTTGAACTGTGAGTGCTGTGAGTTGTTGTCCCCTTGTTCTCCATCACTCTCCCATTCCCCCCGCCCCCTCTCTCCCCTCCAGCCTGCATCATTGACTGGAGGCGAGCAGCTTTGCAGGGCGGTGTGATGGTAAATGTGTTGCAGGTGTGAGACTTCTCTCCACCCTTCTGTCTCTGACTCACTCTTTATCCTCCTCTCTTTCTCTCCTCCCTTCCCAACTCTTCCATCATGTCCTCTCTCACTCCCACCACCTCTCGCCCCTCACTGTCCCTCTCTGCCAGGATAATTAAGCATGTCAGAGTTCTGCTGACTTAGCACAATCGACACCCAGTGAAGGCGAGAGAGAGAGAGAGAGAGAGAGAGAGAGAGAGAGATCCGAGAGAGAGAGATAGATGAATAGATAGCTAGACTGCATTAGATCTAGCTTCTATCTCCTCTCTCTCGTCTAATCTCTCCTCCTCTCCTGCTCTTCGCTCTCTCTACTCTTCTCTCATCTCTCTACTCTCCCCACCCCCCCCCCCCCCCTCCCTAGTCCAGCCAGACAGTGCATCACTAGTTATGTGTTTGTGAGGCTGTGGCTCAGTTGATAGTGTGCTGGACTTCGAATCAAGGGATAGCGAGTTCAAACCCCACTGCAGTCAGCATGTCGTTGTGTCCCTGAGACACTCCACCCCGAATTGCTCCTGTGGGGATTGCCCACAGTATTGAGTATGTAAGTCGCTTTGGATAAAAGCGTCTAACAAGTGACATGTAATGTTTGTGTGTCTGTGTATACCTCAGGGAGATGAAGTCAGGCTAAACGGCAGCTGAGTAGAACTTTGTTTTTAACCCTCTCTACCTGCTTTGTGTCAAACCTCCTGCTGGTCTGAAACAGACACGGGTGGGTGTCATCCTGTCCCCTTTAATGCACCTGTGCAGTTAGCACAGGTGCTGATAGAATAAAAGCACAGTATGTGTGTACACACTATTCATACATGCAGTAGAGTCCATTCCTGCAGTCTGCAACAGTATATATAAAACTACAGTTTTTTGAAAGAGTAACATCAGTGTGATTATCTGAAGAAATCTAGAAAACGTTCTGGGCAGTTTTAGATTAATGATAATGGGCCTTTGGTCAGTGTTGTTGTGTCCCGTCAAAAGTGTTGAGTCTAGTCATGTTTCATGTTTAGCAATTTTTTGTCTTGTCTCCCACTTCCTGTTTTATTTTGGTACTCACGTTTCGTGTTTCATTCCAGGTCCCTTCACTCCCTATCCTTGTGTGTGTCTCCCGTTCTCATCAACGTCAGCCCCGCCCCTGATTGTTTCCACCTGTGCCCAGTTACCTTTTGTTTGAATTCCCCAGCCTTCCCTTGCCTGATTCAATGGAAGTGATGATCAGCAATGTTATATGTTCAAATGTTTAATGTGAAGGATATCATAAAGCCTTAATGCAATCGAACGTAAAACAAAAAAGTTATGATTGATGAAAGTAGTAAATCGGTCAGATTTGACCCGAACACAACAGGATGGATAATGGGAGTGTTTAGTTGTTTTGTCATTTATGCCAAAAATCAAATACCCTGTCCTCTCTTTTCCTTCATGGCTGAACCATCCTCGCTTGTACATCTTAAGGACTCAGTCAAACTCATCACATTTTAATATAAATGTTTATTTATTCATCATTGTAATATACATCAGATGAAATGAGGTGAGGATAAGGTGAACATCCCTGACTGAGTTAGTTCTAGTCCTTGAGCTAATACATAATGAGGCTAACATGGATCTACACCCATTTAGATGCAAGATGAAAATCACCTGACAGTAATAATGGGGCAGTCTGCCCTCGCCCTCTTTATGCACTTTCCTCCAGAACAGACGTAGTGGTGCGTCAGATAGATGAGTGTTGTGTTTTGCAGCTTAAGGTGCAGAGAGAGCACCAGGTTAATATTCACTGGTTACCGTCGACAGAGAGAAACCTCATAAATATGTCCTCAAGTTGCCTGCTCACTGTCGGCTTTAACGCTCTGCCCACGCATACTCCCACACACAAACACACGTGCACGATACACAGTCAGAAAAGCGTGAAACACATAGACTCACGCAAATGCACACACAAAGACATACTCACGCACACAAATGGTCGCACACACGCTACATAGCCAACCGAGCAGCAGATCTCAGCAGGCAGCCCGTCAGGCTGAGCCAGAATAACGTCTGAAACTCAGCAACCTCTGCCATCATATCAGCAGCTGAATCAGGGCAGATAGGCAGTCTGGCTGTTCACCTAAACAAATCAAGGCTGGTTAAATGAAAAATATGTGTTGCACAGACGAGACGGCGTTTGTGCAGAAAAGGTTGTGTATCATAATCTGTTGACCGTCATCATCCAGTTTGTTCAATCAGCCGCCTGACGCATCAAGGATGAGAAAACAAACTGAGGCAGAGTAAAATGCAGCAGTCAGGCAGGGTCTCAGGAAAGACTATGTTATGTTGAATAATGGGAAATGTAGGATCAATGGAATTTGGTGCGTGATCAATACTAGGTACCCATTTACTTGGACCAAATCTGTCTTGTGTTTGCTTCTAGCTTTATGGAAGTGAAATATCTAAATGCTTTGGTAAAACGTGCTTCTGTGATGTTAACCATTTCTTGCAATTCAGACAAGAATCTCACCTAAAAATGTGTTTTTAACATTCCTAATTCCTAATTGTTGTGATGCCCAGCAGTCAATAATGCTCCCAAGAAGATATATATTCATCTGACAAAAAGACAAAACCTGTACTGTATGTAAAATATACTGAAATGCTAATACTGTGGGTTCTGGCTTGACTGATACCATCAAGTCAATAAAATAGTCTAAGCTTTGTTTCCTGTCATATCTGTACTGTTGGCAAGCCTCACTCTTACTCATGTGTTTACAGTGGTGGGCCGTCAGGGCCAGCAGGGCCAGCAGGGCAGGGCCTGACTGGGACAATAAGTCAGGCCGGGAATTATACACCTAGCCAGGCCACTACCAGTTTTTTTTTTAGCCATTTTGCTGGATTTATTTGTCAATATTTACAGCATTGCTGCCCATAGTGATAACCCTATAGTTTAAATCTACTACCCAAAAATAAACATATGGACATGGGTCACTATTTAAAAAAATTAGAAAATCTATTTAGAAATCTATTCATGTGAACATATTTTAAGTGGGGGTGGACCTCAAATCCTCTAGGGGGTCCGGGGGCATGCTCCCCCCGGTAAGATTTGTTTTGTTAAATGTTGGAGTTAAATGCATCAATCTGGTGCATTTTGAGGGGGAAATAAAGAGACTAGATCTATGGGAACACCTATATACAGAACTGTATACATTTAAAGAATCATAAAATCATAAGAATATGGCCATAACCAATAACATACCATATCCAATATTTAAAAACATTTGAACTTTTTATTTATTTGTTTTTGGTTCATTTATAGTTGTGAGTGTGTCTGGGCTCCTGAACCAGCCTCACTCGTCTCCCCCCTCTCCCCCTGCTCCTCTTTGAGGCAGAAGCAAAGACTAGTTTTAGCTCTCAACACGTTTTAAAAGTGTATCTTGCCTTTTTTCACCTAGTTAATTTTTTTAAATTATTATTCATGCATATTTTACTAATCTCACTCCCCCCTCAAATGGAAATATGTGTTTACATAAATGGTGACCAAACCGTTTGAGACCCACAGAGAACTTAGACTAAGTTAGACCTGATCTGTAGTTATCAGTCTCTCAGTCTGACACCTTGTTGTTGAAACAGCTCCTTATATCCGTTAGCGCAGCTAGCTAGCACCAGATGCTAACAGCAACAATACACGTAACCGGTGCGCTTTCTCTCTCGCTCGCTCGCGCCACACATACACACACCCTCCCGAGCTTGAATGACACACAGAGATCAATCGAGGGCTTTAGTGTATGATCTGTATGATCGTGGCCATGTCGGCAGGCCACATCATGTAGACATCCAGTCACCCTCTGTGAGGCAGAGTCAGACCCACATTTGCGCAGCGTTGCATTCACAATACATACATACAAAAAAGAATCCTCAGGCCAGCAGGCCACTTAACCCTCCGGTATCATTCGATTGGACTACGCAAATTAGTCATTCGAGACAAAAATGTCCACTGCAAAAGACTTTAATAAAAACATTGAATTAAAAGGTTTTTTTCAAAACTTTTTTAGGTTCAATCTTTAAAGCAACTTCCGCCCTAATAGAAAATACCAAACATTTAATCATTTTCAGTATTTTAACCCTTTAACCTCTTAAGCCCGAGGGTCCCCCCAGTGGACCCCTCCCACCGTTTTTTTTACGAGACTATGTCTCAGGGCTTCTTAACATTTATGAAACTATTAATGTTCCATACCCTTTTAACGGTAAAAAACTCAGCAAACTGACATGTTTAGCTAAAAGAAACACAAGAGTAATACCAAGCCTTTGAATTAGCATGGAGCGAAAAAATGCAAACTAATGCTAACAGACTTTTGCACAGCACTCACGGTAGAAATGCCCTTATTACTTATCCTAACTGCACAAACAAGATATCCGATTAAAGCTGAGACTCCACAGATTCCACACATGTAATGTCATCACTGTAAGACCCCCAATTCCTGGAGCTATCAGCCAGAAAAGAGAAAGTAAACAACATCCGGTTTCAAAAATATTACAATAATTACGTCTTACCTTTTTTGATTTGTGATCAAAGGTTGTGTTTACCGGAATAAAAACGCCGCTCAAGGTTAATCCAATGTCTTTGTGTCACGTAGACATTTTGACTGATAATCCATCATCATATTTATGGCAATATACTGGGTATAAAGTTTTGCAGTCCAGGCGTGCACTTTCAGATATGCTTTGTTCGCTTCTCTATTACGTCCGCTATGGTAATGTTTACGTGGATTTGGGAACTGCCCATCGATTCTATTGGTTCTGATGGTTAAGAAAAAGGTGTAAATCACACGAATCGACCAATGGGTTCCAGAGATATAGTCCTGCGTAAAGTATAAAGAATGCCAGCCAGTTTAAGTACATTACGCAGCCGACTTCATTTATTGTTTTCTACGGAAGAAAGCAGGAAGCAGGAATTGCCGGGACCCAGAGCACACAGAGCACAGAGCGGACAGCAGATAACGGAATTGCAGTTTTATTGCTTATGGATTATCAGAAAATTTCAAAGGGGACACAGCCCCATTGGATATTAACCTATGGATGAACTACATCATTGTTTTTATCGTTTTAATGCCATTGAAGACCACTTTAGACCAGACAAAGAGGAAGGTAAGCCATTAGCCTAGCGCATGTTAGTATCTAGCGCCACTTGTTTTGATGTACGTTTTTGTTGATAACCTCGCGAGTTTGTATCTTTCAGTGTTGAGGTGGGCACCGTTAGATTCTGTGTCTCCTTACGATCATAAACGATGTGTTGGATGTGCAGCTAGGATAAGTAATAAGTGAGCTAGGAGTGATTTTCGGTGCAGTAATAGGTTAGCATTTTTCGCTCGGGGCTAATTCAGAGGCTCACTGTTAGCATTGTGTGTTTTTTTTTGAAAAAATAAATGAAAAAGATCAGTTAAAGGAGTTTTTTCCCGTTATATGGATATAAAATATTCATAGTTTATTAAATATTAAGGTTCCTTAGACGTTGTTTCCTGCAAATGACGCGATTTCGCGTGTGTGCATCGAGACCGGGTGACGACACTATTGACGCAGCAACCACTGTAAGTTATATTCTTGTTTAATTAGACTTCTCTGTTTCATTTATTCTACTCTGTATAATTGTTCTGTAGTTACTGTAGCTAAAACGGCGCTTTTGAGAGATTTTAAATCTCAGATCTGCTCAAAGGGAACCTGTAACACAGGTCTCAGTGGGGTACTCAACCCTGCATTACAATATAGGCAGGGCCACTCTGCTGTCGCCCATCAGCTGTAGAGAGTAAACTAATTAGAGGGGCGTGGCCCCACAGCTGTGAGAACTCAGCAATCAGGTGTCCATTTTAGGTAGCTCTTTCCTGGAGCGTCAGCGTCAGACATTGGAGTCCTGCGGGAGTCTCTAAGACTGACAAAGACATTGGAGTCCTGCGGGAGTCTCTAAGACTGACATAGACATTGGAGTCCTGTGGGAGTCACAAGGGTGGCAAAGAGGTGGCAAATCCTCCTCTAACTGAGCTAATTACCGCTGGTGTTTTCTTTTCTTTTCTTTAGTTTTCTAGCCCCTCATGCTATAATCATGTGTATTTTCTCCAATCCTGTTCACGTGTCTTCTCGCAATCATCGCTGGCCCCGTGTATCTCCTAATCGCTATAACCGCCCTGCTCTCGTCTATCCCACATGCTCCACTGACATCCAACATCTAGTTTCAGGTGGCCTGTGGAACTGCCAGTCACCTGTTCCTAAGGCTGACTTCATCTCTGGCTACGCTTCCCTGCAGTCTCTGGATTTCCTTGCTCTCACTGAGACCTGGATTACTCCATTCAACACATCCACCCCAGCAGCTCTCTCCACAGCATATTTCTTCTCCCATACACCCAGACCCACTGGCAGAGGAGGTGGCACTGGTCTCCTGCTCTCTCCCAAATGGAGCTTTTCCCTCTTCAAGCTACCTAACTTCACTCCTTCCACCTTTGAATTTCATGCCGTCACAGTAACCCATCCTATACAATTAACCATTGTTGTTCTCTACCGTCCACCAGGCGCCTTGGGAGACTTCTTGGAGGAATTAGATAATCTCCTCTCACACATCCCTGAAACTGGCCCTCCCGCTGTACTTCTCGGAGACTTCTGACTCGTTCCAACTTCTGCCTCCAAAGTCTGCTGCAGAAACTCTCCTCTGTACTCTCTCATCCTCTCTGGACTCTCTCTGTCCTCTCACATCTCGGCAGGCTCGTCAGTCCCCTCCTGCTCCCTGGCTAAATGACGCACTGCGTGCTATTAGAACCGTCCTTGGGGCAGCAGAGCGGAAACGGTGGAAATCCAAACACTGTGACGACCTCCTAACCTATCAGGCTCTCCTCTCCTCTTTCTCTGCTTCGATCTCTCAGGCAAAAAGCACTTTCTTTCAAGATAAGATCCAATCTTCCTATTCCAATCCCAAAAAACAATTTTCCATCTTCTCCACCCTTTTGGACCCCCCCAAAGCCCCTCCCCCCTCCTCACTTCTGTCAAGCGACTTTGTTAACCACTTTGAAAAAAAGGTTGATGATATTCGCTCTTCTTTTTCTGACTCACTTTTACTCACCGCTGGGTCACCAGACCCTCCTTCCACTCACACACTAACCTCCTTTTCCCCTCTCTCTCCAAGTGAGGTTCTTACCCTCATTACCTCTGCCCGCCCTACCACCTGTCCTCTGGACCCTATCCCTTCAAACCTCCTTCAGACTATCGCTCCTGATATTCTACCGTTTCTCACCCATTTCATCAACACTTCTCTAACTTCTGGTCACTTTCCAAATAGTCTTAAGGAGGCAAGAGTAAACCCTCTCCTAAAGAAACCCACTGTCAACCCGTCTGATGTTATAAACTACAGGCCTGTCTCTCTCCTCCCGTTCCTGTCTAAAACACTTGAACGCGCTGTCTTTAAACAACTCTCCTGTTATCTCCATCAGAACAACCTTCTGGATCCACCTCAGTCTGGTTTCAAGGCAGGTCACTCCACAGAAACTGCTCTCATTGCTGTCACTGAGAAACTGCACACTGCCAAAGCAGCATCCCTCTCCACTGTCATCATCCTGTTGGACCTGTCTGCTGCATTCGACACGGTGAACCATCAGATCCTCCTTTGCACTCTCCAAGAACTTGGAGTTTCAGGCTCTGCACTTGCCCTCCTCACTTCATACCTCAAAGACCGTACCTACAGGGTAACTTGGAGAGGGTCCGAGTCCGACCCTTGTCAATTAACTACAGGGGTCCCTCAGGGCTCTGTTCTTGGTCCCCTCCTCTTCTCCCTGTACACAAACTCGCTCGGATCAGTCATTAGCCCGCATGGTTTTCCATACCACTGCTACGCTGACGACACCCAATTAATTCTGTCCTTTCCCCGCTCTATCAATCAAGCCTGATAAAATTAATCATCTAAATAAAATTCAAGACTGCCTCAAGGACTTAAAAACGTGGATGACCTTAAACATTTTGATGTTAAACACGACCAAAACTGAAGTTATTGTACTTGGCCCGAAGAATCTACGAAACAAATTATCTAAAGATATACTAACTATGGATGGCATTAATTTGGCCTCCAGTGAGACTGTAAGGAATCTTGGTGTTATATTTGATCAGGTTTTATCCTTTAACGGCCACATAAAATCAATTTCAAGGACCGCCTACTTCCATCCACGTAACATTGCAAAAATCAGGCATATCTTGCCTCAAAACGATGCGGAGAAACTAGTCCATGCATTTGTTACTTCAAGGCTGGATTATTGTAACTCTTTATTATCAGGGTGTACCAAGAAGTCAGTCAAGTCGCTTCAGCTGATTCAAAATGCTGCAGCTCGTGTACTAACCAGAGTTAGGAAAAGGGACCACATTACTCCTGTTCTGGCTGCCTTACACTGGCTCCCTATAGAACACAGGATAGAATTTAAAATTCTTCTTCTCGCCTACAAAGCCCTTAATGGGCAGGCGCCATCTTACCTTAAAGAACTCATTATACCCTACTGTCCTACTAGGGCATTGCGTTCCAAGAATGCAGGGTTGTTGGTTGTTCCTAGAGTCTCTAAAAGTACAATGGGAGCCAGAGCCTTTTCTTATCAAGCTCCACATTTGTGGAATCAGCTTCCAGTTTGTGTTCGGGCGGCAGACACCCTATCCGTTTTTAAGAGTGCGCTTAAGACCTTCCTTTTTGATAAACTTATAGTTAGGGCTGATTAGATTCAGCCCCTAGTTTTGCTGATATAGGCTTAGTTTGTCGGAGGACATCTTACTTCTTCCTTCTCTCTGTCTATACCTGTGTACTCTCATGTTCCGACTAACCCAGCTTCCCCAAATTTCTTTCTTTTTGGTGTCTATATACGCTGGGATCCGGAGTCATGGATGATCCTGCGGTCCTGTGTCCTGCATCGCGAGCCCTGGATCTTGAGTCGTGGCTGTGGTCCTGGATCATAGGTCCTGGATGGATATCCTCGTGGATTCATCTTCCTATTATACACACATGCATTTCCAAACATTTGGACTACCTATGTTGCAAATGTATTATCTTTTCAATTTACACACGGCATCTATTGCACGTCTGTCCGTCCTGGGAGAGGGATCCCTCCTCTGTTGCTCTCCCTGAGGTTTCTCCCATTTTTCCCTTTAAACTGTGGGTTTTCTTCGGAGGTTTTTCCTTGTACGATGTGAGGGTCTAAGGACAGAGGGTGTCGTATTGTCATACTGATATTTTGTACAAACTGTGAAGTCCACTGAGACAAATGTAACATTTGTGATATTGGGCTATATAAATAAACATTGATTGATTGATTGATTGATTTACCGTAAATGACACTTGGAAATATCTTTGACAACTCTAACATTTAGCTTAGCCAATTTACAGACCTTCGATATAAACAGGCGTCCGTTTTACCTTTCAGTTTTAGGATCCTGGTTTTAGTTGTCATAGATTATACCAGGCATCTCCCTCCGTCCGCTGGCTGCTCGTGTTTTCCTCTAAAAAACCCTACTCATGACGTCACCACGTCGGCACGTCCTCACGTCATGACGTCATCACGTCGGGGTCACCATTTTGTTGGAACAGATATCTCTGCTCCGCGCCGATCCTATATGAGTTTGCTTTAACCTCTTAAGCCCTGAGCCTGTTTTTCAGGTTTCAGGCTCGAAAATGCCACTAACACAACAAAGACTATATCTTCACTTCTAAAAGGGGTAAATTAATAATCTTTTCTTTTCTCTCAAAATCAATATAGATGTTTATATTTTAAAATAAATTCAGATGGAACATAGTAAAAACATGTAAATTCTAATGTCCGCCTAAAACCCATTACCTATAGTGAAAACCACCCTTGAATGATGGATTAGTAGACTAAAAGCTATAGGAATCCAAACTATAACATATAATAAGTACCCTGTATCAAGATTGATGCCAAACAAGTGAAATTTGACCTTTTTAGACAGATTTAGACAAATAAAGTCCAGGCAGACTCACCTCTGGGTAATTTGGGAAGCATCAGTTCCATTTGAACTTTTTCACTGTAAAAATCATTTTATTACTTTGAATTATCACTATAGGTATTCATTCCATCCAAATACAACTGTTGTGAAAAAAATAAAAATATATATATATAAAAACATACTCTGTTATCCTAACGTCATTTTCAGGAAACATACTCTGAAACAAACAACGTCTAAGGAACCTTAATATGTATATATATATCGTTAGCCTAATAGCATAATTGCCCAAGTCATATTTGAATGTTTTTGGAAAACAAGGAAAAGTGCCCTGCAAAAATGCCTAAGTCAAAGCGATGACTTAGGCAGATAGTGATTTTGGACTCTAAAATGCATTCTGATAGGCTGTGGACATAGGCAATAAGGCAGGGTGATGCAGCAGTGGTAGGAGAGTAAAGTTAGGCAGATATCACAATTTGGCCAAAAAATGACTTAGGCAATTATGCTATTAGGCTAACGATATGTATATATTTATAAACTGTATATTATTTTCAATGGAGTATTTTTTTTTTTTTAATATATACCTTCAAACATATGTTCATATATAAAGTGGGTATAACTATACAACACGAAGTGAGATAACTGTTTATGAATAACTCATGAACGATAAATGAGTGTTTCAATAAAACTTACATTTAAAAATGTATAGTGCTGTTTTTGTTTTCATTGCAATATATTTTTTTATATGTATCAATATATAGCCATACATGGTCCATGCATATATTGCATTATATTTAAAAATATATGGAAATGTATGATCCAGTATATTGTATTATATTTACCAATATATTACAATATATTTTTGTTTCATAAGGGGTGTCATGGTGGAAACCATTTACAGACCAATCAGATGAGATATTTTTTTACATCCAGACTCTGGGTTGGATTTTGTAGGACAGCAATGTGTTACTAAGCAAAGGGTGGTCTTTCTTGACGGTCATAAATAAAATATGATACTTTGTAACAGCCTAAAGAAAAAAAAAATAGGAAGCAGGGCAGAGAGGTCTCCCTTTCAAGTTTACCAATGTCCTCCTTTCTTTGCCTACATTTCCTAACATCCCCCTTGAAGGGGTGGAGACAGTACTGAAGAGTTACTCTGCCTCCTCTGCTCCGTTTTTTTCTCTCTCTCTGCATTTGACACATGTTCTCACTCTGCCTCTCCCCTGGTGGTCACCTTTTTCTGTCCATTTCCATTTATCTCACTCTGTCTGTCATCCTGTCCTCCTCCCTCCTCTGCTCCGTCTCGCACTGTGGTCTCCCACCACAGTCAATCCATATTGAGTTGTACTAATGTGGAGCCATCACCCATCCATAAAGTGACTGACAGCTCTGGGTTATTAGAGGAGCAGCTCCTCTGCCTGCAGCTGCCCGGGGCGAGGCATCAGACATGCTGGATATCTGTCTGTCTGCCTCCTCACTTGTCAATGCATTGGTTAAATTATACATACTCATTGTTTACAAGATAAGAGATAAGATGAGATAAGATAGTACTTTATTGATCCCAATTTGGGAAATGTTTGCATTGCAGCAGCATAAAGACATGGCATTGTACAGTAAAAAAAATCAAAGATTAGAAATAAACATGGCATGGCATTGTAAAATACAAATTAAAAGAAATAAACAAGAAAGTAGAAAATATACATGTTGAATTTAACAAGGTATTACATATACATATATGACATGGAATATTAAATATTGAACAGATTATATGAATGTAAAATGTACAATGTGGTTTTATTCCAAGAGAAACTATGGAGCAGAGAGTTATCTGCCAGCCAGAGGTGATTTGTTATAGAGAGTTATTGCAGTAGGCAGGAATGTTTTCCTGTATCGGTGATAGCGCAGAGTGAAGCAGGTAGGACCCAAACGCAGATAACACTTGATAATACCTTTATTTCAAGGTCTCTTATCTAATACATAAACTTCAACAAACAAAACACTCTACGGTGAACGAGGTCACAAACAAAAGAAGCACCAACACTGAACACAGGACGAGACAAGACTAAATACAGGGAGGGATAATTACAAGACAAGAAACAGCCGGGCAGGGGAGGAGAAACACAAGGGCCACAGGTGAACACAATCAACTAACGAGACACAGGTGAGGAAACTAACGACAGGAGGAAAAACACAGGGAAAAGGACCAGACAATAACCCAGGAGGAAAACATGGCATAGAGAACAGTGAAAACACCCAAACCTAGACATAGACCCGTGACCTGACATGACAACCGTGACAGAACCCCCCCCTCAAGGGACGGATTCCAGACGTCCCTAAACCCCAAAAACAAAAATCCAACACAGTCCAGCAGGGTGGGTGGAGGGGGTCCGGAGGAGGGACGTATCCCTAGGCCACCAGGGTGGGTGGAGGGGGTCCGGAGGACGGGACTAAGCTGACCGCCCAGGAGCCCAGTAGGGGAACAGGAAGGGATCTCGGGCGGACGGCCCGGGGGCACGGCAGAAGCCGAGAAGGGGGACTCGGGCGGACGGCCCGGGGGCAAGGCAGAGTCTAAGGTGGGGAACTCGGGCGGACGGCCCGGGGGCAAGGCAGAGTCCAAGGTGGGGGTCTCGGGCGGACGGCCCGCGGGCAAGGCAGAGTCCAAGGTGGGGGTCTCGGGCGGACGGCCCGGGGGCAAGGCAGAGTCCATGGTGGGGAACTCGGGCGGACGACCCGGGGGCAAGGCAGAGTCCATGGTGGGGCGAAGGCCACAGCGGGCGAACTCAGGGGGCCGAGCATGAGGGCGAAGACCAGACAGCTCCGGAGGCCGGGCAGGACCCGGTGTCGGCCGGACAGGAACCGGAGCCGGCGGGACAGGCTTCGGCAGGATCCCCCACGGAAGAGGACCAGGAGTTGGCAGGACCCCCAGCAGGAGGGTGGACGACGGGACCTCCAACGAGACAGGACAAAGGGTTGGCAGGACCCCCGGCAGGAGAAGAGACGACGGGACCTCCAACGAGACAGGACAAAGGGTTGGCAGGACCCCCGGCAGGAGAGTAGTCGGCGGGGCCTCCAACGGGACAGGACACAGGGTTGGCAGGACCCCCGGCAGGAGAGTAGTCGGTGGGGCCTCCAACAGCACAGGACATAGGATTGGCAGGACCCCCGGCAGGAGAGTAGACGGCGGGACCTCCAACGGCACAGGACATAGGGTTGGCAGGACCCCCGGCAGGAGCGTAGTCGGCGGGACCTCCAACGGGACAGGACATGGGGTTGGCAGGACCCCCGGCAGGAGAGTAGTCGGCGGGGCCTCCAACGGGACAGGACAAAGGGTTGGCAGGACCCCCGGCAGGAGACTAGTCTGCGGGACCTCCAACTGGACAAGACATGGGGTTGGCAGGACCCCCGGCAGAGGGCTAGTCTGCGGGACCTCCAACTGGACAGGACATGGGGTTGGCAGGACCCCCAGCGGAACCTCCAACGGTACAGGACATGGGGTTGGCAGGACCCCCGGCAGAAGACTAGTCTGCGGGACCTCCAACTGGACAAGACATGGGGTTGGCAGGACCCCCGGCAGAAGACTAGTCTGCGGGACCTCCAACTGGACAGGACATGGGGTTGGCAGGACCCCCGGCAGAAGACTAGTCTGCGGGACCTCCAACGGCACATGAGTAGGGGCTTGAGTGGGGACTCGAGAGAGGGCTTGAGAGGGAACTCGAGAGGAAACTGGAGAGTGGACTCGAGAAGGAACTCGAGAGGTGACTCGAGAGGTAACTCGAGAGGGGACCTGAGAGGGGACTTGAGAGGGAACTCGAGAGGAGACCTGAGGGGAAACTTGAGAGGTGACTCGAGAGGACACTGGAGAGTTGACTTGGGAGGTGACTCGAGAGGACACTGGAGAGTTGACTTGAGAGGTGACTCGAGAGGACACTGGAGAGTTGACTTGAGAGGTGACTCGAGAAGGAACTCGAGAGGTGACTCGAGAGATAACTCGAGAGGGGACCTGAGAAGGGACTTGAGAGGGAACTCGAGAGGAGACTCGAGAGGTAACTCGAGAGGGGACCTGAGGGGAAACTTGAGAGGTGACTCGAGAGGACACTGGAGAGTTGACTTGAGAGGGGACTCGAGAAAAGACTCGAGAGGTGACTGGAGAGGGGACTCGAGAAGGAACTCGAGAGGTGACTCGAGAGGTAACTCGAGAGGGGAACCTGAGAGGGGACTTGAGAGGGAACTCGAGAGGAGACCTGAGGGGAAACTTGAGAGGTGACTCGAGAGGACACTGGAGAGTTGACTTGAGAGGGGACTCGAGAAAAGACTCGAGAGGGGACCTGAGAGGGGACCTGAGAGGGAACTCGAGAGGTAACTCGAGAGGGGACCTGAGAGGGGACTTGAGAGGGAACTCGAGAGGGGACCTGAGAGGGGACTTGAGAGGGAACTCGAGAGGAGACCTGAGGGGAAACTTGAGAGGTGACTCGAAAGGACACTGGAGAGTTGACTTGAGAGGTGACTCGAGAGGAGACTCGAGAGGGAACTCGAGAGGGGACCTGAGAGGGGACTTGAGAAAAGACTCGAGAGGGGACCCGAGAGGGAACTCGAGAGGAGACTGGAGAGGGAACTCGAGAGGAGACTAGAGAGGGAATTCGAGAGGGGACCTGAGAGGGGACTTGAGAGGGAACTCGAGAGGAGACCTGAGGGGGAACTTGAGAGGGGACTCCGGTAGGAACTTGAGAGGGGACTTGAGAAGTGTCTGGAGGGGAAACTTGAGAGAGTTGGTTCGCCAACAGAACACGGGGTGCTGGAGTCGGCCGGTACGCCGACAGGACACGAGGAGCTGGTGTTGGCTGGGGAGCCAACAAGAGGCGAGGTGCTGGAGTCGGCCGGTACGCCGACAGGACACGGGGAGCTGGTGTTGGCTGAGGAGCCAACAAGAGACGAGGTGCTGGAGTCGGCCGGTACGCCGACAGGACACGGGGAGCTGGTGTTGGCTGGGGAGCCAACAAGAGACGAGGTGCTGGAGTCGGCCGGTACGCCGACAGGACACGGGGAGCTGGTGTTGGCTGGGGAGCCAACAAGAGACGAGGTGCTGGAGTCGGCCGGTACGCCGACAGGACACGGGGTGCTGGAGTCGGCCGGTATGCCGACAGGACACGGGGAGCTGGCGTTGGCCGGTAAGCCAGTCCTGGAGCCGAAACTGGAGTCGGGACCAGGGGTACTGGAGCCGGTACTGGAGCCAGAACCATGGCTGCTGGGGCCGGAACTGGGGCTGGAGCCATGGCTCTTGGGGCTCGGGCTGCTAGCTTGGCCTTGCGACTCCTTTTAGCAGCCGCCTGAATACTCCGTGGACCTCCATAAGCCAGACGAGTACCCGAGAACGGATCCTGGACAGGAGCAGGAAATGGGGAAGAAGCCGGGGCTGACTCCAGACGGAACCCACCAAGGCGTATGGTGCCAGGTTGGGAATCGGGAGGCAGGGAGCTAGCATGCCTGGGGCTAGCAGGCCGGGAATCACACACCGGGAGGATCTTTGAAATCCAGCCAGGTAAGAACTTCACCAAACCTGGTTTCTCTCTAGCCATTTGGCGCGCCTCCGACAACACAGCCTCTCGCTGCTGAACTCCGGGTGCTCTCTTCCATCGATCCGAGCAGTTAGCCAAAAAAAAGGAAAAATTCAATAATTCCAGCTCGAACGGATCTGCTGGGCCCATTTGTTGGTTGGTGCTTTCTGATAGCGCAGAGTGAAGCAGGTAGGACCCAAACGCAGATAACACTTGATAATACCTTTATTTCAAGGTCTCTTATCTAATACATAAACTTCAACAAACAAAACACTCTACGGTGAACGAGGTCACAAACAAAAGAAGCACCAACACTGAACACAGGACGAGACAAGACTAAATACAGGGAGGGATAATTACAAGACAAGAAACAGCCGGGCAGGGGAGGAGAAACACAAGGGCCACAGGTGAACACAATCAACTAACGAGACACAGGTGAGGAAACTAACGACAGGAGGAAAAACACAGGGAAAAGGACCAGACAATAACCCAGGAGGAAAACATGGCATAGAGGACAGTGAAAACACCCAAACCTAGACATAGACCCGTGACCTGACATGACAACCGTGACAATCGGTCCTTGTGACAGGGGGGGGTTATCTGGCCGTTTCTCAATGTCGAGTCTACCTGCTGCAGAGCCACTATTTCAAGTATACTATGTCATCGAGTGGCGCCGAATGCTGGGCATTTAACATGCATTTAAACAGTCCTTCGGCGCCACTCGATGATGTAATATACTTGAAATAGTGGTTCTGCAGCAGGTATACTCGACATTGAGAAACGGCCACTGTCTGTCCATCTGCAGGTGGAGAGGGGGGGTGGGGTTATCTGTCTGTCCAGCTGCAGGTGGAGAGGGAGGGTGGAGTTATCTATTATAAACCCTGGCCAGGTTCCACTATGTCCAGAACTCTGCCGCCAGGCTTCTCACACGCACTAAGCCATGGCAACATATCACCCCCACTCTCATCCACCTCCACTGGCTGCCGGTCAAGTCCCGGATTCACTATAAAACACGCCTCCTCACGTACAAGTCCCTCCATACCCTCGCCCCCCAGTACTTAACAGACCTCCTACATCCCTACACCCCCTCTCGGAGTCTGCGGTCCTCAGACACGGGCCTGCTCTCTATCCCCCGCTCTCGCCTTCGTACTGTGGACAGGGTGTTCAGTGTTGCAGCCGTGGGGCCTCTAGAATGCACTTCCTGCCGAGATCCGGAACGCTGCCTCACTGGACATCTTCAAATCCTCCCTGAAAACGCACCTGTTCACCATGGCCTTCGGACCCTAGTCCTTTCCTGGTCCCCCCTCCAGTTCAGGTCATTGTCTAAGTGCACTCCCAGGTACTTGTAGTCCTCCACAACAGCCACATCCTCTCCCAGAATGCACAGGGGCTGAGGAGACGTCCTCTTCCTCCTGAAATCAATGACCATCTCTCTGGTCTTGGCCACATTCAGAAGCAGATGATTTCTTCCAGTCCACTCTACAAAATCACCCACCAGCGCTCTGTACTCCTCCTCCAGTCCATCCCTGAAACACCCTACCACTGCAGAGTCATCCGAAAATGTCTGCAGGTGGCATCACTCTGAGTTGTATTGAAAGTCTGAGGTGTATAAGGTGAACAGGAAAGGAGACAGCACAGTCCCCTGTGGGGCTCCTGTACCACCTACCACCACATCAGACAGAACACTGCCCAGCCGGACGTACTGTGGTCTGTCCGTGAGGTAGTTTGTAATCCAGGAGATGGTGGACGAGTTTACCCTCAAAGCCAGCAGCTTGTCACTCAGTAGCCAGCAGCTTGTCACTCATTAGCCAGCAGCTTGTCACTCAGTAGCCAGCAGCTTGTCACTCAGTAGCCAGCAGCTTGTCCCTCAGTAGCCAGCAGCTTGTCACTCAGTAGCCAGCAGCTTGTCACTCAGTAGCCAGCAGCTTGTCACTCAGTAGCCGTGGCTGGATCGTGTTGAAAGCGCTGGAGAAATCAAAAAAGGTGATTCTCACAGAGGGTCTAGAAATGATCTTACCTGCGGTCTGAGA
This sequence comes from Harpagifer antarcticus, assembly GCA_902827135.1. Lineage (NCBI taxonomy): Eukaryota > Metazoa > Chordata > Actinopteri > Perciformes > Harpagiferidae > Harpagifer > Harpagifer antarcticus. Next base: position 2,631,717 of record CADEHL010001252.1, on the reverse strand, counting down.
TGGACCAAGACCAGTCTCTCCAGCACCTTCATCACATGATATGTGAGACCTACTGGGCAATAGTCATTGAGCCCAGAGGGAGTCGTCTTTTTAGGGACAGGAACAACGCAGGACGTCTTCCACAGCACCGGGATGGTCTCCAAGTACAGACTCAGGTTGAACAGGTGTTGGAGAACAGGAGACAGCTGGCGGGCACGGGTCCTGGTACCCTGGGGCTAATACCAGGCCAGCAGCCTTTCCTTGGTTGAGTTTTTCCATCTGTCTCTGGACCTGTCCTGTGCTCACAGTGAAGCGGGGGGGGGGGGGCACATCAAAGGTATGGTGGTATAGTCCTGGGAGCTCAGCAGAGGAGATAGGGGGGGTCAGAGGCAAGGGTAGCAGAGGGGGGATGCTGAGTGGTGGAGGAGACAGTAGCAGCGGGCAGAGAACTAAACCTATTAAAACAGGTGTTACGTTTGTTAGCTCTCTCCAGGGTGCCCACAGTCAGTCTGTCTCTCCCTTTGAACCCTGTGATGGTCTACATCCCAGCCCAGACATCCCTGCTATTGTTCTGCTGCAGCTTGGCCTCCAGCTTCTTCCTGTAGCAATCCCTGCCCCTCCTGAGCTTGTCCCTCAGCTCATGCTGGATCCTACTCAGCAGTGATTTGTTCCCAGACTTAAAAGCTTCCTTTTTCTTATTTAAAAGAGTTTTCAGGTCACTAGTAATCCAGGGTTTATTGTTGGGCAAACAGTTGACAGTTTTAGCCGGTAATGTTGTTTGCGCACAGAAGTTGATGTATTCTGTGATGTGTGCGAAAAATGAAGTAACTTGAAGGTTTGGAGTGAAAAGTTAATACAGCGTATTTTTGGTATATTCATTTTAATGACACCTGATATATAAGAGATGTGTTGCATCATGTTATCACTAATATAGGTGAGGTTTTATACATTCCTGTGGGAAATAATGAGCAGTTATGCAGGGCAGGAGACTAGGTTGGGGAAGGGGATATTCTTTTACATTACATTGCATTTAGCTGACGCTTTTATCCAAAGCGACTTACAATAAGTACATTCGACCAGGAAGACACAACCTTGAAGAAAACAGAATCATATAAGTACATCAGGTATCATAGAGCCAAACATTTCAAGTGCTACTCAACTGGCTATAGATAAGCCAGTCCTTTATTAGTATATAAGTGCCTTGTTAGTAATTCTATCGCTCGAAGTGGAGTTGAAAGAGATGAGTTTTCAGTCTGCGCCGGAAGATGTGCAGGCTTTCTGCTGTCCTGATGTCAATGGGGAGCTCATTCCACCATTTTGGAGCCAGGATAGCAAACCCACGTGTTTTTGCTGATGGGAACTTGGGTCCCCCTCGCAGCGAGGGTGCAGCGAGTCGTTTGGCTGATGCAGAGTGTAGTGCACGCGCTGGGGTGTACAGTTTAACCATGTTCTGGATGTAGGAAGGACCAGATCCATTCGCAGCATGGTATGCAAGTACCAGTGTCTTGAAGATGATCTAATTCCTCCAAGAAGTCCCCCAAGGCGCCTGGCGGACGGTAGAGAACAACAATGGTTAATTGTATAGGATGGGTTACTGTGACGGCATGGAATTCAAAGGTGGAAGGAGTGAAGTTAGATAGCTTGAAGAGGGAAAAGCTCCATTTGGGAGAGAGCAGGAGACCAGTGCCACCTCCTCTGCCAGTGGGTCTGGGTGTATGGGAGAAGGAATATGCTGTGGAGAGAGCTGCTGGGGTGGATGTGTTGGATGGAGTATTCTATAACACATAGGTTTGAGCAAGCTCTCTGATTGGTCAATAGGCGTGTTTGATTCCACGATCAAACAACGGTCAAATAGAACGTGCCTAATCACAAAGTATCCAGGGGCCTACACACGCCACTAGACTACCGAAACTACTTCCATGAGCCTACATAGTGTGGTTTCCATAGCGACGTTTAGCGACACACAGCCATTACACTGTTATACATTGTCTCTCCTTGGAAATCGGTAGCTACAAAATGTCAGAAGCACCTGCATACAGTGGCTGGCGGAGGCAGGGTTGGAGGCCAGAGAAATCATGTCCGTTAGCGGACATAAAAACAAGTCATCGCTTCGCAGCTACTGGGCTCCATCTCTAGACAACAGAAAGATGTGGAGCAACGCGCTTTTTGCCGGTCCGGGACACGCCATGAAACGGCCACTGGAGGAAAGTTCTTCCTATAACGTAGTCCTACCCGTGAACACCACAGCAGCACCTGCAAAAAAGTCTGGCATGGAGTTCATGGAGAGCTGTTTCAAGAATTGCACTTTTAATGGCAGCATGAACATCCACCTTCATTCTGAACCCAAAATGTTTCAGCACCAGGGACAGCCTGATTTGATTTGTTCCGCTAATCCCACACAGTGATTACTCAGATATTTAAATAGCCTAATTCAAGAATTGTTTTCAATAAATTGCTTTCAATAAATTGGTTAATAATATATTATTTACTATAATTATATCAATAACTGTAAGCGGGGTAGCAGGAGTGTTCGATCGGCTATCGTTACCATGGGAACTACTTTCAGGAACTACTTTCTGACGGAGATTAACTCAAGCAGAAAGCGTAGGTTTGGGAGCCTACATTATGACATTATTTTACGATATTGTTGATTACAATGATAGTTTGTTTTATAGAATCGCAATCATACACTTGAGGCCGTTCTTGAACGTCATTATTGGTACGACAGTACTGCGGCAGGACCGAGGCGCTTGCGCCGAGGTCCGTACTTAAATCCAGGTCTCAGTGAGAGCAAGGACATCCAGAGACATTCTTCTTAAAGATTTCCAACATGTCAGTGAAGTCTACATACCTTGAATAATAGATGTATGTGTTTAATTACTTTGTATTCATAATAAGCAGTCTGTGTAACCAGAAGCTGGAAATATGAGAGTATTAATATGTATTATCTTTGTGAACAAGGGGATATTCTTTGGACAGCTCAAGCCTCTGGAATGTGCAGAAAAGTGTGTGTGAAAGTCTATGCAGAAAAGTGAGATAACGGACACCAGATGTATTTTGCTATGACGTCAGAGACACTTGTATATTATCTGCCTGGCTCGCGCTGATTAGCTAAGAGAAGCCATCTTTTTTACATCTCCCAATGAGATAAACTGACCACAGCTCCTCCTGTTTTGTTTTCTGCATGTAAGCCTATTCTGGCTTTAGTTCGTTCTCTTTTGCTCCTGCCGTCAAGATGAAAGGTACTCCCGGCATTTGGACCAGAGCAGGGGGTGGGCCTACCCCTTTTGAGAAGTGTATTTGTATTCTTACCGTTAATCATTAAAGCAGATTATTGTTTATCCGCTATCCTGGTTGTTTTGAGTTTTCCTTCTTTTAACCTCTTAAGCCCGAGGGTCTCCCCAGTGGACCCCTCCCACCGTTTTTTTACGAGACTATGTCTCAGCGCTTCTTAACATTTATGAAACTATTAATGTTCCATACCCTTTTAACGGTAAGAAACTCAGCTAACTGACAATGTGAACCATGTTTAGCTAAAAGAAACACAAGAGTAATACCAAGCCTTTCAATTAGCATGGAGCGAATAAATGCTAACTAATGCTAACAGACCTTTGCACAGCACTCACGGTAGAAATGCCCTTATTACTTATCCTAACTGCACAAACAAGATATCCGATTAAAGCTGAGACTCCACAGATTCCACACATGTAATGTCATCACTGTAAGACCCCGAATTCCTGGAGCTATCAGCCAGAAAAGAGAAAATAAACAACATCCGGTTTCAAAAATATTACAATAATTACGTCTTACCTTTTTTGATTTGTCATCAAAAGTTGTGTTCACCGGAATAAAAACGCCGCTCAAGGTTAATCCAATGTCTTTGTGTCACGTAGAAATTTTGACTGATAATCCATCATCATATTTATGGCAATATACTGGCTATAAAGTTTTGCAGTCCAGACGTGCACTTTCAGATATGCTTTGTTCGCTTCTCTATTACGTCCGCTATGGTAATGTTTACGTGAATTTGCCCATCGATTCTATTGGTTCTGATGGTTAAGAAAAAGGTGTAAATCACACGAATCGACCAATGGGTTCCAGAGATATGGTCCAGCGTAAAGTGTAAAGAATGCCAGCCAGTTTAAGTACATTACGCAGCCGACTTCATTTATTGTTTACGACGGAAGGAAGCAGAAAGCAGGAATTGCAGGACAGAGCACACGGAGCACACAGAGCAGACAGCAGATAACGGAATTGCAGTTTTATTGCTTATGGATTATCAGAACATTTCAAAGGGGACACAGCCCCATTGGATATTAACCTATGGATTAACTACATCATCGTTTTTATCGTTTTAATGCCATTGAAGACCAGTTTAGACCAGACAAAGAGGAAGGTAAGCCATTAGCCTAGCGCATGTTAGTACCTAGCGCCACTTGTTTTGATGTACGTTTTTGTTGATAACCTCGCGAGCTTTTATCTTTCAGTGTTGAGGTGGATTCTGTGTCTTTACGATCATAAACGATGTGTTGGATGCAGCTAGGATAAGTAATAAGGGAGCTAGGAGTGATTTTCGGTGCAGTAATAGGTTAGCATTTTTCTCTCAGGGCTAATTCAGAGCCTCACTGTTAGCATTGTGTGTTTTTTTTGAAAAAATAAATGAAAAAGATCAGTTAAATTAGTTTTTTCCCGTTATATGGATATAAAATATTCATAGTTTATTAAATATGAAGGTTCCTTAGACATTGTTTCCTGCAAATGACGCGATTTCGCGTCATTTGCAGGAAACAGAGTATGTTTACTGCAGGAAACAGAGTATGTTTCTTGCAAATGACGTTAAGATAACAGAGTATGTTTTTATATTTATTTTTTTCACAACAGTTGTATTTGGATGGAATGAATACCTCTAGTGATAATTCAAAGTAATAAAATGATTTTTACAGTGAAAAAGTTCAAATGGAACTGATGGTTCCCAATTTACCCAGAGGTGAGTCCGCCTGGACTTTATTTTTCTAAATCTGTCTAAAAAGGTCAAATTTCACTTGTTTTGCATCAATCTTGATACAGGGTACATATTATATGTTATAGTGTGGATCCCTAAAGCTTTTAGTCTACTAACCCATCATTCAAGGGTGGTTTTCACTATAAGTAATGGGTTTTTTTTAGGCGGACATTAGAATTTACGTGTTTTTACTATGTTCCATCTGAATTTATTTTAAAATATAAACATCTATACTGATTCTGACATCTCTACATCCAACTCACAGATGTAACCTTGCTTTGAGGGAAAATATTATTAATTTACCCCTTTTAGAAGTGAAGATATAGTCTTTGTTGTGTTAGTGGCATTTTCGAGCCTGAAACCTGAAAAACAGGCTCAGGGCTTAAGAGGTTAAAAGAGACAAAAAACATTTTGTGGAGCAGGGTTTTGTGCATGATTTGTTTGATTTTGATTGGGGTAAAATCGATCTGTGTGCTGATGTAGAAACTGCATGGTCTTGGTTTTATGAAGATCATTGATAGACATGCACCCCTGCGTACATTTAGAGTAAAGGGACGAGACAATCCTTGGTTTTCTGCTAATCTGTCCAGTCTCCTTCATGAGAGAAACAAGGCCTGGGCAAAGGCTAGGAAATTAGGCTCAGAGGTAGAATGGCTGCATTTTAGGCAGCTAAGAAATAGCTTCACTTCACATGTCAAAAGTACTAAGTCGAAGTACTATCTGTCAGTTACCACAGAAAACCTAAATAATCCTGGAAAATGTTGGAAAGCCATTAAATTGTTATCCACCGGCGATATCCGTAATGAGCTACCTCCGAAATTGGAATTTTTTTGTTTTATTTTGGGAGAAAAAGTCAAACTTCTATTTTGAAGGCCCGATTTTCTAACGCTGTGCATGCAGTCGGCGTTGGACTGGAAGTACCGGAGACCATAAACGGTTTTGAAAACTTCTGTCACGTAGTGATCATCTTCTCAATAAAATATCTTTGCTGATGTTTTTTCGAGTCTTCTGGCCTTTGATCAGAATCGAGATTGTCCCCACAGAGAATAACTTTGCGGTAGAACTATTCTTTATACATCCATGGGTACAACTTCAGATAGAAATGAACACATAATGAAATATGACCCCCGGTTTGATGATTGACAGGTCACAGAACAATGGGAGCTATCTACCCTTACCCACAATTTAAAGTAAGTCACACAGACTATCTCCTCTTTACTCTTCTCGCAGCAAGATGTCAGAACAAAGTGAAAAACAAACAATGGCATAAAATATTATTAATATGTCGGGTAGTAATAGATTTATTTATTTTCTTCTCAGAGTGTACCAGAATGCATAGTTTATGTTAGTATTTATAAAAATCTCCTGTGGGAGAATCCCCCCAGACCCCCCTGCTGGGGTTTGGTTTTCAGCATGTGTGCCTTTTTATATAGTTCAGCTTTGATTCCATCATCTCATTAAAACTTTTTTAAAAGCATAATTTAGGTCTGTGAAGGGATATAAGGGATATATGCACTGTACTTCACTTGTATTAATATTGTATGCTGAAAAGCGTATATATTACAGCACGTTTTTTTGTTGAATAGATTTCAGTGCTTCAAAATGTTGGGTCGCGATGTATTGACCAAGTAAAAAGTGGGTCCCGAGGCCTGACCAGTTGAGAACCACTGTTTTAGATAATAAGCAGAGTTGTGCAGCTCTATTTATTGACCTTTCAAAAGCGTTTGACACCGTCGATCATCACATTTTAAAGCAGAGGCTAGCCAATATAGTCCAGCCATGCAGTAGGGTGGTTTGTAAACTACCTCTCTGAAAGGTCCCAATGTGTTCACTTTGATGGGCTGTCTTCTGAGTGGTTGAACATTGCAAATGGTGTTCCCCAAGGTTCTGTTTTGGGTCCACTTTTATTCTCCATCTACATCAACAGTTTAGGTGAAAATGTGGATGAAGCTACTTTACATTTTTATGCGGATGATACCGTGATGTCCTGTGCAGGTCCCTCCATTCAGGAGGCTGGTGTTAAATTACAGGCTGTTTTTAACATTATTCAGACTCAGCTCTCTGAGCTAAAACTTCTTTTAAATGTTGTGAAAACCAAGGTAATGCTCTTTTCTAAAGCTAAAAAGACACCAAAAACTACGCAAGGAATACAACTTGAAGTGGTTACCTGCTATAAATACCTTGGTATCTGGCTTGATGATTGTCTCTCTTTTAAACGTCATGTCAATAACCTGCTTAAAAAGCTGAGGGTTAGGCTAGGGTTCTTTTACAGGAACAAGTCCTGTTTCTCGCTTGAGGCCAGGAAAAGGCTAGTCATGGTGACCTTTTTACCTGTGCTGGACTATGGTGATTTGATGTATATGAATGCATCTGCCAATTGCCTGGTCATGTTAGATGCTGCGTATCACAGTGCACTGAGATTTGTAACAAAATGTAAAGCATTAACCCATCACTGTACCCTGTATGCAAGGGCTGTTTTGCTTTCACTAACTGTACGGAGGCTCAGTCACTGGTACATTTTTATATACAAAGCCATGTTAGGGAAACTTCCATCTTATATCTGCTCCCTGATCTCACGGAAAATTGTAAGTGGCTACTGCCTGAGATCGAATGCTGTGGTTTTATTAAATGTGCCAACTGCTAGGACTGTCTTAGGGAAGACAGCTTTTAGATGCGCAGCTCCTCTGTCTTGGAATAGTCTGCTAATTAAATGGAAACTGAACAATCTGGTGCCACTAAATGTTTTTAAAGCTCGGTTGGATGCTAGTCAATCGGAAGCTATTGGTACCTGTTCATGTGGATAATTATGTAAATGATGCTGTATGATGTCCTTTTGTTGTTCTATTTATGTTTTTATGTTTCATGTTGTTAGAGATTAAAAGGGATTTACGCTCCGCGTTTCAAATCTCTCCGCGTTCCTACGGAGCTGTTAATATGGAAGGAATCCAGATGCCACCAAGTAAACAATAATCTACTTTAATGGTAATATAACAATGCATACACAATCAATACAGAGCACTCTCCAACAGTACTCCGGGCTCAATTCCTACCACCGGGTGAGATACGTACCACGACAGCCAGTCCGGAAGAGAGCTCTGAGCATACAAACTTTACAGTATTTATACACATAAGCTGGGAGGAGTCTTTGGCCGGTTGCCTAGGCAATGAGTCAGCAGTTTGTTGATTCCATCTCCTTACAGTGTGAGTGTGTGTGTGTGTGTGTGTGTCCCCTTAGGCAGTCCCGTCAGTCAGGCTTTGGGGTCATATAATTTCACAGACAGAGAACTCTTTAACAGAACGCACACACCTCTTTCCCCCGAAAACATCTTTAACACACACATCTGTTTCCTCCAGCTCACCACACCAATGTCACATGTCTTTCTCTAAGAAAGCCATATTTGTTGAGGTTTACCAGTCATCATCTCATGACATCCTCAGGACCAGCTAACCAACTAAGCTTAACTGTTCCCATACCCTAAGGCCATTTCTGAACTTCCCTTGCACTCCCAGTCAGCTCACCCAGAATCAGAAGGACCATTGTCTCTCTAATTGTGTGTGACCCACTCGTCTCCTGCTCTTTAGGAGTCTTCAAAAACCACATGCTCTCTCAAAAGTCACCTGCTGTAGGCCTCCAAAGCCCAGCTTACAGTTTTACCCAAATAATTAATACATTCAAATATTCTACTGCAATGTGGAACTACTTGAGCAGGTCTCCTTTGAAAAAGAGATCAATGATCTCAATGGGATTCATCTGTATAAATAAAGGTTTGAAATGAAATTACTCAATATATGGAAAGCGGCAATTACTGATGTATTATCCCATATATTGCAATATATTATCACAATATATTATTCTATATATCAATATATTGTAATATATTAACACACAATATATTATTCTATATATCAATATATTGTAATATATTAACACAATATATCATTCTATATATCTTCAATATATTTTGTAGATATGAATAAATATGTTTTTCATGTTGATTATTTTTCAGTATCAGTTGGTGTAGCCAACAGCAAGATTTCCTTTATTAAATCTTTTCAATTAACCAGTAAATCAGAAAACAAAATAATGCAATATATTGACAGTTAATATATGGGGAAATATATTTTCTTTGCGTAAGGGACTGGTTAGAGATACTGTGGAAGGCTGACTGCAGGTATGTGAACTGTGGGGGAATAAACTATCGGCGAAGGCGTTACATATATTTAAGTTTTTTTTATTTGACACGGCAAACATGTTTGCTAACAGTTACCTATGTGCCTTAAACATCCAGCTTACACGAGTTATAAGCAGTTCTCATTTTTATTGAGTTAAGATAGAGCCTGAAGAATTGAAGTAAAGTGTTATGGCAGAAAGTTTAATACAGCGTATTTCTGGTATATTCATTTTTAATGTCATCTAATATATGTGTATTAAAACGTGGATGGACAAGTCAATTTTTTCCTCTTAAATATAGAGAGGTTTTTATATTGATGTTCCTATAATGAAGTCCCATTTTCAGTAGAAGTACATTTAGCGCAAATGGTCTTTTCTTCCACTTGACTTGTTAATAATCAGGAGGTGGTTTTTTGGCTACTTTGTGAGTAGGTAAGGATACAGGGCAATCTGTGATCTCTGCTTTAATTAAAATAATTACCCATTGATAAGTGTTTCAGAGAGTCATTTTGGGCTTTCAAGGGCAGAACTCAGTAGATTGTCTGTAAGAGTTTTCTGTATAATCTGGAAGCTTAAATTAATGAGAGAAATGTATGTGCGTTCATTTCAAGACTCCTAAAGAGCAGTAGACGAGTGGGTCACACACAATTAGAGAGACAATGGTCCTTCTGATTCTGGGTGAGCTGACTTCGGAGTGGAAGGGAAATTCAGAGATGGCCTTAGGGTATAGGAACAGTTCATCTTTGTTGGTTAGCTGGTCCTGAGGAGGTCATGAGATGATGACTGGTAAACCCCTACAAGTATGGCTTTCATAGAGAAAGACATGTGACTGCAGGATGAGATGTGTGTATTCATTATGCTGAGCAATAGCGGTGTTTGTGTTTTATTGATTTCTATCTGTTTTTTCATGTTATAAGTACTAAATTGCCATCACATTTTGGAATAATTGGTTTGAACAGATGTGTGTGTTAAAGATGTTTTAGGGGGAATGTGTGTGCGTTCTGTTAAAGAGTCCTCTGTCTGTGAAATGATATGACTCCAAAGCATGACTGTGGGACTGCTAAGGGTAGACACACACACACACACACACACACACACACACACACACACACACACACACACTGTAAGGAGATGGAATCAACAAACTGCTGACTCATTGCCTAGGCAAACCGGCCAAAACTCCTCCCCGCTTATGTGTATAAATACTGTAACATTCTTATACCCAATGCTCTCTTCCTGACTGGCTGTCGTGGTACGTATCGCCCGGTGGTAGGAATTGAGCCCGGAGTACTGTTGCAGAGTGCTCTGTATGGTGTATTGTGTTTTACCAATAACCAGCAGATTATTGTTTAACCCTTACCCTGACTGTTTTGAGTTTTCCTTCTTTTAAAACAAACTCATATAGGATCGGCGCGGAGTAGAGATATCTCCTCCAATAGAATGGTGACCCCGACGTGATGACGTCATGACGTGGTGACGTGAGGACGTGCCGACGTCATGAGTAGGGTTTTTTTAGAGGAAAACACTAGCAGCCAGCGGACGGAGGGAGATGCCTGGAATCATCTCTGACAACTAAGGATCCTACAACTGAAAGGTAAAACGGACGCCTGTTTCTATCGAAGGTCTGTAATTGGCTAAAGCTAAATTTTAGAGTTGTCAAGGATATTTCCAGGTGTCATTTACGGTAAAGAATGCAATGCATAGTTTAGTATAGGTAAGAAAGTTATAAAATAAATAAAGCAACGGTTAAAAGCTTCGTAGATTTTTCAGAATTGTACGGCTGACTCGTTAGCTACAAGTGAAGCAGCGAAGTATTTCAGCGTCAGGGTATTGAGTCTCTGGCAGCTGGAAGGGTATAAGAGTCCCTACGCCTAGTGGAGGTATCGAGTCCCCGCAGGGTATACTTCGCTGGGGGGGTCAAATAGTGGTATCGATTCCCCATCCGTGACCAATCTGAATAATAAATCCAAGACTCATAGGAGTTGGAGGTGAAATTATATGTAAAAAATCCAAGAGCAGAAACGCGAACTTCAAAAGCCATTGCAATTAACGGATTTCTCACTGTCTTGTTCTGTGGGGTTAACGCCTATTCTGTTGAAAGAAATATTGCATCTTAAAAGCTGAACAGACAGCGTGGAGGATAGATTTATGTGCTTGTGAATGAATAAGAATATATTATTGAACATAAATCAACCTTAGTCAGATAAAGAAATGCGAAGTCATAATGGGAGGAGAATTTGAACAAGAAGAGCGTGAGTTAGGAGCCCCAGTACCAGGGACCCTTAGAGACCAATGGGCTCAAGCAGAAAAATTGATTAGCAGTGGGATTAAAACCGCGGATCGAAAAAAGTCCTCCACAGATCTCCGTTTCCTACGCAATAAAATGATAGCAGAAGACAGAGTAGGGGCCGACGAGACATTCGGAAATGTGTTTGTTGATTGTTCTGTCTGTTGGTTGTCATTGTTGATTCGTAAAGGCCTTGTTTTATGTTGCTAAATGTTTTGGTATACCATAGTTTAAATGTTAGTTGTTGAAAGAAGCCCCCCTTCTCTTGAAAAGGCTGAGAGCTCCAGCCGGAGCCGGGGTATCAGTATTTGTCTATGACAGAATCTCCCCCCCCCTCTTTCTGATTCTGTAGAAGAGTAGACCCTTTGTTTCAATCAGCCGGGAGAGCAGCAGTGTGCATGCTTGCTCTTTTCTCTGATACCTAAAAATAAAAATTAATAGATCAATGAGTGATCTGAAGTTGGACTGAAATACATTGAAAATTAATGGATCAATGTATGATTTGATGTAGTAAGATATATTGAAATAAATAAGAAACTATAATTTGTTGTTTTTAGCATAGTTTTTGGAGGATAAAGTTACGTCACTTTGTGGTTTTATGAGAAGTTTTGAGAACTGATTGGTACCATTGCATTGCATTGTGAATTTCGTGGTATTTGTCATTAACTGAGAATTGTATTTAATTATATTTCAGAGGAACTTAATTACATACAGTAACGTTGAGGGAAAGTAAAAAGAGGTGATTGATGAGAGAAGCTTGTGAGCAGGCAGCCGCAGGGCACAGTGAGGAAAGAGAGAGACAAGAGAATTAAGATGTTTGAAAAGATTAGAAAGAATTAAAGTTATATAAAGTTAACTACTATTCTGGAAAATGTCATATTGTTTTATGAGTAAAACATGAAATATAATATATTACTAGATATAAGAACAACATGCTTATCTCGGTTGACAGAAAGCTGCTGTTAACCAGTTTCAGCTGCAACTATCCTATCTGTGTTCTAAAGAGAACATACGTTGCATTTACAATTCATATTAAGAAAGTACACAATTGATACCATTAAAGACCGTTTTGGATTAATAGGGCGTGTCTGTCATAAACATTAGCGCTTAGATGGAATAAAGTGTTGAGATGTTCTCAAGAGTGGGAGTTTTCACAATGCTTTTTAGTTTTTATTGAAACAATTAAGTGGTAAGGACAGAAAACTGTTCCGTGATGATTTCTTTAGGTTTTAGCTTTAGTAATGAAGATTACATTTCATGAGGAAACTTTTCCACCAATAATTCCTTTAAGTGTTAAAAATATATATATTAACTGAAATCAGATTACTTGTTTTTAAAATATAGCGCTAAATACAGTTAGTTTTGTATTCTGTTACAAATCTAACCATGCTTGTAACACAACTTAGATAAACAATTTGAAAAAGAATAGAATAAGCAAGTAGATAAAAGATGGTGAAGGAGGGTTTTCCTGTTTTGCTCATTTGATTTAGAACTGAAGTAAGGAAGCATAGTGTTTTATGAGAACTGTCATTCCTCCTGGTTTTTAAAGATGAATCATCAGTTTTATGGACTTTGATGAAGACATGGACCATGGTGGAGAATGAAGACCTTTTTGGTTTCAAATTAAAGAAGATTTTAAAGATAAAGTTTATTTTATTTTCCTGACTAGAATTTTAGAAGCAGGATGCCAACTAGACAAAAGAGATTTTACAATGTAGTTTTACCACTTTTAATAAAGTAAAGAATCTGGTTAGACTACTACCATTAGTTTGTTTTAACATTCACATGTTTCAGCATTCCTGACCATATAGACACTCAGCCGTTTTATTTTGTAACCCTTTGGGGGAGAGATTTAAATTGAGTTTTTCTCAGTAGCTGATTTGCTGTGATTACAGCAGCACTGGGTAGTTGTGCGCCACCTTTGGGTTGTACTCTGAATCAGTGTGTTAAGTGAAAAGTTGCTCACTCCAGAAACAGAAGAACTGTGCAAAGAACGCATCTCTGAGGAGGTTTTGACATTTTGCTTGTGCCTCGTTGTCAAGGCAACAGTGGTGTGAAGAGGAACTGCAAGTTTTTGGGGATTTCTACTGTGCAGAGGACAACATGTGTCTTCTGATTGTATCACATTGATCCAGAGGTTTCTTCCCCCTCAGGACATCCCAGTGCCAAACAACAGTTTATTGATCCAACTGACTACAGCTGCAGAAGACAACACATCACTGACTGTTCACATTATGACAAGATCTTGAGACAGGCTTGTCTCAGACTGTTCAGACTCTGAAGAAATTATGCAATGATTTTACAGCATAACTGTGCAAGAGTTTTCCAGAGGGTGGTGTACAACATTAGGTTTAGTGTTTGAGAAGGGAGGCTGATTGTTTAAAAAGATGGTTTGGAATACTGAAAAGATTAAAGTTTATTATTCTTGTTTAGCAAACAAGACATCTGATTATTATGTCACACATAATAATCTTGACATAGAAACTAGCTATGGGTAAAACGTGTGGTTGTTATACCATTGTTATCATGAACAAAAGATAAATAAGGAAATAGTATCTGCTTAAAGATTAACGGATTTCATATCCTAGAGAGGATTAGTTATTGTTAATACTCCACAAGGTATCTACTAATGTATTTTAAAGAACCACATTTAAAGAAATTGAATTGACTTGATAAATAAGTAAAGATAAAAAGTTGTATTACCCATGAATTAATCAATTGGTAAATTAAAAATAGCAGTAAAGAGGAAACTATTAAAGTGAAATGAGAACCATCCTAAACCACACTGAGGGATAAAGGGGGAGACATGACAGAGTAGAACAATATTCTTCAATCTTTTCATCATGTTAACAAATTATTGTTAAAGAGATTTTTATTCACTTGTGAATAAAGTACTGATCTAATTTGTTACAATATTGATCACCATTAAAATGGATAATTTTATGAACCACTCTATAAGACAAATCTTTATTTGTATGGATAAGTTTAAAGGGAGATCTGGTGCCAAGCCAAATATAGTATTCCAATCTATAAAGTATTGATTTCACCATTGTGCCATAGTTATTACCATAGGATAAAGTAGGGAGTAATTGTTGCATGTTCGGACACCCGGGGTTCCACACACTGCTAAAGAATTTAACATTGTTTTTAGGTAGACTAGAATTGAAGATAAATGAGTATAATGACCTATGAAAAGCTACACAGGTCCTAGTAATGGTTTGACTCAAGATAATAATTATATGCACAAGTTTCTGAAATAGATCTATTAGACATTTTAATATAGATTAGGTGTTAATAAACTGCAGTAGTAGTACTATAAGGAAGTGACATTTTTTGGCTAACACTTTTCAGGGAATGTGGGGAACAGCTGTTCCGATGAAAAGAGATATCTGGAAAATTGTAGTTGTAATCGTGAATTAATTAATGATGGCGCTCCATATATGACAGATTTTTGTAGACAAAGGATACTGGCCTATGCTGAAATATCAAAGTCTCTGCAGAGCACACACATGGCCAAAAAAGACTGAGACCAATTGACCTTTGACCCTGACCGACAGTGTAACTTGAGAAGGCACTATCAATGACTGACTCTGGGGTGAACCTGACCAAGACTTTACAACCTGACAGTGTGAGTGTGAGTGTATGTCTGCATGTGATCAGTGCAACTGCATGATTTAAAACAATGACTAATCAAGCATGTTTTTGGACTAACACATTATTCTGGGGCTCAACACAATTCCACAGAATTGGAAAACCGCACTTGTGCACTCCCACAGGAGTTTGCAGAATGTGAATCTCAAACTAAAACATGAAGATTATTTTTCTTTTGGGACTGAATGATGGAGAGAAACACTTCATTTCACTGAGGTGTTTACTGTGGAAATGGTGGATGTACATTTGGGAATTTTTTTTGGTATTTTCTTATAATCCATTATTACCTGAAGGTTTTCTTCCCATACAGGATTTTGTTACACATGAGTTCATGTGTAAAAAGGGAGAGTGTAAACTTCACAATGTACATTTTTCATTTAGGGACTGAAAGGAACCTGCTGCCCCAACTCGATTGTTCAATCTGACCATTGATTGACAGTTTTAGAATGGACCTGCTCCATATCTGGGGATAAGATACTGTTTGATGGATGTTGACATGTTTCTAATATTGATTGAGTTATAACAGGTAACATAGATGCAGAATCAGTGGCCAAGGGGCTACTGTGAGAGATGTAATTCCAGAATGGAATACTGAAGAAGTTGACCTTTGAGTAATGTTTCAACAGGTATTAAAGTAACTGAGGTTTGAAATGTAGAAAGAACATATTACAGTTAAAGCTAAAACATAGTAATGTAATGAGACAGCATTTAATTTAGACAATGTCATGTAACTAGCCTGGTAAAGAAGTAAAAGCCATAGACGTTATTGTTTAGGTCATTATGGGGATATACATTTCATCTAAATTCATAATAGAAAGACATTTGATGACAGTTTGTTGGAATTCTGTATTCATTTTTTCAGCTTGATAATATCTAAGCACTGACAGGTAGAAGCAGTATCACCAGGAAATTATTCACTTTGTCAGTATCATGATTTTGGGTGATTTTGAATCCATAACATTAGTGTGTTTCTTTACCAGAAACATTAGCAGTTCATATTATATTTAGATTTTAAATAGGATCTCAGGGATTTCATTAAGAATAACACAGACGCTTGTCAGAAATTCAGAGCTATTGAAATATGTTATTTGGTTCACCGAGAGATGTTGAAGTTTTGTTTTGTTGCCATAGGCCAAGTATTAAGATTCTGAAGCTGCACTGGCAGACAGGAGGTCTACAATTAATTTAGAAAACCTGTTCACAGACGGCTGTTGTTTTAAGACACCCCTCCAACAGGCTCCAAGCGGCTTACGCAGGGGTGGGTCAAACAGCGGAGGAGCCCTGAGCGTAGGCTTGAGGGATTTGTATCAGATTTCTCCACACAGGTTGCTGGCGCCAAAGGGGGACCCGAGACGCAGGAGGCCGACACAGCGGAGTTCGTCTGGCTGAAGGTCATCAGGACATAGTGGCTCAACCCCAGGCTCTCCAGCCCCGACCGAGTGACCCAGCGGATCTCTCATGCCGTCCGCATAGGAGGAAAGGGGGACAGCTCGTACCACGGGAGCCAGTGTGCGGCGGGGAAACCACCTGCTAGGACCAGGGACGACATCATGACGGACGTGGCCCTCGCAGAGGAGGTCGACTCGGAAGCAGCCGTCAGTGGACTGGAGGAGCAGGATCCTGAAGACATCCCTACAGCAGACGACTCGGAAGCTGTCATCAGTGGACTGGATGAGAATGACCCTGAAGACATCCCTACAGCAGACGACTCGGAAGCAGCCGTCAGTGGACTGGAGGAGCAGGATCCTGAAGACATCCCTACAGCAGACGACTCGGAAGCGGTTGTCAGCGTGCTGGGGGACTTGTCGAGGCAGCAGAGGAGTCTACTTGTCTCTGATCAGTTCCACCAGTGAAGGGAAAGCCGCATCTCCCTCTCCCTATCAGCTGCCCTTGTTGGCGTATTCCTCTGAGGGGGGGGGGGGGGGCTGATGATTCACCACACAAGGAGACTGCTTTCTGGCACTCAGGTTCCACCTCTGATGGTTCCTTCACTACCATGGACAGTTGTGTTCTGTTCTCTAAGGTTTCAAGTACTCTAAATCCCAGCTTCGGATGGATTTATACAATGTTTGGGGGACGGACACAGTGGAAAAGAATGGCAGTGGGTATGTTTCAAAATGCCTTGTGTAAGTTTATCTCTAGAGAAAGAGATTAAAAGGGGGAATTGAAGAATTGAAGTCAAGTGTTATGGCAGAAAGTTTAATACAGCGTATTTCTGGTATATTCATTTTTAATGTCATCTAATATATAAATAATAATAATATTAATTATTATTATTATTATTATTATTATTATTATTATTATTATTATTATTATTATTATTATCTAATATATGTGTATTAAAACTTGGACGGACAAGTCAATTTTTTCCTCTTAAATATAGAGAGGTTTTTTATATTGATGTTCCTATAATGAAGTCCCATTTTCAGTAGAAGTACATTTAGCGTAAATGGTCTTTTCTTCCACTTGACTTGTTAATAATCAGGAGGTGGTTTTTTGGCTATTTTGTGAGTAGGTAAGGATACAGGGCAATCTGTGATCTCTGCTTTAATTAAAATAATTACCCATTGATAAGTGTTTCAGAGAGTCATTTTGGGCTTTCAAGGGCAGAACTCAGTAGATTGTCTGTAAGAGTTTTCTGTATAATCTGGACGCTTAAATTAATGAGAGAAATGTATGTGCGTTCATTTCAAGACTCCTAAAGAGCAGGAGACGAGTGGGTCACACACAATTAGAGAGACAATGTTCCTTCTGATTCTGGGTGAGCTGACTTCGGAGTGGAAGGGAAATTCAGAGATGGCCTTAGGGTATAGGAACAGTTAAGCTTTGTTGGTTAGCTGGTCCTGAGGAGGTCATGAGATGATGACTGGTAAACCCCAACACATATGGCTTTCTTAGAGAAAGACATGTGACATTCACGAGGGACTGCAGGATGAGATGTGTGTATTCATTATGCTGAGCAATACCGGTGTTTGTGTTTTATTGATTTCTATCTGTTTTTTCATGTTATAAGTACTAAATTGCCACCACATTTTGGAATAATTGGTTTGAACAGATGTGTGTGTTAAAGATGTTTTAGGGGGAATGTGTGTGTGTTCTGTTAAAGAGTCCTCTGTCTGTGAAATTATATGACTCCAAAGCATGACTGTGGGACTGCTAAGGGTAGACACACACACACACACACACACACACACACACACACACACACACACACACACACACACACACACACACACACACTGTAAGGAGATGGAATCAACAAACTGCTCACTCATTGCCGAGGCAAACCGGCCAAAACTCCTCCCCGCTTATGTGTATAAATACTGTCACATTCTTTTGCTCTGTGCTCTCTTCCTGACTGGCTGTCGTGGTACGTATCACCCGGTGGTAGGAATTGAGCCTGTTGCAGAGTGCTCTGTATGGTGTATTGTGTTGTGTTTACCATTAAAGCAGATTATTGTTTAACCCTTATCCTGGCTGTTTTGAGTTTTCCTTCTTTTAAAACAAACTCATATAGGATCGGCGCGGAGCAGAGATATCTGCTCCAACAAGCCTAACGAAAATGTGTAACAACATATAGACTATTTTATTGATGGAAAGAAGTGCCAACAATGACGGCTTATAGTGTGTCTGGGAGCTGCTTGGTAGCAGACGGACTGAAGCGCATGCAGTGTCACGAACCTGAGACCTTTGTTGCATGTCAAACTCCCCTCACTCACTCTGCCATTTCTATAACATATTCTTAAAAAAAAGGTTCAAATGGCAAGAAAAACTAGTGCAGTTTGTATCTGCTTATTTAGCATCACACACACCTATAACACGGTAAGACTCATTCTGGACATTTCAGTCTTGAGCAGAGAAGAGGAGCGGGCTACTGAGGTCTGGTCAGCTCACTTCTTCTTTCTCCACATTCCCAGAATATTTTTTTAAACTAATACTCTTCAGCACCAGAGACGTCAGCGTTCATACAGCTCCCCCTAGAACTATTAAACAGTTTACCAGTTTGCCCCAGGCCAGAATAACTGACCCTAACCTGTAAGAACATGTATTTTTCAGAAATTGAATTTAAGTTTAAGTTGCAGAGTCTGTTTCATATAAACATTTTGTGTAATAATAAGATTTGTCAGTTGCACTTGGAAAAAGGTCCCCTTTCCGACACATCATATAGAAAAAGCTCAGGTGTTCCTGAACAGTAATGGGGTTGTTTCTCAAAAAAAGTAATGTATTTCAAATGACTCATTACTTTAAAAAAAAAAAAAAGTATTATATTACTTTACTTCTTTACTCTCTAGATAAAGTAACTCGTTACATTACTCTTTACATTACTTTTGCGTTACTCAGCAACAGCCTATAGCCAAAACGTAAAACGTGGGCCTACATGTGCACACATCAATTACTATAGCAATAAGGAAGACATAACACAAGTTAATAACGGGGAAAATTCTAGTTTTTGCTGTTTGTTCGGAGTCGGCACACACTCAACATCATGACTCTGGGTTCGGGGGTCTTTAGCTACTAGCTTCGTGTTAGCATGTTGCCTTTGCAGGTGCTTGAGACGTTCTAGCCTGGACACAGTTTGCACCTTACTATCACATTTCTGTCCTTTCTTCTGACAAATTCAAAATAATGAGCATACTTCCGCCCCTCGAAAGTTATAACTGTTGATGACTCTGTCTCTGCACTGCAGCACAACCCCTGTGACAGTTGCATGTGGACGCAAATGTTGCAAATATAAACCTGCAGTGGAAATCTCTCTAGTAACTAGAAATATTTAAAATTGTTAAAAGTTAGACCGATCACATTTACCAATCGTATCTACCCCTGGAACTAGCTAAACTAGTTATAAATATGTTTATTATTTACTTTCGTGTTGGGTCACTCATTCACTGGATCAGCGAGCTGCATGATACAGACGGGCTGTCAGGAGAGGGAGAGAGAGGCTCCGTTTATAATTCCCGTGTTATTATCAAAGTTACTGTGAACTTCTGAATAATATAGTAACTACTAGAGTCTAGTCCAGGGGTTGGCAACCCTAGGAACGCGTGCCACCATTGGCTCGCTGTACCGTAACCAGTGGCACACTAGGAATAAGTGGAATAACAAGTGTGCAAAATATTTAAATTGTATTTTCGGATCCTGACTGAGACCGCCACCAGAACGCGTCTCCCCGTTACCTGCAGAAGGAAGCCATGCATGCAACGCAGCGCAGAAGGAAACAAAACATTTAAGAAAAAATAAAATCTGTTTACAGTTCTGTTTCATATGGGTGTTGACCAGTGTTGGGTGTAACGCGTTGCAGTAATAGGGAGGGGCGTTCACACCAAGTTATTTTCCCACCATAGTTCATGAGAACTTAGTTAATGAGAACTCTTTTAGTTCTGATGAACGAAAGCAGATCGCGTTCACACCGCAATGACTTCCTGGGGGCGGATTAGGCAAATGAGCCGCTGACGTCACTTCTTCTTCTTCTGCTTTGGGTTTACGGCAAGCCGCAAACAACTTCACGGCGTATACTGCCACCCGAGGTCCCCGGCCGGAAGTCGGTAATTCTACCATGAATTGGGTTAAATATTACACCCAAATGCTGGTTCATAATAGCTGCGATGGGTTAATTCTACAAGTTATTATCGTCATGTTTTTAATGCAATACCCGTGTCTCTCAAACATTTAAATTCCAAACCCTTTTAAAATACATCCTATATTTGGTCATGCAAATAATATAATATGCAATAAATGCTTTTAAACAATGTTGGAATCTTAGAAAAATATTCATTTTATTGTTATAACAATTGACAGTTCAATAAAGTGCAAAATATTCCGTTCACAATAAAGTGCAAAACTTTCTTTAAACAAAACTTAACATTTATGCATGTACAGTACAGCCTGTAAACAACACACATTAGCAGATCTACAAGCTCATAGCGTGACACGAAGTCACATGCTATGAGCTTGTAGATCTGCTAGGATGCATTGTTCTAATGTGTGTTGTTTACAGGCTGTACTGTACATAACACACATTAGAACAAACACATCCTAACAGCATCCTAGCAGATCTACAAGCTCATAGCACGTCACTTTGTGCCACGCTATGAGCTTGTAGATCTGCCATTTCTAAATCTCAAAATCTTTGCTTCTGGTTTGAGAACCACTAATAGCAACATATGTTTTTTCTTTTTACTGGTTCATATACTGGCTATGTAAACGTTACAAAGAAAATCCTCCAACATGATCACAAAAATGTACTGCTCCTTTAGGTGATCTGAACTACAGGAAACTAAGATGTGCAAATAAACATTTTAACAATTTATGCTTCCACCATTTAGTTATTTTAACTCAGCACACAACTTGCTCATAAAATACTTTGAGCATTAGGTAGTATTTTGAACATCACACACACATACACTTCACAAATCCAGCAATATTTGATTTAACCAGATATAACCCTACTCTGAGCCAAGCAGCAGAAGAGAGAGAATAGAACAGGAGGACCAGCAGAAGAAAAGAAAAGGATCAAGACCACAAGTCTACTTGCAAGCAAGTATTGCTGCACGCAAGGACTTAGCAGGTTTTGACTCCTCTCCTCCCTTGATTTCGTACACTGCGTTTTGGAGGAATTTCCATACAGCTTCACACTGCTTTGTGTAGTCGATGTCAAAGATATAGAATACCTTGAAACAGATATACAGTATACTGCCTGAAGCAATGTGTTTTGTTCCAACGCCTCCCCATCAAGAATAACCAACGCCTGAGAAGTGTGCCAAATATCGTTTCCCAGGGACAGGACATATGGGTAAGGCCTTGACACCTTCGCCTCATGGAAGTAGTACTCCACCAAGTTTGTTCCAACCTGAGAAAGAAATAAAGAATAAAAGACAAGATAAATCAAACAAAGTAAAGGATTGTGTAAAAGCAAAGAGTAAGCAAGATTTGGCAGTGGCTGATACAATGCATATTCAGAAACAATGTTTTGAATTATTCTTGAGCCCAGGAATAACAGGCAGTCAGGCACATTCTTAACCACTTAAACTGGACCTGGGTTGGCTCTGTACTTTAGACCACTGTTTTCCATCTTCACCAAATCCCTTCGCCAAAAATAGCCGATCTAGCTGCCATTTTTGGCTAATGTCCCCGCCACCCCTCCAAGAATATGGATGCTGGGTTCAAGTGATTAAAATAATAACATTTCCCTTTAGATATGCAGAGGGACTTGCAGGCTTATGATCGATGAAGGCCAACTTAGACTCCTCGATAGTGTACCGGAACACTTTTCGGCCAACCCTGTAGACGGTTGGTGGAAGCAGTGTTGGTAACTGACTCAGAGCAAGTTCCCCCAAACAATCTGTAGGAAGACAATTTTATAGGTATCAATATGTGGCATGGCATATCTGTGAATTGGTCATTTAGTAGCAAAATAAAGTCTGCTGTACAATATAACAATGTATTACCGGGTGTTAATCCATCAAGCGACGAGATAAGTTTCCATTCCCGTCTCGCCAGGTGCAGGATCTTGTCTTTAAACAAAGGTAGCCAGGTTTCGAAGAGCTTAGGCGCAGCCTTTCCATGTAGGATCTGAAAGTCCTGTGCAATCTAAATGAAAAATTGAAAAAGAAAATGCAATGTGGCAGCTGACATACTGATAAAAGATTGTTATAAACAATGCATCCAAATCATATGTAAACATATACTCCTTCCTAACTTACCATGCCTGGAGTGAATACATGTGGGAACTCTTGGCGGATCCCCTGAATGTCCCACCCGTTTTCCCTTAAAGACTTGGCCCTGTTTGATAGTTTGCAGAAAGTACAGCAGTACAAGAATGTTAAAAGGATAACACAAAAAGCCCTGAGAGCAGTTGCAGACAGGTGCTCTTTTATGGCAGCAGTTGCAGACAGGTGCTCTTGTATGGCAGTTTTGGAGGGTAAGGAGTTGCACTTTCTTGATAGCTAGTGGTAGGGTGTTCCACATTTTGGTAGCATAATAGTAAAATGCATTCATCCCCATGTGGGGGGGGGGGGGGGGGGGGGGGGAGTAATGGAGCTCCCACTGGTGTTGTGCCCTTTTATTTTGACAGGTACATGGCACTGGTCCCTTGAAAACCAGGCGCATTGCAAGTTGCTGTACTCTGTCCTCCCCTGAGCCATCCCACTATAGCATCATAATGAGTAGGGGTTAGGTCATAGGTGTGAGAGGTCTAGTAGTAGTTTGTTTTGAGAAGTCTGTAGTTCAGATTTGAATGACTTGAGGTGCTACAGTACCATGAGGTGCATGCATAGGCAAAATGACATTGAATGAGTGCTGCAGCTAGTGTCCTCAGTGCATTCCTACTGACCTGTACACTGCTGTATCCTGCATGTATTGCTCCACCTGGTTGAGGGGCTGCGAATTGTGTTTCAGCCATTCTTTACACTGTATGGCTCTTTCTTCCGATATGGTACATTCTATAAAAGTACACATAAGGATATTAACAATCTCAAATTATATGTCTGTATTGCTTAAACAAATTATTCAGTTCCAATGATTACCTGGTATGAATGTCCTACGAGTGCCAGCTTTACTACTTTGTGTTGGTGTCTGCTGCGTGCTCTGTGACCTGGCCGGTCTTCTCATCCTCTTTCTGACGTTCCGAAGCCTCTTTTCGAGGGATCCAGTGGCTGGGCGGCGGTTCCGTCCTGGGGTGAACCAGTATCCCTGTCAAGAAATGAAAGTCTTTGGTGAATAGAGATGAGGCACATTTTGATAGCGTGGCGACAACATGTGGCTGAGCCATCTAGAACAGGGTTTGTCTGTATGTCTGTCTGACAACACCGGGCATCAAACAGCACAGAAGTCCAGTACTCTGGTGCTGGGAGATGAGTTATATTGTGTTCAACTGACTGTTTTAGCATCAATTCCTCAATAAAATGTTAATTACTTACGAAGCCACTGCTTGAGTCCGACTCGTCCTTCAAGGAGGGAAACCCATGAATCAAAGCTGCAGCCAAGGCCTTTTTTGTCTCACTGGTAGGACTGCAAACACAGAAAAACTAAATTAGATCTTAAGTATTTCTAAAACATGTGTTGCACCCCAGTATAATGGCTGTAGCATATTCTGCAGCTAATAGAGATCCTAATAAATTAAAAACACTACTGAACGTGTATTTTGGTACATGTGTTGTGCATGTTTATGTTGGTGGTCTAGGTAAATGTCAGACTTGAAAGTAGTGTCCCGTCTTATCTTTTTCCCTGAAAGAAGATTCATATACCTTTTTCAAACTAACATAACATTCACCAAAAACAAGAAAAAAAACCCACTATTTTTAATTACCTCTCTCCAAACTTCTCCATGAGGTGAGACACCAAAATACGGACAAGGCACTTTCTTTGCGAAGGGATGATCACATCCTCATCAAGGCTCCCCAGGATCAGCTTGCCTTCAGTTGAGCCTGTGAGAATCTGGCGGATATCCTGAGAAAATTGCAAGAAGGGACAACATCACAGATATCGTTTATTACTCTTTAGTGTTGATTAAAGAAAAAAGTGAAACCCAAGTCTTAAAAAGTGGAGCTTACAAATTGTGGAATTATATGTAGTGTTTGAGGTATCATCACTGGTACGACAGGTGCCGTTTGGTCCTCCATGGAGGGTGGACGTGTGGCAGTTGCCAGTCCTTCCTCCATGAGGGGCGGAGTTGGGGCAGTTGGTTGGACATCAGAACTTGTAGGTGGCACAGAACCCAGGTTAATGTAACAAACAGTGACAGCCACCTAGAATTGCCGGATGAGCATCAGTAATGTAAATCAGTGTACCACACCAGCGGACTCAGAAGACTGCACACTGTATGCATGGTCTGAGAGATATGCACCACGCCAAAGTTTTGATAAATTCAGAGACCTGTGTAAAGTATGGTTTATATTGACCCCTAAGCAGACACAAAACCACTCGGAAACCCTTCACCCGAGTGAATGAAAAATGTGACAAGTTTGGACCATGCAGATCTGCGGCAAATTGAAAATGATATAAAACAAACATGTAACTTCTTAACTGACAGTGACTACTACTGTACATCGTCGCCGTCGGGTGGAAACCGTGTATGTCCAAAATTGTTCCTTTTTATAATTTTTAACATTTTAAAATTGTGAAATAGCCAATCGACAAGCTCTTGACGTTGGGAGCTTGTGACGAATTAATAGATTTACAAATATAAAAAACATAGTTTAAATATGGAGACACAAGGTTTCTGCCCAATAGCAACGATATGTAGCAAAAAATACTTACTGTACAATTTATCACATCCATCCCAGTATTTACAGAAACATCCCAGTACTCCATCGCATGATCATCCCTGTAGTCCAAAGGCACCTTTTAAGCAGCATTTATAGCTAACCACTAAACAAATATGGCAGGAAAAAATTGACTCGTCGAGTCAAAATGCTATTTACAAAGTGTCATACCTACTGTACACACACCTGGTGGCAGTAAGCTGATTTTCTAAAAAAGTCTATAGCGCAGTGAAATGTATAAACTGTCATCAGTCTCGCTGAATGACTTCACTGCATGTAGGGGATGGTGATCAAGCAGCTGTCTCACACCAACAGCTGCCAAGACTTGAGTGGGAATCACACTGTATGCAAAGAAATGCCTATCAAACCATTGTGTTTCCCACTTCTGTACAACAAGTTGTATTGTTGGTGTGTGTGATGTTTGGTCTATTACTAAAATTGACTTTATGAGACCAAATTGGGGCTCCCCATCTGGGTCATAAGACATGAATACAGTCATGCCTGCTCGATATGCAGTTCCCTTAAAGGCAACCGAGGCTGGTTCATACAATTCACTGAAAAGGGGAATGCCTGTTAGACCACTTTCGATGTCTTTAACTCCCTCAATGTTGGCCAGAAAGGTAGTGTGCCCTGGACCAACTTCTGTATTGTGGCTCAACACAGTTCCACACAGCAAATTATAGCACTACGCTATCTGATGGCGAAAGGCCATGGTTTTGCAAATGTTTCGGAAGTTGCATGTTACATGGCTAACCCGTTTAAAAAAAGTTGTGTTTCGCTTCGAATCTCATAGCCCAAAACTGAGTCAAGGGTCCGAGCTTTTGAATGGCTCTTGGGTAATGGAGCATGAATTGGTGTTTTGGCAGCAAATGGTGAAGAGGGTAGAGCTCCAGGAAGAGAGAGTGATGCTCTTCAAGGATTTTAGCTAAGTATAGTGTTGCTTCAACAGTAAGAGAAGGAGAGAAGATGAACTCCATACATAACAGTAACAGTAGGAGAAGTTTCCATTCCTTGCTATGCATGTCACCTATCATTGTCGGCAGCAACCTAAGTAGGCACCACATTTGAGCTGCTGATTGATGCATGGCGCCTTTAACCTTTTTTAGATCATCATTACTAATTACAGAAGGTTTGTTACCCTTATCACAAAAGCCGTAGTCAAAGCTTGTGATTCTGTAGTTTAGTTTGTCAAGTGTTAGATGTTTCTGCTCAATCAGCGAAGTCAACACAAGCTTGACTTCATATGGCCCTACGCCTTCCAGTATATCATGCATGATGTCAGGTGCTATGTTGTCGGTTACATGATAGAAAGACAAGTCATTCAAGACTCTTTTCAGGCCTGTCTGGGAGCGGTCGGCTGTACGCAAATCTGCCTCATGACTATTGACATCACGCAATAGTGCAGGATCTGCCAGCGTCTGAGACCTCCGGGCATCCTTATCTATTCTGCAAAACCGACACATATAATTTCCAGAGAAGCTTTCAATATATCCAAGCATGGCATTCACACCCAAATTGTCTCCCACTACCTGGACCACTGTAAACCTAACAACACCTTGAAAGTTGGGGGTATCAACAGTGATGCCATACCTCTCAAGACACCTGATCTCTTCCACAATAGGGCGCAGCACTGCATCAAGGCCATAGGTCTTAGCGTCATCGGATTTGTACACTGCTAAAAGGAAGTGTGACTGCAAACTTGATAGCAGGTCTGGTGGCAAGCTCTTTAGGGTGAAATATATAAATCCTAACTTGTGAACCCCAGTCTTAGACCCAAGCGGATTGACTGTCTCACAATCATCCTGGTAAATCATAAGTGGGATCGAAACCTCTTTTAATAACAGTGGATGCGTTTTACAAAACTGCCCATCAAATAAATCCTGAAGAGCATCACTATCTATCTGCTGCCATTCTTGCATGGTCTGTAAAACCCCAGGAATTTCAAGTAGCTTGGTTAGAAGGCGCTGCAGCGGAATACGCTGATATGAATCACGAACTGAGACTTGTCGGACAGTGCCAGTGGCAGAGGCCCTTTGCTGAACAAAGGATGCCCCCCCAGTGAAAATCTCCTCAACTGGCTGAATGAAGTTTCCTGATTTAGCAAAATACTGCATCTGTTTATAATCTGTATCAAGTCCTTTGAAAGGCTCGGCTAATTCCAAGAACTCCAGCCCAAGCTCTTCTACCTCTGGGCTTTGATCAAGACCAAAATGACGAAATAAAGACATAGTCTTTGATTTTAGTTTGTCCACAATATCGCCAATTAAACTAGAGGTGTGTTGAACCATAAAGTTTAAGTTAGAGAATGTCAAAGAAGGTTTAGACCTCAGATGAGCTAAAAAAGGGCTACCCGGTTGGTCATGTCATCTTGCCCTAGTTCATCCCATTCATCCTCAACTTCCTCATCTCCCTGTACAGGCTCATTTTCAGCAAGCTGTATGTCAACAGGCTGGGCTGGACCTTCAAGGGGATCATCGAGAGTATCACTTTGGTTTTCATGCTCCTTTAATAGGTGTCTTCTATAAGACCTTGTAAAAGAAAATGTTCTACCACAACCAGTTTCACGACATTGGAAATATGTTGATGAATGGTTTACATGATGTACTGCACGTAAATGTTGAAAGAGAGTCTTGGCATCCCCTGGAATTTGCCTTTTGCATTTAAAGCAAATATATGCCATCTGCTCACAAATTTGAACAAATCCTCAGAATTAATATGCGTGTGTGGGGGGAGGGGTATAGCCTCTCACATCTGCAGTGATTTAACTATACTTACAAGTCCTCTAAATCTTTTGAGGAACTTGAGCCTGGGGCCAGCTTTTGGAATCAATTGGCTGATGGTCCCCTCGTCTAAAAGAAGAAAACTCTCCTGGTCAATTCCCTCGTCTGAAAGACAAAAAAAAAAATACCAGGACATCTATTTAAACCATGGAGAACAGCAACAAATAAGAGGCTAATTACATGGAAGCTATTGGAATAACATAAAATACAATGCAGTCAATGCCATTTCAAATAATTCCTTTACCTAGCTATACAGACCATCTGCTTGCTGTGAACGTAAAAAAAAACATGTTCTTACCTTTAAATCTATCAATAAGGTCTGTCAACTGCCACTGTCTCAATGTGTCACACACAAAATCGTCCATTGATCTGAGATTAAAAAAAACACATAAAGAGCTTAATTAAAACAAAACATAAAATGTACATTTTCATGACTTCAACCTCACTGCTGGGGCTAATTTATTCAGTTGATGAGGCTACTAAAACTGACAAATGTATGCTTCTCCTATTTATTTATATGTATTACCTGTTGTATTTAGCACACATGAGCCCCACTTACTATGGTTATTAGCATTGTATTTTATCTGCAGACTTATGGTTATATCAAAGCCTTTATTTGTATAAAGAGTGATACACTTTTGTGACTGCTAGAAACAGGTCAACCCACAATAGAGCAAGATTAGTTAACCAACGGACAGCAGCCACAGGAACTTTTGCAGTCACACATTGCTGTGAAAAATTGAGAGAGACCAATGAAAGTGAAAGTTAAGTTACAGAGAACTCGCAATATTGCTGTAAATTAAGACTCATACATTCAGCTAAAAAGCACTTAAATACCGCATTTCAATTCTGAAGAACTCAGTGTGCATCGAGACCGGGTGACGACACTACCTATTGACGCAGCAACCACTGTAAGTTATATTCTTGTTTAATTAGACTTCTCTGTTTCATTTATTCTACTCTGTATAATTGTTCTGTAGTTACTGTAGCTAAAACGGCGCTTTTGAGAGATTTTAAATCTCAGATCTGCTCAAAGGGAACCTGTAACACAGGTCTCAGTGGGGTACTCAACCCTGCATTACAATATAGGCAGGGCCACTCTGCTGTCGCCCATCAGCTGTAGAGAGTTAACTAATTAGAGGGGCGTGGCCCCACAGCTGTGAGAACTCAGCAATCAGGTGTCCATTTTAGGTAGCTCTTTCCTGGAGCGTCAGACAGTCGAAGACATTGGAGTCCTGCGGGAGTAAGACTGACATAGACATTGGAGTCCTGCGGGAGTAAGACTGACATAGACATTGGAGTCCTGCGGGAGTCCCGAGGGTGGCAAAGAGGAGGCAAATCCTCCTCTGACTGAGCTAATTACCGCTGGTGTTTTCTTTTCTTTTCTTTAGTTTTCTAGCCCCTCATGCTATAATCATGTGTATTTTCTCCATTCCTGTTCACGTGTCTTCTCGCAATCATCGTTGGCCCTGTGTATCTCCTAATCGCTATAACCGCCCTGCTCTCGTCTATCCCACATGCTCCACTGACATCTAACATCTAGTTTCAGGTGGCCTGTGGAACTGCCAGTCAGCTGTTCCTAAGGCTGACTTCATCTCTGGCTACGCTTCCCTGCAGTCTCTGGATTTCCTTGCTCTCACTGAGACCTGGATTACTCCATTCAACACATCCACCCCAGCAGCTCTCTCCACAGCATATTCCTTCTCCCCTACACCCAGACCCACTGGCAGAGGAGGTGGCACTGGTCTCCTGCTCTCTCCCAAATGGAGCTTTTCCCTCTTCAAGCTACCTAACTTCACTCATTCCACCTTTGAATTCCATGCCGTCACAGTAACCCATCCTATACAATTAACCATTGTTGTTCTCTACCGTCCACCAGGCGCCTTGGGAGACTTCTTGGAGGAATTAGATAATCTCCTCTCACACATCCCTGAAACTGGCCCTCCCGCTGTACTTCTCGGAGACTTCAACCTCCAGTTAGGGAAGATAGACAAACTAACATCTCTGTTAACCGCCTTTGCTTTCTCACTGTCTCCATCCCCACCAACTCATAAAGCTGGCAATGTCCTTGATCTCATATTCTCAAGGAACTGCACTACTTCTAACCTCTCTGTAAACCCGCTCCACACATTACATTACATTGCATGGGGAGTTCATTCCACCATTTTGGAGCCAGGATAGCAAACCCACGTGTTTTTGCTGATGGGAACTTGGGTCCCCCTCGCAGCCAGGGTGCAGCGAGTCGTTTGGCTGACGCAGAGCGTAGTGCACGCGCTGGGGTGTACAGTTTAACCATGTCCTGGATGTAGGAAGGGCCAGATCCATTCGCAGCATGGTACGCAAGTACCAGTGTCTTGAAGTGGATTCTAGCAGTTACCGGGAGTCATTTCATTCTCTCTACCCCTTTCCAAACATAACAAACTAATCGCTTCTCATCCTGCACCTGTCCGCCGTAACCTTCGTTCCCTCTCCCCCTCTACCTTTGCGTCATCGGTTCACTCAGCCCTCCCTTCCTCTGACTCGTTCCAACTCCTGCCTCCAAACTCTGCTGCAGAAACTCTCCTCTGTACTCTCTCATCCTCTCTGGACTCTCTCTGTCCTCTCACATCTCAGCAGGCTCGTCAGTCCCCTCCTGCTCCCTGGCTAAATGACGCACTGCGTGCTAATGGAACCGTCCTTAGGGCAGCAGAACGGAAACGGTGGAAATCCAAACACCGTGACGACCTCCTAACCTATCAGGCTCTCCTCTCCTCTTTCTCTGCTTCGATCTCTCAGGCAAAAAGCACTTTCTTTCAAGATAAGATCCAATCTTCCTATTCCAATCCCAAAAAACTATTTTCCATCTTCTCCACCCTCTTGGACCCCCCCAAAGCCCCTCCCCCCTCCTCACTTCTGTCAAGCAACTTTGTTAACCATTTTGAAAAAAAGGTTGATGATATTCGCTCTTCTTTTTCTGACTCACTTTTACCGCTGGGTCACCAGACCCTCCTTCCACCCACACACCAACCTCCTTTTCCCCTCTCTCTCCAAGTGAGGTTCTTACCCTCATTACCTCTGCCCGCCCTACCACCTGTCCTCTGGACCCTATCCCTTCAAACCTCCTTCAGACTATCGCTCCTGATATTCTACCGTTTCTCACCCATTTCATCAACACTTCTCTAACTTCTGGTCACTTTCCAAATAGTCTTAAGGAGGCAAGAGTAAACCCTCTCCTAAAGAAACCCATTCTCAACCCGTCTGATGTTATAAACTACAGGCCTGTCTCTCTCCTCCCGTTCCTGTCTAAAACACTTGAACGCGCTGTCTTTAAACAACTCTCCTGTTATCTCCATCAGAACAACCTTCTGGATCCTCACCAGTCTGGTTTCAAGGCAGGTCACTCAACAGAAACTGCTCTCATTGCTGTCACTGAGGAACTGCACACTGCCAAAGCAGCATCCCTCTCCACTGTCATCATCCTGTTGGACCTGTCTGCTGCATTCGACACGGTGAACCATCAGATCCTCCTTCGCACTCTCCAAGAACTTGGAGTTTCAGGCTCTGCACTTTCCCTCCTCACCTCATACCTCAAAGACCGTACCTACAGGGTAACTTGGAGAGGGTCCGAGTCCGACCCTTGTCAATTAACTACAGGGGTCCCTCAGGGCTCTGTTCTTGGTGGTCCCCTCCTCTTCTCCCTGTACACAAACTCGCTCGGATAAGTCATTAGCCCGCATGGTTTTTCATACCACTGCTACGCTGACGACACCCAATTAATTCTGTCCTTTCCCCGCTCAGAGACCCAGGTCGTCGCACGCATCTCTGCTTGTCTAGCTGACATCTCTCAGTTGATGTCTGCTCATCACCTCAAGCTCAACCTTGACAAGACTGAACTGCTTTTCCTTCCGGGAAAAGATTGTCCCACTCTTGACCTGACGATCAACATCGGCACCTCTGTTGTTTCCCCGACTCAGACTGCAAGGAATCTGGGTGTGACCCTAGATAACAACCTGTCCTTCACTGCAAACATCGCTGCTACAACCCGTTGCTGCAGATACACACTTTACAACATCAGGAAGATACGTCCCCAGCTGACCCAGAAAGCCATGCAGGTTCTGGTCCAGGCTCTCGTCACCTCACGCCTAGACTACTGCAACTCCCTCCTGGCTGGTCTACCCGCATGTGCCATCCGACCTCTGCAGCTCATCCAGAATTTTCCCACACCACTCCGCTCCTCCGCTCCCTTCACTGGCTTCCGGTAACTGCTAGAATCCACTTCAAGACAATGGTACTTGCGTACCATGCTGCAAATGGATCTGGCCCTTCCTACATCCAGGACATGATTAAACTGTACACCCCAGCGCGTGCACTACGCTCTGCATCAGCCAAACGACTCGCTGCACCCTCGCTGCGAGGGGGACACAAGTTCCAATCAGCAAAAACACGTGGGTTTGCTATCCTGGCTCCAAAATGGTGGAATGAGCTCCCCATTGACATCAGGACAGCAGATAGCTTACACACCTTCCGGCGCAGACTGAAAACTCATCTCTTTCGACTCCACTTCGAGCGATAGAATTACTAACAATGAACTGTGTTATTTGTGTAATAATTCTCGCGTCCAGGAGAGAAGCTTAACTAGGAGACTAAATGGAGTCTCTGAGATGGTTTCAAATTGGTACTTTAATTCAAATAAAGGCGCGGTAATGTTACAAACAGAATATTGTCCGACAGAAAAACAGCTGTGTCTCTGGCTCCCGCCAGGTGAAGAAAGAGACAGAACCGCGTAGGTCTGCTATATTTATATCCTCTGCTGGCTCCTCCCTGCAGGCCGGCTCTCCAACGTTTTAATGTCCGTTGTTACGCATATCAGAGGATACAGACATTGTACATTCAATATATCTAAACACGCCTTTTCTCTTCCTTAACTCTTTTATAACTTTATATGTAATACATGTTAACGGCGTCAATAGGCACTTTAGTGATAATAATGGACGGTAGTCCCGGATGTTGTGATGAAGGATTTTCAGAATAAAAGCTTGGTATTGAGAACTTCCGGTTTTTTCCAGAATAAAATAGCATTTAAACTGACGGTATGTTTAAGCTACATTATGCTATTAAACATTGATTTTAATTTCTAACAACTGCTAACAGAGCACTTATATACTCATAAAGGACTGGCTTATCTATAGCCAGTTGAGTAGCACTTGAAATGTTTGGCTCTATGAAACCTGATGTACTTATATGATTCTGTTTTCTTCAAGGTTGTGTCTTCCTGGTCGATTGTACTTATTGTAAGTCGCTTTGGATAAAAGCGTCAGCCAAATGCAATGTAATGTAATGAATTAACAAATCACATTACATAATGTGATGACAGAACTGTAAACAGAATTAACATTGCTCTTTATTTAAAATATATAAATAATATTTCACATAAAAAGAAACAGCACCATGGTTGTTTTATTGTAGCTGAAACTTTAACAAAAATAAATAACTCAGTTACCTCTAATCATTAACCCATGTTTGTATAATTGTGTTAACTCTGTGTGTTGCTGCTAGCATACATAACACCTGACGTGGAAAAGTTACTCGTGGAGGGGGCTACAGAGCTGCTAGAAAGAAAAGTCGAAAACGGTGCATTTCTGTCTGAGTGTGGTGTACTTTTGCAAGATGTTTAGACAAATTGCTCTCTGCTGTGTGTGTGTGTGTGTGTGTGTGTGTGTGTGTGTGTGTGTGTGTGTGTGTGTGTGTGTGTGTGTGTGTGTGTGTGTGTGTGTGTGTGTGTGTGTGTGTGTGTGTGTGTGTGTGTGTGTGTGTGTGTGTGTGTGTGTGTGTGTGTGTGTGTTGCATGTAGCAGCCGCGTGTGTAAACTGCCCCGCCCCCTCGCACAGACGCTGGATTGGAAAGTAAAAATAATCATAGACGCATTTTGCAGTCTTTTTGTGTATTAAAAACGGAGTTGGCGAAACTAAAACTGCAATATAATGTTTGTGTAGCATAACACATAACATGTTTTAAATGTCTCCAGTACCGATACAAAGACTGATAACATTGGAGTTTAACGGTAGAGGGGAGTCTTTAATAATTAATTCCCGGGACTCCTTTGATTAATACCGGGGCTCAGTACCCATCCCTACTGAATTGTTACATTATCCTATATTACTCAAAGTTGAAGTGCTTGTTTTTGCCACTGACAGGCACACGTATTATTATTAAGTGCCTGACATTATTACTGAAAATGCGTGGACATCAATATTTAAAATCGAGGAATATTAAGGAAACGTTGCCGATTTTCAGCCGGCTCTTTGTCACTGCAGTGCAGGCAGCATGTAGGTTACTGGCCCGGGGGTGCAGTGACACAGAGCCGAACATAACTATATGCTGAGCAGGGAGAGCTAGCGGAGAGACAGAGTGCGACTACCGACACTGGCAGAGCGGCATCAGTCACGTAACATTAACTGCAGAGCGAAAACCACAGTGGCAGTCAGCTCCGCATGGCAGCTAGCTTGGCAGCTAATTTACGTGACGCAGCCGAAGAAACGGCGCAACATTCCTTTGTAAAAGGGGCTGATATTACTGACATATAAGCGCCTGGGGTAGCACACTTTCCGTTTAACTTTCCCAGGGTAATGCTACCGTCATTTAGTTTTCAATCCTGATATCCTATATTTGAACCATCTCCCTAACTGGCAGTTACACAGACTAGATAGTTAACGACGTTAGCTTTAGCATGTTCGTCGGCTCATTCGGCTTTTTAAGTGAGATAAAAAATAACACTAAATAACAAATTAACTATCAACGTTACCACAATATCGCTCATGGACTATCAGTTGATGATATTTATTAACAGCTTCACAGTTAGATGACAATGTTTTCTGCTTACCTCCTCCAACTTTCGCCAACGGTCTTTCTTGTCTGAATGATCCTCTCTCGCGATGATGATGGTTAAGTTTACGGTTATGCCCAAATATCGCGAGTGCACACAGGATGCAGGGGAAAACCTTTCCCGCCAGATCGCGGTCAAAATCAAACAATGGCAGAGTCTGGCAGAGTTCTCTTAATACATCCATGGAAGTGTCCAAGAGCAGTCAATAATGTAGCATGCCTTATTGTTCAAGCCGTGTTTGTTGTTTCACATCTTTACAACCGTGAACATTTAAAAGCAGATGGATTTTTGTCTCTGTTTACATTAGTTGGTGTAAGGTTTCAGCGTTAAGAGTCTGTGAGCTTATTGTTTTGTGTTTGTTATTGTGGCCTTACATGTTATTTTGTTATTGACTCTACTCTCTCTTTCCAGGTGTCTACACTTCATGTCTTTGTGTGTCACCTGCCAGCTTGTGTGTCACGTGTGCTCATCATCACTAGCCCCGCCCCTGATTGTTTGCACCTGTGCCCCATTAACTGTTGTGTGTATTTATAGCCCTGCTCTCCTTTTGTCTATTGTCGGTTCGTCTTGTTTCCACGGCGAGCTATGTATGTAAACTTCTTCACGGTTCTAATTATCCTGGTGGAACCTAGAGATCTGGTGTATGGTCCTAGTAGATCCTAGCGTTCTTTGTTTTTTCACACATCTTTTATAAATAAAAGATATTTTTTTGAAGTCCACGGAATCGTGCATTTGAGTTCTTGTGAGTCCCTCGTGTCAGAACGAACCGACCTAACAAGATGGACTCAGCCGATTCCACCGTGTTCAAAACAGCTTTGCAAGTACAAGGAACACGCTTGCGTCAGCAGGAGGAGCAGCTGACAACAATGATACAGGGGGTTCAAGACGTAAATGCTCGTCAGCACAACTTCCAGGTAACAGTGACAACCGAATTAAATCACCTGGCAGAGAAAATGCGGGACATACTTACGCACCTCGAGGGACGTCCTGCTGTTCCTGCGGCGGAGTTTTCCGGTCCAGCAGAGGTCGGGTTTACCCCTCCGTTGATCCCAGTGCCAATATCCATGCCATCGTCTTCACTCCGCCTCGCTTCACCGGAGAAGTTCTCCGGGGATTCGGGAAACTGTCGGCCATTCCTGATTCAGTGCGACCTCCACTTCAAACATCAGCCCGCAGCATTTCCCACCGATCAAGCTAAGGTAGCTTTTATGATATCTCACTTGACGGGAAGAGCGGGAGCATGGGCAACAGCGGAATGGGCCCGGGACTCACCTGTTTGCCAGTCGGTAAAGTGTTTCATGGACTCAATGAAGAACATTTTTGACCAGACAGCACCTGGGAGAGAGTCAGCGAGAGCCCTGGTAAACATCAGACAACGGCAGAGGAGGGTGGCGGATTACGCGATCGAGTTCCGGACCCTGGCAGCGGAGAGCGGATGGAACTCTGCGGCTCTTTTTGATGCATTTCTGCATGGATTAGCAGATCCCATAAAAGATCAGTTAGCTCCATTAGAATTGCCTGCGGAGCTGGACTCACTCATTGCCATGGCTATCCGGGTGGATCAACGTCTAGCTGAGAGACGTCGACAGAGGGAGGAGGAAGCAGCTTCCGCTACACTCTCCGGACGGGGATTACAGAGGGAGTACTACGGTGGGCGGAGAAATACCCGGACTTCGTCTCCAGAGCGACCATCGCCCCCTAGCGCCGCGGAGGAACCGATGCAGCTCGGAAGAGCCAAACTCACCCCGGAGGAGCGACAGCGCCGCCTACGGGAGCGGAGGTGTTTCTACTGCGGTCAGCAGGGTCATGTTCTGGCAGCCTGTCCGGCAAAAGATCAGGCTCATCAGTGGGAAGGGGGACACTGGTGAGCCGAATGACTTCTTTCGACTCCTCCTCGAGAAGGCTGACTCAGGTACAAATGAAATTGAAGGATAAAACTGTAACTCAGGATGCTTTAATTGACTCTGGGGCTGATGAGAGCTTGTTAGACTGGGAGCTGGCTAAAGAGTTGAACTTAAACATTGTCCTCTTAGATCAGCCATTAGAAGCTAGTGCGTTGGATGGCCGCCTTTTATGTACAGTTACTCATCGCACGGAACCCATAGAAATTGTCATAGATCAGGAGCACCGTGAGCATATTAGTTTTCATTTATTTAACTCAGCTCAACAGCCTCTCATTTTGGGTTACCCTTGGCTTGTTAAACATAACCCTCACATGGACTGGCTTACAGGAAAGGTTAAGGGGTGGGGGAGTGAGTGCTCTCGTTCTTGTTTAGCCTCTCATACAGGTTCGAGTAGACCACACAGACCTGAGAGCTTTAAACAGGCGTCAGGTAGGGACAGTGTCACGTCTGCTAAGCCATCTGACTTTCCTGACTTATCCAAAGTACCAGAGTGTTACCTGGACATTAAGGAGGTGTTTAACAAGACACGAGCTACTTCCTTGCCTCCCCATAGACCGTATGATTGCCCTATAGACCTTCTCTCGGGCTCTACTATCCCAAAAGGACGGTTGTACTCTCTTTCTGGTCCGGAAAGGAAGGCCATGGAGGAGTATATTGGATCTTCACTCAAAGCTGGCTTGATTCGGCCATCATCATCCCCAGCGGCAGCAGGTTTCTTTTTTGTAGGGAAAAAGGACGGTTCATTAAGGCCCTGTATTGATTACAGTCCACTTAATCAGATCACTGTTAAGAACAGATATCCCCTTCCACTCATCTCAACGGCATTCGAACTGTTACAGGGAGCCAAGGTATTTACCAAGCTTGACCTAAGGAATGCATATCACCTTGTGCGCATCCGGGAGGGGGATGAGTGGAAAACAGGTTTCAATACACCTACGGGACATTATGAATATTTGGTGATGCCTTTTGGACTTTGTAATGCACCTGCTGTTTTCCAAGCCCTCATTAACGATGTGTTAAGAGATTTCCTGAATATTTTCTGTTTTGTGTATCTCGATGATATCCTCATCTTTTCCCCAGATGAGAATATTCATGTTAACCATGTTCACCTTGTTCTTCAGAGACTCCTGGATAACCATTTGTTTGTAAAAGCCGAAAAATGCGAGTTTCATGTAAAATCTGTGGCATTTTTGGGTTTTATGATTTCCCCTAACAAGGTGGAAATGGACCCAGCTAAGGTCAGTGACGTGGAGAACTGGCCCACGCCAGACTCTAGAAAGAAAGTTCAGCAATTCTTGGGGTTTGCTAACTTTTACAGACGGTTTATACGCAACTTCAGTGCTATTGCCTCTCCTCTCCATGCCCTTACCTCTCCCCATGTTCAGTTTGTGTGGAATCCACAGGCAGAGAAATCCTTCCTGGAACTGAAGAGGAGGTTCACTACAGCTCCCATCCTGACTGTACCTGATCGCCACCGACAGTTTGTGGTGGAAGTGGACGCCTCCAACGACGGCGTTGGAGCTATACTGTCCCAGAGGTCAGCAGGGGACAACAAGCTTCATCCGTGTGCGTACCTCTCCCGTAAGCTATCGTCTGCTGAGAGGAATTACGACGTGGGAAATCGGGAACTGTTGGCTGTGAAGATTGCTTTGGAGGAGTGGCGGCACTGGCTGGAGGGAGCGGAGCAGGATTTCCTGGTCTGGACGGATCATAAAAACCTGCAATACATCAGGAGGGTTAAGCGTCTGAACTCTAGGCAGGCCAGATGGTCATTGTTCTTTAATAGATTCAGGTTCACTCTGTCATATCGACCTGGTTCGCAGAATGGAAAGCCGGATGCACTATCCAGAATGTATGATCCTGAGCCAGTCCCCAAGAGTCCAGATCCCATTCTACGGCCAGACCGAGTGATAGGGAGTGTGACCTGGCCCATTGAAGCCAAGGTCAAACAGGCTAACGTTGGGAATCCTGTCCCTAGAGGGTGTCCTCAGAATAGCTTGTTTGTGCCAGAGCAACTTCGAGGGCAAGTTGTTCATTGGGCCCATACGTCGGTACTCACCTGTCATCCTGGGAACAAGAGGACCCTTTTCATGGTGAGACACAGATTCTGGTGGCCGGGGATGTGGAAGGATGTTGCAGAATATGTAGCAGCGTGTCCTGTGTGCGCCAGGAACAAAACTTCTCGGCAAGCTGCGACAGGTCTTCTCCAACCTCTGCCCATTCCCAACAGACCTTGGTCTCACATTTCATTGGACTTCGTGACAGGATTACCAACATCGGCAGGTAATACCACCATACTCACTGTGGTCGATCGTTTTTCTAAAATGGCACACTTTGTCGCCATGCCCAAGTTACCTAACGCCAAGGAAACAGCAGAGGCCATGTTGTCCCATGTGTTCAGGATCCATGGTTTTCCTAGTGATGTCGTTTCAGATCGAGGCCCACAGTTCGTATCACGCTTTTGGAGGGAGTTTTGTCGCCTAATCCAAGCCACTGTTAGTCTGACCTCCGGATACCACCCACAGTCAAATGGACAAGCAGAGAGGATGAATCAGGATTTGGAGACCTGTTTGAGATGCCTAGCGTCCGAGAAACCCACCACCTGGAGTAAGAGTCTGATTTGGGTGGAGTATGCTCACAACACCTTACCCACATCAGCCACCGGTATCTCCCCGTTTCAATGTGTCCATGGGTACCAACCTCCTTTGTTTCCGGAGCTCGAGAAGGAGGTCACGGTACCATCAGCCCATGCTCTGGTTCGACGCTGCCGTCGGGTCTGGGCGGGAGTTCGCCATATGTTACAGAGGAGTGCCGTTCGCATGAAGGCATTGGCCGACCGGAAACGACGTCCAGCCCCCAAGTACCAGGCCGGACAACGAGTGTGGCTATCCACCAAGGATCTTCCTCTTCATGTCGCCTCCAGGAAGCTGGCTCCCCGGTTCGTTGGTCCTTTTCCCATAGCCAAAGTAATTAACCCTGTTGCTGTCCGTTTATGTCTTCCGAAATCCATCAAGGTCCACCCCACGTTCCATGTCAGCAAGGTAAAACCAGCCAAAGAAAGCAGACTGGTTCCTGCCTCCACGTCCCCTCCACCTCCCCGGGTTGTCGACGGGGGTCAAGTGTACACGGTGGACAAGATACTGTCGGAAAGGAAGAGGGGCAGAGGTAGACAGTTCCTGGTCGACTGGGTGGGGTATGGATTAGAGGAGAGGTGTTGGATCCCAGGCAGCTTTATTGTGGACAAGACCCTTATATCGGACTTTGATAGAGGGCAGTCTCAGCTTGCAGGGACGTCTGGAGCCGTCCGTAAGAGGGGGGGTACTGTAAGGTTTCAGCGTTAAGAGTCTGTGAGCTTATTGTTTTGTGTTTGTTATTGTGGCCTTACATGTTATTTTGTTATTGACTCTACTCTCTCTTTCCAGGTATCTACACTTCATGTCTTTGTGTGTCACCTGCCAGCTTGTGTGTCACGTGTGCTCATCATCACTAGCCCCGCCCCTGATTGTTTGCACCTGTGCCCCATTAACTGTTGTGTGTATTTATAGCCCTGCTCTCCTTTTGTCTATTGTCGGTTCGTCTTGTTTCCACGGCGAGCTATGTATGTAAACTTCTTCACGGTTCTAATTATCCTGGTGGAACCTAGAGATCTGGTGTATGGTCCTAGTAGATCCTAGCGTTCTTTGTTTTTTCACACATCTTTTATAAATAAAAGATATTTTTTGAAGTCCACGGAATCGTGCATTTGAGTTCTTGTGAGTCCCTCGTGTCAGTTGGTATCATAGACTGTGGTTGGTAACCAGTTTATTGGTGGTTATACCACCACCTTCTGCTCTGGAGTGGGAATCAGATATACCCTAATCCAGTGGTTCTTAACTGGTCAGGCCTCGGGACCCACTTTTTACTTGATCAATACATCGCGATCCAACATTTTGAAGCACTCAAATCTATTCAACAAAAAATCGTGCTGTAATATATACGCTTTTCAGCATACAATATTAATAAAAGTGAAGTACAGTGCATATATCCCTGATATCGCTTCACAGAAATAAAGTATGCTTTTAAAAGCTGAACTATATAAAAAGGCCCACATGCTGGAAATCCAACCTCAGCAGGGGGGTCTGGGGGGATTTTCCCCCAGGAGATTTTTAGAAATACTAACATAAACTATGCATTCTGGTACACTGAGAATAAAATAAATAAATCTATTACTACCCGACATATTAATAATATTTTATGCCATTGTTTGTTTTTCACTTTGTTCTGACATTTTGCTGCGAGAAGAGTAAAGAGGAGATAGTCTGTGTGACTAAATTGTGGGTAAGGGTAGATAGCTCCCATTGTTCTGTGACCTGTCAGTCATCAGACCGGGGGTCATATTTCATTATGTGTTCATTTATATCTGAAGTTGTAACCATGGATGTATAAAGAAGAGTTCTACCGCAAAGTTATTCTCCGTGGGGACTTCCGGCAACAATCTTGATTCTGATCAAAGGCCAGAAGACTCGAAAAAACATCAGCAAAGATATTTTATTGAGAAGATGATCACTACGTGACAGAAGTTTTCAAAACGGTTTATGGTCTCCGGTACTTCCAGTCCAACGCCGACTGCATGCACAGCGTTAGAAAATCGGGCCTTCAAAATAAAAGTTTGACTTTATCCCCAAAAAAAAAAAATCCAATTTTCTTTTTTTTCAATTTTTTTTTCTTCACTCACACATCCGCGACCCACTCGAAACGGGTCCGCGACCCACTTTTGGGTCGCGACCCACCAGTTCAGAACCACTGCCCTAATCCTTTTGTCTCAGTTTATCTCAACATGAATGAATCTAATACATGTGAAGTTGTTGCGATTCATGCAAACCAATACCCAATACCATATAAATAACCCAGAATGAGTTAAACATTTCATAACCAAATGGTTGGGTAGACACAAATATTTTGACCCAGCACTTGGGTTGCACAAAAATGGTTGGGTAGATGAAATAACCCACTGTTTTTTAGAGTGTAATGACTGCCTCGCTGCACATTATCCCACTTTTACACAGCCATATACTAACTAAAGTAAACAGATATTGTTCTAAACTGTATTAAAGTAAACAGGTATTATCTTGAACTGTATTGTAGTGAACATGTATTATTTGGGACTGTTTTAAAGTAATCCTATATATATATAAACCTTCTCACTTACACTCAATGACCCAGATACCCTGCTACACACACATACACCTCCTTCCACCAGCACACACACATATTCTTTGCTCATCTACACTCACTGACCCAGATACCAGCACACACACATACACCTCCTCCCACCAGCACACACACATATTCTTTTCAAGGTTCTTTCTGGGGCCAATATAATCTCAAGCACCAATATATCTGTGTACAATGTTTGATACCAATATATCTCTGTACAATGTTTGATACCAA
Organism: Harpagifer antarcticus; assembly: GCA_902827135.1. Classification (NCBI taxonomy): domain Eukaryota; kingdom Metazoa; phylum Chordata; class Actinopteri; order Perciformes; family Harpagiferidae; genus Harpagifer; species Harpagifer antarcticus. Next base: position 2,589,392 of record CADEHL010001252.1, on the reverse strand, counting down.
TATATCTCTGTACAATGTTTGATACCAATATATCTCTGTACAATGTTTGATACCAATATATCTCTGTACAATGTTTGATACCAATATATCTGTGTACAATGTTTGACTATCTGGGAAGGAATAGTTTGTGTGAAATCTTCCTTAGGAAAGTAAAGGAGTAAAGTCAGGTGTAAGATAAGAAGTGACTCTGACCTTGTTTACTTCCGAGGCTGTCACACTCTGTTCAGAAGAAAAATACTTTTTCCCAGAACTCTGATTCGCTGGATTGGGCCCGACCCAAAGTGAATCTAACCAGTAAGAACACCTAGGGGAGTGAGCAACCGACCCAACTCCTCCCCACGGAGTCTCTGATTCGCTTTGGAGTAAAATGGGACGGAAGAGCCGAACACAACTCCGCCCCAAATATGTCTATATATACTGTTGTTTATTCATGCAAATTGCCCCCTGTTTCTGACTGGCTGGTCCCGATATCTGTATCGCACGGCAGTAGAGCGGGGAGCCCAGAGTGCTCTGTTACAGGGCACTCTGTATTTCGTATTGTGTTTTTTACCATTAAAATCAGATTATTGTTATAAGTTTTTTGCCAGTGTTTTGAACTTCTTTTATTAAATCTGACCAGGCTCATCTAACGGACGGCGCAGAGCGGAGGTGGGCTTTAAGCCACCACCACTGTGTTTGCTCCTACATAACCAAACTACAGAGCCCATTCCGTGTCCTGTTATTGTTTACTTCCTGTCTGCCTTCTTCTGGTGATTAATCTGACGTCCAGCGCTCCGTCTTTTAACCTCTTTTCCTTTCTCTTTCTTGAGCAACCTTCATTATAGTCCTTGACAGTGGTCTGTACTACTGTATTAACAACATGTCACATGTTAAGAATTTACAATCAGAATCAAGTATTCAACTAAGCCATGTAATACAAGTTGTTAGTAGCCTTAAGGGCCTACACAGTTGTTATGCTATACCACATCGCCCTTCACTGGATAAAATACCTAGCCATTCTTTTGAGGTTATTTTGGTAAAGTAACTCAAGTAATATAAAAGTAGTGTAACTCATTACATTTCAGAGATAGTAATAGTGTAATGTAACTTATTACTTAAAAAAGACAGTAATAAGTCATATGTACTGTATTACATTTTGGAAGTAACTTGCCCAACACTGGTGTTGACAGATGTATCCATAGATCTCTTCATGTTGCTCTCAAAGTGCACCAGATTGATGCTTTTAACTTCAATATTAAAGAAAAAATCTTCCCGGGGGACCATGCCCCCAGACCCCCCTATAGGATGTTAGGTCCCCCCCCCCCCCCCAACTTAAATCATGTTCACATGGATAGGATACTAAATACATTTGCACACATCTTGTGTCCATATCTTTCTGTTCTGGTGGTCATGCCACAACCGTGCACATGCATGCATGCACGAGTAATAGTGATCTTAATGTGGATTTAGCACACTGATCAAATCATTTTTTTTAAATAGTACTTCATATCAAAAAGGTTGCTGACCCCTGGTCTTTCAAAGGGAGAATCTAGTAATTGCACCTGCAAGGAGAATAGAACAACTGGTTAAACAATAACTACCGAGTGTTTGAAAGCGTACACTAGTTTTATGATATCACTGCCCCATAAGACACGAGTGGATCTGACTTTAATTACATTTGAGTTGAGTGTTTCGTCAACTTAATGTGTTGCTTAAAATAATACTTCTGCATACAGTATGTGACAATGTAGGTGATGCACGGCCAGATACGGCTCGAGAAGCTGACTCAGATAAGGAAATGTGATATATTATGATATTATATGAATGATAAAGTGTGACACGTCGGCGTCTTCTCTGCATACGGCAGTTTACACTGTATTTCCTTTATCCTGTGATATTACTTGATAGATTTAAACTCCGCACACTGAGTTTTGATTGGTCAGCAGGCGGTGCTTTCACTGAGCTGATCTCTTTTCTATAGACGCGCAGGAGGCGGGCAGCGTCAGATAAAAAAGGTTATTTAGCCTTCCGAAACCTGAGCCTCACGCGCCGCCTATGGATATAAGATAATAATGGAGAAAACTCAACATAAAGGAAGAAGAAAGAAAGCAGTGTGTGTGTGGGGTAGAGACTCAGTTTTTAATTCTCTTTGATTATTCTGTTAAAACTATTGCGGTAGATTTAATTGAAATGGAGCACCATTGTTATAACTACTGTATAATCGTTTTAATGTGGGTTGTTTATCACTTCAATGCACTTCTGTGGATCAAGAGTAAAATATAGTCAGGGGTGAACATAACTTTTTTGCCCTGGTTCTCAAAGGGGCACCTGGAGACGTTGCTTGGTGCGCATTCTTAAAATGGAACGCAGATCGCGGAAGGATTAAAAAAAATCCTTTTTTCTTATACTTTGGCGTCCGTTAATATACCGCCCAAGTAAAGTCTATGTGTGGGAAACCCTGCTATCTTACCGGTTCTTATGCAACTCGCAAATCTCTCTCTCTCTCTCTCTCTCTCTCTCTCCTCTCTCTTCTCTCTCTCTCTCGTCTCTCTCTCTCATCTCTCTCTCTCTAGCTCTCTCTCTCTCTCTCGCATCTCTCTCTCTCTCTCTCTCTCTCTCTCTCTCTCTCTCTCTCTCTCTCAATGTTGGTGCGCAAATGCGCCTTTTTTAGTGATGGAAAGAACAGTGAGAGAAGAGAGCTCTGGTCCGAGGGTCTGCCTGTCTGTGTGTCACAGCCAAATTATCGCTGACTCAGCCATGTTTATGCAGCACTGCACGTAGTGAAGTGGACGCGCAAATCGCGCAGATTAGTATACATATAAAACGTACAAAAGTAACGCATTACAAAATAACGCGTTACTGTAATAATATCACTTTTGTCGGTAACGGAGTAGTGTAACGCGCTACTTTTATAATTCAGTAATCACACTACAGTTACTAACATTGCCCCGACACGCGTTACTTCGTTACTTTTAGAAAATCAGTCATGATCACACTGACAGACAAGAAGGGTTTCCGCCGGAAGTTTTATATGTATAGTAATCTGCGCGACTTGCGCGTCCACTTCACTTCGTGCAGTGCTGCATAAACATGGCTGAGTCAGCGATAACTTTCCAGGGGTGGATGCCCATTATTTTGAGTTTGTCCGAAGAATAGACAGGCAAACTGTGTCCAGGCCAGAAGCTGTTATCCACTGCTGTAAACACCACGTCAAACCTCAACAAACACCTGCAAAGAACACATGCTAAGGTGAAGCTAATAGCTAAGGACCCCCGAACCCAGAGTGATGTTGTGAGTGCGCCGCCGACCCCGAAGCAACACAAATTAGAATTTGGAGGACCGGTAACCAAAGCAGAGATGGACAGGCTTGTAGCATCCTTCATAGTAGAGGAAATGTTGCCCATGTGCACAGTGGAATCACCATCGTTCAGAGATATACTGCGCAACATACAGATAGCAGGAGACAGAGGACAGCCATGGTCAGATAGGAAAACATTTAGGAGCTATCTGGATCAGTCTTATGCGACAATGGAAACTGAACTAAAGAGAACATTTGAAACATTAGCAGTCTGCGTGATCTGCCTGTAGGGAGGGGCGGGCCGGCCCTGCGAGTAAAGTAACGAGTAAAGTAATGAGTTACTTTATGTAGAGAGTAACGAAGTAGTATAATATATTGCTTTTTTTTAAAAAGGTAATATGTAATATATTAGTTTTTTTCACCCCATCTCACAGCCCCTCACCTGGTCTTCTGAGGGATAACCTATAGCCATCTGGTCTTTACTGTAAAATAAACCTAAGTAGGACCCCCATAAGAACAATGACCACCAGTTGGACATTATTACGTTTTTTACATCGCTAATTAATAAATAATTTGTCACAATATATTGATTTTAAATGATTGTAGTGCTTCTCCTAAAAAACAGTCCTGTCCTACAGTAAGAACTGTATCCATAGCAACTATTCATGATGTCACTGTGAGAAATGTTCACATATCTCTGTGGAGTGAAAATGCAGATGTTTACTTTAATATTTTTGAACAGATGAAACTGCGTTCATAATCTGTCGGTCGATTTTCCAAACCTGTTAACATTTTCACTTCAATGTATGAATCAAACACTGCTATAGCCCATACTGTTTCCTTCAGTGTTGCCTTCATTTATTTATTTATTCTTGAATATTTTTCAGTTGTCACTATTTGTGCCACCTTAGCTTTCTCTGCTTTTTTTTCTTGTTCTTTCTTTCTTTTCTATATTCTGAGGAAAGTTCAGACATTAACCATTCATCAAAAACAAGTTATTGCTCTCTTAATCTTTGAAAGAATACAAGCAGATATGCCATGGTGGTCTCTGATGAAAAATCTAAACACGAAGGTTGTTTTGTGCCAAGAGTCACTTTTTTCTGAGGATTGATACGAGTGGGCGTGGTCCTCCAGAGCCCATTATCAGATTGTTGATATTGACCAATCAGAACCAGTTATTCAATGAAGCTCTGTAATGATAGGTGTGAGCATTGGCTCAGCTGAAGTTAGGGCAGTAACAGAAGAAGAGCAGGGCCTCCTCTGTATGCCTGTATATCACTTCCATTACAACAATCATTACAGTAAGTGATATGTTTTAATGAGAAACCATTAGGCTTGAGCTTACAGCGACTAATAAGAAAGCATAGTGTGGTATATTCTCTGAGCAGTGCTGCTATGAACTGTTCACCTCAAACAGAATAACTTGTCTAATCTCTCCATAAATGTCAATAGTCAATAGTTGTTACATGGATTTACAGAAAAGAACAGAACCATAATTATTGTTATTATAAATACATGTTCAGTACGCCCTATAAAACACACTCAATAGCTTGCACGGCTGGGAGCAGAACATTTAAACTTTGGACACTTAATAATTATCATCATTTACAATATTACTAACCAATGCAGCACAAATTGAATTTGCTACATTTGATTATGGGATTGTTAACAGAAAGTAGTTAACATGCCATGCGTTTGTTACATTTAATTAAATGTTGAGGCCACTGTGCCAATACTTCATGTTCAGAAGGGAGACCCCCTAATGGGCAGAGAGTTAAAATAGTGAACTAAATAGTAAAAATTGAGGGATTTTGGAAACAGCTATAGATATTATCTGACATTGAGTGATTTAGTGACTGTGATGAAAGACATTGTGAAATATGTCTGGTATAATCAAAGTCCTATTGTTTTCCACAGGCTCATCGGGCCGCGGCCTCCCGTTTGAAATGTTAACTGACCTAGTTTATTAAAGAGAATATCACAATATCAACTAAATGGGACTAACATTACACTTTTACTCACAATCACAAATGTGCTTGTTTCCCTTTATTATATGGTATGCTGAAATGTATAATGATAACCTGATGAAGTCATTCATAAGCTGAATACCTGAACCTGGCTACTGTAATATGTGAGGGGATGCATGTATCACATATGGGTGATATATGCATTGATAAACTTCTCTCCTTTAACCCCATGGGTGTGTGTGTGTGTGGGTGTGTGTGTGTGTGTGTGTGTGTGTGTGTGTGTGTGTGTGTGTGTGTGTGTGTGTGTGTGTGTGTGTGTGTGTGTGTGTGTGTGTGTGTGTGTGTGTGTGTGTGTGTGATTTGAAAATTATATAAAATATGAAAAATCCATCTTCTTTTTTGCTTGTGCATTATCAGTGTTTACCTTTAAAAGTATTTGTAGCTGGTAGGCCAGTTTCCTGCATACTGCTCCTTCCCGGTCTGCGATGGATGCCAAAAGACAGACCCTAACCGGTCCGAGCCACGGCCGCTGGGGGGAGGGAGGGGGGACGGGAGGAAGGGGCGGTGCCTGCCAGTCTCACAGCCATATTTCTTCATCAACAGCCCATGTGCGAAAATAAAAGGCCACTGTCTCTGAAACTGTGCAGCAGGCGGCTGTCACACAGTCACTGGAGCTGACTGAGGACTGGACTGTCTCCTGACAGGACACAGGGCAGTCTGGAGGGAAAGAGGTCTGGGTCGGGTTAGAAGAGGATGGAAAGAGGTTTAGGAAGTGTCAGTCTGGTCTTGGTTGAACGTTATCCTCCCAGCAGCAGGCCCACAGCCATGGCCAGCACATGTCCTCCTGCAGGTGAGCTTCAGAGCCTCTTTCCTGTCTGTGAGCTAAACACCTTTATGTCTCTGTGTGTCCCCTCTTAAACTCGGCTCTGATTAACATGTCGCTTTGTCCGATTCTCTTAGCTCAGTTGCTTTTTCTTGTTCACGTGTTTTCTTGCCAATCGTCTTTTGTTCCGCTGCTGCAGACCCAGGCTGAGCACGATGCACAGAGGCTCTCTCACACTGAGGCTCTCTCACACTGAGGCTCTCTCACACTGAGGCTCTCTCACACTGAGGCTCTCTCACACTGAGGCTCTCTCACACTGAGACTCTCTAACACTGAGGCTCTCTCACACTGAGGCTCTCTCACACTGAGGCTCTCTCACACTGAGGCTCTCTCACACTGAGGCTCTCTCACACTGAGGCTCTCTCACACTGAGGCTCTCTCACACTGAGACTCTCTCACACTGAGGCTCTCTCACACTGAGGCTCTCTCACACTGAGGCTCTCTCACACTGAGGCTCTCTCACACTGAGGCTCTCTCACACTGAGGCTCTCTCACACTGAGGACTCTCTCACACTGAGGCTCTCTCACACTGAGGCTCTCTCACACTGAGGCTCTCTCACACTGAGGCTCTCTCACACTGAGACTCTCTCACACTGAGGCTCTCTCACACTGAGGCTCTCTCACACTGAGGCTCTCTCACACTGAGGCTCTCTCACACTGAGACTCTCTAACACTGAGGCTCTCTCACACTGAGGCTCTCTCACACTGAGGCTCTCTCACACTGAGGCTCTCTCACACTGAGGCTCTCTCACCCTGAGGCTCTCTCACACTGAGACTCTCTCACCTCTCACACTGATGCTCTCTCACACTGAGGCTCTCTCACACTGAGACTCTCTAACACTGAGGCTCTCTCACACTGAGGCTCTCTCACACTGAGGCTCTCTCACACTGAGGCTCTCTCACACTGAGACTCTCTAACACTGAGGCTCTCTCACACTGAGGCTCTCTCACACTGAGGCTCTCTCACACTGAGACTCTCTCACCTCTCACACTGAGGCTCTCTCACACTGAGGCTCTCTCACACTGCCACACCGCTGGAGAAAGAAACACAGACAGGGGGAGAAACTCAGTGAATACAATCATGAGATAGTAAAAACAACAGGTTATGATAAATACAGCCAGCAGAACCTGGGCAGGGCCGGCTGTTGACCTGCGATGACCAGTTGAGAAAAGTGCATAAAAACAACACTCTTTGACATCCACCCACGCACGCACGCACGCACGCACACACACACACACACGCTGCAGAGGACTAGTAGTCGCCAGTGTGTTTCTCAGATTGGATAGCAGGTGGGTGGCTGGCTGGCATGCCCCCCTTTAGTTCCTCTCACCCACTAGCCTCTTACAAGAAAGGGAAAGTTTTTTCTCTGAGAGCCACATGTCAGTGTGCCACTTTGAAGTCTGTCGGATAAACAGGACTGGAAGAGGCTAGGGCTAAGGAAACAACACAACTTTATTAACATTTAAAAACTGCCAAGTGCCACTTCTAAAAATCCATAAGGGAGAAAGAAAAAAAAAATACAAGGAAGAGTGGGGGGATCTGAGAAAGAACGGTTTGGTTAAAAGAGAACACCAATCTTTCTGTTGTCATTGAAAACATACACGATAAAATGAGAGTGTTCAAATGAGAGTGTTCCATTCCTGTTCACTTGTCCTCTCGCTATTATCACTGGCCCCGTGTATCTCGTAATCGATATAATCGGCCTGCTCTCGTCTATCCCACATGCTCCACTGACATACAACATCTAGTTTCAGGTGGCCTGTGGAACTGCCAGTCAGCTGTTCCCAAGGCTGACGTCATCTCTGGCTACGCTTCCCTGCAGTCCCTGGATTTCCTTGCTCTCACGGAGACCTGGATTACTCCATCCAACACATCCACACCAGCAGCTCTCTCCACAGCATATTCCTTCTCCCATACACCCAGACCCACTGGCAGAGGAGGTGGCACTGGTCTCCTGCTCTCTCCCAAATGGAGCTTTTCCCTCTTCAAGCTACCTAACTTCACTCCTTCCACCTTTGAATTCCATGCCGTCACAGTAACCCATCCTATACAATTAACCATTGTTGTTCTCTACCATCCACCAGGCGCCTTGGGGGACTTCTTGGAGGAATTAGATCATCTCCTCTCACATATCCCTGAAACTGGCTCTCCCGCTGTACTTCTCGGAGACTTCAACCTCCAGACAGGGAAGATAGACGAACTAACATCTCTGTTAACCGCCTTTGCTTTCTCACTGTCTCCATCCCCACCAACTCATAAAGCTGGCAATGTCCTTGATCTCATATTCTCAAGGAACTGCACTACTTCTAACCTCTCTGTAAACCCGCTCCACACATCCGATCACTTCTTCCTTTCATTCTCTCTACCCCTTTCCAAACATAACAAACTAATCTCTTCTCATCCTGCACCTGTCCGCCGTAACCTTCGTTCCCTCTCCCCCTCTACCTTTGCCTCATCGGTGCTCTCAGCCCTCCCTTCCTCTGACTCGTTCCAACTCCTACCTCCAAACTCTGCTGCAGAAACTCTCCTCTCTACTCTCTCATCCTCTCTGGACTCTCTCTGTCCTCTCTGGACTCTCTCATCTTCTCTGGACTCTCTCTGTCCTCTCACATCTCGGCAGGCTCGTCAGTCCCCCCCTGCTCCCTGGCTATATGACGCACTGCGTGCTAATAGAACCGTCCTTCGGGCAGCAGAGCGGAAATGGTGGAAATCCAAACACTGTGACGACCTCCTAACCTATCAGGCTCTCCTCTCCTCTTTCTCTGCTTCGATCTCTCAGGCAAAGAGCACTTTCTTTCAAGATAAGATCCAATCTTCCTATTCCAATCCCAAAAAACTATTTTCCATCTTCTCCACCCTCTTGGACCCTCCCAAAGCCCCTCCCCCCTCCTCACTTCTGTCAAGCGACTTTGTTAACCACTTTGAAAAAAAGGTTGATGATATTCGCTCTTCTTTTTCTGACTCACCTTTACTCACCGCTGGGTCACCAGACCCTCCTTTCACCCACACACTAACCTCCTTTTCCCCTCTCTCTCCAAGTGAGGTTCTTACCCTCATTACCTCTGCCCGCCCTACCACCTGTCCTCTGGACCCTATCCCTTCAAACCTCCTTCAGACTATCGCTCCTGATATTCTACCGTTTCTCACCCATTTCATCAACACTTCTCTAACTTCTGGTCACTTTCCAAACAGTCTCAAGGAGGCAAGAGTAAACCCTCTCCTTAAAGGAGACCTATCATGCTATATTTAAATTATATTGTGTATGACCATACCTATATAAGGTATATTTATACATTTTATTTTTCAAAATACCAAACAGATCATTTTTTAGCCATGCCTCGTTTCTATTGCAAACCTGTCTTTGAAAATTCTGAGCAGCAGCTGACCACGCCCCCCTGCAGAAGAGGGGGGCATGAGCCGGCGAGAGTCACGTTACCATGCTTGCTGTGATTACGAGTGTGGAATAAACATGTCCTCTCAGAGCAATGCATGTGTTCAAGCATATTATCGATTTGATCCAGAAACTGACCCTGAAGCAGCGGAGGTTTTGGTGGAGGTGCAAACATCTCGGTTGCAGCAGGACATTTCTGAATGGTTAGTTGACAAGCTGTTGTCCCTATTTATTTTTACTCTGTTTGTTACGATGCTTGCTACTTATTGCGTTGATATTTTGGCTAATTAGCAAGAATGCAATGTGTACAGTTTGTAACGCAAAAACAGCGATACATATATTTATAAAGGGAGACGTTCATATTTTCAGCATATATACAATGGCCTCATTGCGTTTAATAGTTTACAGTCCTTTTCTTCCAACATCGTGCAACAACCGTTGGAAAGTTCAATAACTTAGGGTGATAAAAAGTATAACTCCAACACCTCAGTTGTCAGCATTATGTGTTTCATGTGTTTTTAAAAGCTCAGTTATTTACTTCTTTCTACAGGTGTACATGTGCAAATTGCGCCACGATGCCTTCTGAACCGGAGCATGTGCTGCATGGAGATACCACAGGTAACATTTTTGATAGCTTCACTAAGTTGTCTGTTTAGAGAATACATTTTTCACATGTCATTCAATATATGTTTATCACACTAGGTGTCAAGACGGATGCAGGAACATGAGGACTCTGTAACCTGTATGGTGGACCATCCTGGATTGGAGCCTGTGTGCCTGAATGTGTTCTCCCTGCAGAATGCATTGAATATTTACAGAGCTGAACATGGTGGACTACAGTTGAGGCAAATAGAGCAGTGAGTGGTTTGTTTGTTTTGACTGAAATTGTAAAACTAATGCTAATATTGTTCATGGAAATAAATACTGGTGTATATGGCTTTATGCAATCTTTCATTCTGTCATTGTACATGTACTATTATATTATATACTACACAGCAATGGCATAACACACCCATGTGTACGACAAAAAAAGTCCACACACAACCTTATGCTTTTGAAATCAGAATATTCTTTACCCATCCAAACATGAATAATCACGACACATTTGATATCAACTCGGAACTTTATTGTCAAAATCAACGGTTCTTTGAACCCATAAAAAAAAACTAAATGTACTTCTATTTTGTATAAATGACACTAAATATTTTTTTTATGATTCCAGGCGTCACAGGTATCTAGCCTACAGAAGCTTTGTGAGCTGGTGCTGGGGCTTCCTTGGACGCAGGATCAGAGTGGTGATTCCGGCCTGCGTTGTCCTCAGGATTCGCAGGGAGTTTCCTGATCCGCGAAATGTCTATGTTGGGTTCAGACAGCAGCCAAATTGAACCGTGTAGCATACCCGGCGATGACCTCCTCCCTGTCAGGTCGCTCATATTGGGAACACAGGTCCTCTGGGATGGGTATCTTCAGAAGCTCCTGTGTGAATGGTGCAGGGTCCACAAAGACTTGGTCGAAGATGAGGTCCATCAAGTTGGCCACGTACCCTGTGCAATGTTAACAAAAGCACAAAAAAAATGTGGTTTAGATTAGAATATGCATGTAAAAAACTGAAAGTTCTTTCTAATTTTTTTATTTTATATTTGTAAATAGTTGTATAATAAATATTTTAAACACTTACGGAATGTGGGGTCAGTCTTTACTGGTTTTGCTCTGCATTCTCCCTTCCTGGCCTTTGGGAACTGCAGTTTATACAGAGGGTTTCCAGTGGATGTAGTGGCTTGTGCACGCTCAGCATTTTCATTGTAGTGCAGGGCTGCCAGGTACAGTCTTTAATTTCCGCCATGAGAAAAAAAAAATGTAAATAATAGCAAAGGATGTACAAATTGTCACTAATTAGTAAGTAACTATTGTTTATTTTACCTGCACAACATTCCAAGAAATGGAAACACAACATTCTTTGGAGCAAAGCGCAGGATGACGGCATGGAATGACTCCAAAGATGAAGTCTGGTGGTGGGGGCTGAGTTTGGCCACAGCTTTCAAAATCCTCTTGATTGAGAGAATTGTCTCCAGCTTGTGAAAGGCCGGCGTTCCTAAGAATTTGAAAAATACCTTTTTCTATGTGCCAAACATCAAAGAATTGGGTGATGCTGCTTTCCCTTTGCAGATGTCTGTCCGTGACAATACAGTCCAGAGTCACACCACGTTCCTTTAACAACTCCAGACTTCTTTTCAGGCCCTCTAACTCCATGTGGTAGCTTCCACCAACCTCATTGCTCTGTTATGACACATACAAATAACCATTGATACACACATTTTAAATATAACGTGCAAACAGTGTTAAAGAAAAAAACATTGATATTTCATTTCACCCCACTTACCTGAACCAACTGGAGGTCAACGACATTGTTGTTCTTCAGGTCCATCATAGTGTAGCTTCCGAACTTTGCAGAGTGGCCTGTGAAAATATGTTTTACAGTAATTACTTTTCTCTGCGGATGGTGAATTAGTATTTTTGCTTGTAGTGTTTAGCATATGTTTTTCAGGAACCATGAATTTAACAATTCACACATAGTGAAACCCCTTTCTGAAATGTAAAATTTGAATTATATAAAAAATACATACCTGGAGAGTCAGCCCTCATATCACCACCAACTATCACTTTCTCCTCTGCATGGAGCTTCTGTAGCATGCCTTCCTGTGATTTTTGCCAGTAAGAAACAATCGCTGGCTCAATGAACATCCTGGCATGCCTTCGGAAGGTGTTGTATTTGCACAGCTGCATATTCATTGCTTTGAAGACCTAATGGTTGAAAGAAAACAGCAAGAATACATTTTAATCTCAAAGATCAGCTGTAGATTTGTTGACGAGTCGTTGAGGAGAACCTGGAAAGTGCAAATGAGCTGCCCTTTTTTTTAAACAGGGGAAGAGCTGAACATGTCATTAGGGGTTCTTACTCTACAGTGCCCCTTTCACATCTCTTCTCTTTCTCCACCCTCCCAAAAGAGCTTTACATATTAGCATGTTTCGTTACCTAACAGTGCCGTATTCCCACTCTTGTTACCTTGTCCTATCTTATTCAACAACAACATTTGCATTTTCAAACATTGGCAAAACAATCTTCTGCAGTTAATTTACCTTTGAAAGTTTGTAGAAAGATGCTCCGTTGACATATGTTGCAACTGATAGCTGCAGGTTTCCAACTGGAGTACTCCCAAGAACAGGCTGGCTATTCCAGTTTCTTGTAAACTGACAATGGGGGCACAGCTGCTGCACTGATATGAATGTACCGATCCTTCTGGTTTGTACATCACACACACGCTTGCACACAGGACATGATTCAAAAAGCTCCATGAGGCAGGTCTCATACACGATGTATGTGTTGATCGTCTGGGGGGGGTTTTGTTCTTGACCACTAAAACAAAAAAATAGAAGTTACGATCCATCACACAGATTGTTGCTTTAGAGATCTTTTGTGTTTCCCTATTATCAATGTTTGAATTATATACAGCAAAAAATACAATACATAGACAAACTCACACATAGTGATATTTCAGTAACTTACGACATGGCTGTTGTTTCTGTAGCATTTGTTATGTATTCTGCTGGATCATAAGTTGCATCCTGGCCTTCGGAAATCACCAAAGAAGAGCTTCCCTCAAATGGATCTTCGTATTCCTCTTCAAGGTCTACACGGGCCCTCTTTGGTGGTCTCTTTATGGGGGTGGATGTTGAAAAGGGCACTGGCACTTCCAACGGAAGTGTTTCCACACCAACGCTTCTGCAGGGAATTTTAGCCTGGACAGCTGTAACATAATTGTATTTGACATTAAAAACAAAAGAAAAGATAAAACAAAAATATTTTTACAACAATTAGAAGCACACAAATTAAAGGCTACAACATCAGAATGTCAAGATGTATCCAAAGAACATTTGAAAAACGTGATTCTAACCTGTACTTCGATGTGAACCAAGAGTCCTCGAGGATAGCTGTGTACGAACAGTCCGGTACTTGGGTGGGTCAGTCTGACATGCAGAATCTATCATCACAGGTAATCTGCTGGTAGCATGTGAGGTGCTGGCCTGTAAAGAAGAAAACATAGTTAGAACAAAATCATCTCAACTTAGTATTCAGGATGAGAAAATACTATTTGGATAAATATAGTCTGAAATCCTAAGAGATGGGGCTTAAAACTCTCTATTTAGCAAAGCTCTTTGCTTAGCCTTTTCCAATCTGAGTTAGTTTTGAACCGTAACGTGCATGCTGTGTTTCTGACTCAATACAGATGATGTGTTGGAGGGGCTGAGCTCAGTAGACTGACTGTAATGAGTGCTAGCTGCTAATTAGCCTGTTGCTAGAGGTTAGGCCTCGTCAACAACAACAGCCCAGGGCTTTAACTCCGTTTTACTCGTGGTGTGTGTGTCCCCTCGCATACACACAGTGTTGTATCCTAACACACCCCCATTTATATTCATGTGCGCAAACAAGTAAACATACAAAAGCTTTTACATATAACGCTGCAAAAAACGGCATGTCTCATTAGCGTAGCGTAGTTTAGCTTACAGATCGATGATATCTGATCGTTCTTACAGACTACAATCACAAAAGCTTTTACATATAACGCTGCAAAAAACGGCATGTCTCATTAGCGTAGCGTAGCTTAGCGTAGCTTAGCTTACAGATCGATGATATCTGATCATTCTTACAGACTACAATCACAAAAGCTTTTACATATAACGCTGCAAAAAACGGCATGTCTCATTAGCGTAGCGTAGCTTAGCTTACAGATCGATGATATCTGATCGTTCTTACATACTACAATCACAAAAGCTTTTACATATAACGCTGCAAAAAACGGCATGTCTCATTAGCGTAGCGTAGCTTAGCTTACAGATCGATGATATCTGATCGTTCTTACAGACTACAATCACAAAAGCTTTTACATATAACGCTGGAAAAAACGGCACTTGCCTACAGAAGATTACGTTTGTTATTATAACTTACTCAATATGATTTTAGAGGATACAAAATACTAATAAATAGGAGAATAAATATTTGTGTTATCGGCTAGGGTGTGGCTTTACAGACTTCACACAGATCGCCATTACGGCAGTCTGAACATGTTCGCAAATGCCTGATAATTAAAATAAAAGACAAAGCAAAGACTGCGGAGCGTACAAAATAAAATGTTACAAAAACATATAAACACCTAACCGATTACTATTTGGGTTTGAGGTGGCATTGATATGGCGAAGCTACATGCTACATGCTACATATACAAGCTAGAGATAGCTTTATCAGAAAAAACACCGCTAAATAAAAACTTACAGCTTCAAAATTGGATGTGTCCTCACTGGCCTGGTCCCGGATGGTTGGTATTGATCCCGGATGGTTGGTATTGATCCCGGGTGTAGCATTAGTTTGGAGGCATATCCGTGTTGGACTTGAGAGAAGTTCATAAACATGTCCGTCGTAAAATGTTTGGAACACACAAACAGAAATCTGCCGGGGTCTTCTGGCACATGTCCCTTGAAAATGAAGTCTAGCCATAGATTATTTTCTTTTTCCACTGATGGCATTGCATGCAGTCCCCTGTCTCGAGTCTTGCAGCCAACAACAGCACAACGTTTAACTGGCTTAGACATCTTGGCAAGAGCAGGCAAAAACACAGATGTGACTGGGGTTGATTTAGCCTGCCGATAGCTTATATGCGAATGAGAGGTTTGGCAATGCACGTGGCCGTGGCTCATTCCCCTGATAGGTGGAGAGTTGACCAATAAGCGGAGTACGTCTTTGTGACGTAGAAAAGTGTCGGAATGTGGATCCATTTTTTTCAGATCCGTTGCAGCCCCTTTTTTAGAGATTTGGCGAAGGAGGAAAATAGAGAGGGTTGTGTTTTCTGACACTTGGCGAGTTCCCTGGAACACCGGGGACACATAATCATGTATAAAAGACGTACAAAGGTGCATTTTGCATGATAGGTCCCATTTAAGAAACCCACTCTCAACTCGTCTGATGTTATAAACTACAGGCCTGTGTCTCTCCTCACGTTCCTGTCTAAAACACTTGAACGCGCTGTCTTTAAACAACTCTCCTGTTATCTCCATCAGAACAACCTTCTGGATCCGCACCAGTCTGGTTTCAAGGCAGGTCACTCCACAGAAACGGCCCTCCTTGCTGTCACTGAGGAACTGCACACTGCTAAAGCAGCATCCCTCTCCTCTGTCATCATCATGTTGGACCTGTCAGCTGCATTCGACACGGTGAACCATCAGATCCTCCTTCGCACTCTCCAAGAACTTGGAGTTTCAGGCTCTGCACTTTCCCTCCTCGCCTCATACCTCAAAGACCGTACCTACAGGGTAACTTGGAGAGGGTCCGAGTCCGACCCTTGTCAATTAACTACAGGGGTCCCTCAGGGCTCTGTTCTTGGTCCCCTCCTTTTCTCCCTGTACACAAACTCGCTCGGATCGGTCATTAGCCCGCATGGTTTTTCATACCACTGCTATGCTGACAACACCCAATTAATTCTGTCCTTTCCCCGCTCAGAAACTCAGGTCGTCGCACGCATCTCTGCTTGTCTAGCTGACATCTCTCAGTGGATGTCTGCTCATCACCTCAAGCTCAACCTTGACAAGACTGAACTGCTTTTCCTTCCGGGAAAAGATTGTCCCACTCTTGACCTGACAATCAACATCGGCACCTCTGTTGTTTCCCCGACTCAGACTGCAAGGAATCTGGGTGTGACCCTAGATAACAACCTGTCCTTCACTGCAAACATCGCTGCTACAACCCGTTGCTGCAGATATACGCTGTACAACATCAGGAAGATTCGTCCCCAGCTGACCCAGAAAGCCACCCAGGTTCTGGTCCAGGCTCTCGTCACCTCACGCCTAGATTATTGCAACTCCCTCCTGGCTGGTCTACCTGCATGTGCCATCCGACCTCTGCAGCTCATCCAGAATGCAGCGGCTCGTCTGGTCTTCAACCTTCCAACATTTTCCCACACCACTCCGCTCCTCCGCTCCCTTCACTGGCTCCCGGTAACTGCTAGAATCCACTTCAAGACACTAGTACTTGCATACCATGCCGCGAATGGATCTGGCCCTTCCTACATCCAGGACATGGTTAAACTGTACACCCCAGCGCGTGCACTCCGCTCTGCATCAGCCAAACGACTCGCTGCAACCTCGCTGCGAGGTGGACCCAAGTTCCCATCAGCAAAAACACGTGGGTTTGCTATCCTGGCTCCAAGATGGTGGAATGAGCTCCCCATTGACATCAGGACGGCAGAAAGCCTGCACATCTTCCGGCGCAGACTGAAAACTCATCTCTTTCGACTCCACTTCGAGCGATAGAATTACTAACAAAGCACTTATATACTAACATAGGACTGGCTTATCTATAGCCAGCTGAGTAGCACTTGAAATGTTTGGCTCTATGATACCTGATGTACTTATATGATTCTGTTTTCTTCTGGGCTGTGTCTTCCTGGTCGTATGTACTTATTGTAAGTCGCTTTAGACAAAAGCGTCAGCTAAATGCAATGTAAGGTAAATGTAATGTTCAACAGATAGATCACAGAGAGATGGAATTTGATGGGGATAAAGTGAAATCACAGTGTAGATGTCAAAATGCAGATAAAACAAGGGAAACATCCTGCAGGAAGAGAACAGTTAACTAACAGCTAAAGAAGAAAAGGCAAGGAGGGGGAAGGAAGGCAGGAGTTTCAACAGCATGCAGGACTGGTGAGGAGGGATACCTACATCTTTATGTGGCTACCAATGAGTATCAAGGAGACACACAGAAAGTTAGGAAATGTATGTAAAGTACATGATATGATAGGAAACAGTCCACAAGATTACAGCATTAGCGCGACATTATCAGAGATTAATCCTGTGTTTGATAATGAGAGGGATCCACAAGAGAGATAAGGTGTGTGTGTGTGTGTGTGTGTGTGTGTGTGTGTGTGTGTGTGTGTGTGTGTGTGTGTGTGTGTGTGTGTGTGTGTGTGCATGTGTGTGTGTGTGTGTGTGTGTGTGTGTGTGTGTTAGTTAGTCTAATAACCTTAAAGGTGGGGTAGGTAATTCACTTCAGAATACACTTTTTGTTATATTCCATGGAATGCTCTTAACATCCTGATAGCAATGAATACATTAAATGCTTTGACAATAAATACATTAAAAAAATGCATCTGAGGAAGCCGTGGCGCTGTAAAAAGCACAACCAATCATCTGAGCCGGCCAGGCTAAAGTAACTGGATGGCCTACCTGCCTGTCAGCCTTCCATCTGTGCACAAACTTATCTCGTGCCCTCATTGGTCATGTGCGCGTTCGTGTGTGTTGGAGGAGGGGCTCTGTGAGGAAGTCTGAAGGAAGGGGCAGATTTTTTCCGGTTGTGTATTTTCAAATTGTAGCGCACTCAAGCTGGTTTCTCCATTCTTACCTACCCTGCCTTTAAGTGTATCCCTGTTAAGGAATTCACTGTTTCACAATCTAAGAAATGTTGGTTTGATCAGTGGGTCCTATTCTAGAAGAGTTGCCACGTTGACTAATCTACTTCCTTTAACTTGGATGCTAAACCATATGAGATTAAACTTTGAATGTGGTGCCTGTGATTTCCCATCAGCAGGTTCTGCTTGTATTGATGTCTCTAAAGTTTTCATGAAATAAGAAAAAATGCTTTAAGCTCTGACTAGGAATAGTTTTCTTAGAAGGGTCAGTTTGATTTGACACATCTTCCTTGCTTCATCTATGCCTTCCTTTTTCTGTCTGTCTTCAGCTTTCCTTACCTTTCTTTTTTCCTTCAGTTTTCCTCCTTATCTTCCTTCCTACCATTCTCCTTCCCTTCTATACTTCTCTCTTTTTGTGTTGCTTTCGACCTCTGTTATTTTGTTCCTATTTTACTTCCTTCGTCCCTTTTTCATTCCTTGCCCAGGAATAAAAGAAAATGGCTGGTAGATTAATATGCACTGAAAAACTGAAACGTTGACTTTAATTAAATGTATTATGTCAACAGAGTTCACATAACTGCATTAGCTTAGTAACCTTTGTTTTTAATTAAAAAGTTAGCTTTCCGTTTTGGTAAGAAGGATACCTTTTCTAACTTTGAGTTTCATTGTATTTCTATACATGGTACATTTAATAACAAAACTGCACACAATTCCCCCCTTTCTAATTCTTTCTTTCCTTCCTACCTCATTGCTTTTTTCCAACCCTTCTTTGCAACATTCCTTTCCTTACTTTATTTAGCTTCCTCCCTTACTTCTAACCTCACTACTTCTCAATATTTCACCTCTGTCAAGGGGGTTATATTTTGGTTTGTCTGTTATCTGTATTGCAGGAAAATAGTGCTTTGATTGTCCTGACACATAGTGGGAGGTGAAGTGAGGTCAAGGAAGAACCCATTTATCACTGGGCGGATGCACACATTATGCATCACTTTCTCTGTGTCTGAGAGCGACCCCTGACCTTTGCTGCATATTTTTTCTGCCCCTTTCCAGTCTACCTGTTCTGTGTGATAAACGCACAAAGAGCCAAAACACTTTCTGTGGTCATCGGATATTAGTTCCAGAAGAACATTCACATGAACACCCCCTCCATGTTTGCTTGTCTTTGGTTAAATATGATAGCAGAGCATTTCAACTCATTCTTGTCTGAGTGGGAGCAACCAGGGCACAGCTGTACAGAAACAGACATTAAAAAGGCATGTGACATTAAGTGAACACCACAATATTGTAAACTATGTATAAAGGGTATAGGTCTATTCTGGTGAATAAATTAAAACATCATATGGTCTAATCAGGAATCCGGAGTTAGTTTATATCTGATTCTATTCCATTATACATGTTATATTATTATTATATTACATTTGTATGCATACAATCTCAATGGGTGATCAGGTAGCACTGCTCCTGTAAATAACTGACACATCAACTCTGTCTGCTGACTTCCTGTGAGTCAGTCCAGCGTGACCCTGCTGACCGTCTGTCCACAGTTCATCTGAGGACACAAACTATCACTATTACCACTGTATGTCTGTGTGTGTGTGTGTGTGTGTGTGTGTGTGTGTGTGTGTGTGTGTGCCTGTCTGCTGGGTCATCTGAGGACAGATAGCCGTCATGACAGCAGGTTTGCTGTTTGACGACGGGATTTGAGCCTCCTGGTGCTGTTTGTCTGTGTTCTGGTTATTTAAGGACACCTCATGGTCTTCTGTCTTATCTCTGGATCAACCGGATGTAAGACTTCAAAGCAACCCAGAGAACAAAAAAGTTTGATTTTTTTAATAAAAATATAAAAGATAAAAATCAGACCACGGAACTCAAGTTGTGGGTGTCAAATTCCTGCACATTGTATGCCTTTCCTCCACTACAACACCAGCATGGTACATAAATGTTGCTCATTCAAAAAACATGTCAACTCCTTTAGTCTAAGTAGCTTTAGCCCTGCTGTAATGGAGCTGTTAATCACCTCTGACCTCCCTGAAGTTTATACAAAAAGGAGATATTTTATCATTTGTCTGTGTGTAGTATCTGTCATTTTAACTAATGGGAATAACTAACAATGCTAACAGCTAGCTCTGACTCCTCTGCCGGGTCACACAGGGACATGGTGTTATCAGTGAGGCAGCAGTCAGACAAACACGGCCAGGGGAACAGATCAGGGGCCGGTCCCATCTGGTACACTGAAAATCCAAGCATGCTGAGAATGTGATTGCATAACAAACCAAGAACCGGGGCTAGGTGATTCAGAGCTGTGCTGCAACAGATGTATGGGAAAAGAGTCAATTCAAAAACGTAGCTCTCATACTGTTTATATGGGTCTGACTCTAGCAGTATTGACTACTAGAGGATATATGAAATGTCTCCATGCTGGACAATAAAGCCGTGTGGATGTATCTGAGATTACAGAAGGCTAAGGATGATATTCAATTGGATTTCTTCAGATTCAATCAATGATGGCACCTGCAGACACATTAGCCGCTTTCAAACCAAGTACGTTGCCGTACACTAAGTACAGATCGCGTTCACACCGGAATAAATTCCCTGAGGGATTACGCAATGAGTCGCTGACGTCACTTCTTCTTCTTCTTCTTCTTCTGCTTTGGGTTTACTGGCAGGCCGCAAACAAATAAAATCACCAGAACGCTGACACCTCCTCATCACTCCACCGCACCCATGTTTTTTTTTGTGTTGTCATAAGTTATTCTCTCTCCGTTGGTGCGCGGGGCTAATGCTAATGCCAGAAATACAATGGCGGCTTCACAAAACGTTTCAGAGTTTTACGGGGCGTGGTTTGCAATTCACCCAGCCAATAGAAATTGGTACTTCTTTGGTACTTTTTTGGTACCACCTCTCTAGCAGGCACTAAAAATGGGGATAAAAATTCCCGGCACTAAGTACTCTTTTTGGGAAAAGTACTCCGGTGTGAACGCGCCTAATGATGTCCGCAGAAAAAAAGAGATGTTGCTGGATTCTCATGTCTTGATGAGACCAAAATGTGGAGCAGTCATTTGTTGTCAACCCACTTTCACAGCCTGGGGACAGTGTTCTTCTACAGTCCAGCAGTCAGAATCCAGATGAGCGGAGTTGATGAAGTCTCATCTTGGTATCTTGGTTGTTTTCCATTGTTTTTCTGCCATAAAAATCAGGGGGGGAATACTTTGCTGTTAGTCTGATATACATATTATTTGCCTTATCTTCTTAGTGATGGTTTTTGGGAACAAATACAACCTGCAGATGAAACACAGTGCAGAAAAAAGAACTTGTAGTATAACATGTTGAAGTAAAAACCTTATTCTGATTTTCTTTTGATTTGGAAATTAATCAAAACACATGATGAAAACTTAAAATATATAATTTATCATAAAGTATCACTATTCAACTATTGCAGTTTAAATCTCTGTTTTACATTCGATTGAATGTTCAGACATCACATGATCCGGTCTGTGTAGGGAGTTAAATAAAGTTTTAATAGAAACAAAAGGTCTATAAAGTGTATACAGGACTGTCTCAGAAAATTAGAATATTGTGATAAAGTTCTTTATTTTCTGTAATGCAATTAAAAAAACAAAAATGTCATACATTCTGGATTCATTACAAATCAACTGAAATATTGCAAGCCTTTTATTATTTTAATATTGCTGATTATGGCATACAGCTTAAGAAAACTCAAAAATCCTATTTCAAAAAATTAGAATAGTTCCTCAGACCAAGTAAAAAAAAAAGATTTATAACAGCAAAACACAATCAAACATTTGAAAATGTCCATTAATGCACTCAGTACTTGGTTGGGAATCCTTTTGCACGGATTACTGCATCAATGCGGCGTGGCATGGAGGCAATCAGCCTGTGGCATTGCTGAGGTGTTATGGATGCCCAGGATGCTTCAATAGCGGCCTTTAGCTCATTAGCATTGTTGGGTCTGGTGTCTTTCAGCTTCTTCTTCACAATACCCCACATATTCTCTATGGGGTTCAGGTCAGGGGAATTTGCAGGCCAATCGAGGACAGTAATGCCATGGTCAGTACACCAGTTACTGGTGGTTTTGGCACTGTGGGCAGGTGCCAGATCATGCTGGAAAATGAATTCCTCATCTCCATAGAGCTTTTCAGCAGACGGAAGCATGTAGTGCTCTAAAATCTCTTGGTACACAGCTGCATTTACTCTGGGCTTGATGAAACACAGTGGACCAACACCAGCAGCTGACATGGCTCCCCAAACCATCGCTGACTGTGGGAACTTCACACTGGATTTCAAGCAACTTGGATTTTGCTCCTCTCCAGCCTTTCTCCAGACTCTGGCGCCTTGACTTCCAAATGAAATTCAAAACTTGCTTTCGTCTGAAAAGAGGACTTTGGACCACTGTGCAACTGTCCAGTGCTTCTTTTCCTTAGCCCAAGTCAGACGCCTCTTCCGTTGTCTTGAGTTCAGAAGTGGCTTGACCATGGGAATACGGCTATTGTAGCCCATTTCCCGGACACGTCTGTGAACAGTGACTTTTGATACCTGGACTCCAGCTTCAGTCCACTGTCTTTGAAGCTCCCCCAAATTCTGGAAGCGACTCTTCTTCACAATGCTGTTAAGGCTGCGGTCATCTCTCTTGGTTGTGCAGCGTTTCCTGCCACATTTCCCCCTTCCAACAGACTTTTTGTGGATGTGCTTTGAAACTGCACTCTGTGAACAGCTTGCTCTTTGAGAAATTTCTTTTTGTGTCTTACCCTCCTGATGGAGGGTGTCAATGACGGTCCTCTGGACAGCAGTCAGATCAGCAGTCTTCCCCATACTTGTGATTTAGTTTACTGAACCAAGCTGAGTGTTTTTCAAGGCTCAGGAAACCCTTGCAGGTGTTTCGAGTTAATTAGACGATTCAAGTGATTCGTTGAACACCCTACTAGTATACTTTTTCATGATATTCTAATTTTTAGAGATAGGATATTTGAGTTTTCTTAAGCTGTATGCCATAATCAGCAATATTAAAATAATAAAAGGCTTGCAATATTTCAGTTGATTTGTAATGAATCCAGAATGTATGACATTTTTGTTTTTTTAATTGCATTACAGAAAATAAAGAACTTTATCACAATATTCTAATTTTCTGAGACAGTCCTGTAGTATGAGCCAGGGGTGTCCAAACTTGATAGTGTCATATTTGATAGTGTGAATATGCCCGGGGGCCAGTAGTCCCTATACATAAAAGTAACTTAGAAAATACACTGTTATATCACAATTTTCACTGTCACAATTATCTTTAATTTTCAAATAGCAATGTAACCAAATATAAGCACATTTCAGAGTGGCCTTTTATTGTGGCCAGCCTAAGGCACACCTGTGCAATAATCATGCTGTCTAATCAGCATCTTGATATGCCACACCTGTGAGGTGGGATGGATTATCTCGGCAAAGGAGAATTACTCACTATCACAGATTGTTTCAGATTTGTGAACAATATTTGAGAGAAAAGGTTATTTTGTGTTTATAGAAAATGTTTTAGATCTTTGAGTTCATCTCATGAAAAATGGGAGCAAAAACAAAAGTGTTGCATTTATATTTTTGTTCAGTGTACATATGCGCCTGCAGAGGTGGTTCTCCAGCCTGCGTTTGGATTCCAAGAGGCACAAATGGCGTCTGGTGACCATCCCCCCCTCAGTGGATTGCAACCTCCGGTTCTGGGGGTCCCCGGATCACCTCGGGAGGGGGTCTCCACTGGGACGGGTGACCTCCTACATCACAGTGTTCACGGACGCATCCAGAACAGGATGGGGAGGGACCTGCCTGAAGAGGGCTATAGGTGGGCGCTGGGCTCTAACAGAAACACGACACAGCAACCTCCTAGAGCTACGGGTGGTAGTGTTGGTCCTCCAGCATTTCATGCCCCTAATTCAGGGGAGACATGTATTGGTCAGGAGCGACAACAGGACCACAGTGGCTTATATCAACAGGCAGGGCGGAGTTCGCTCCGTGGCCTTGTTGACCACAGCGGAGAGGCTGTGGTTATGGGCTTCAGAGGTGGTGTTAGCCCTGAGAGCCCTCCACATCCCGGGACTGGAGAACAGAGGGGCCGACCTCATGTCGAGGGGCGGCCTCCTGCCAGGCGAGTGTGTGCTTCACCCAGAGGTGGTGAAGCAGATCTGGGCCCAGTTCGCGAGAGCGGAAGTGGATCTGTTGGCCAGCCGGCGCAACAGCCACTGTGCCCTGTGGTTCTCCATGGCGCTGAGCGACGACCCGCCCTTGGGGGTGGACGCGTTTGCACACGAGCCATGGCCAAGGAAGCTGCTATACGCCTTTCCACCGCTGCGTCTCATTCTCCCTCTCCTGGGGAGAGTGAGGCGAGAACGTCTGTCAGTCATCCTACTGGCTCCGGACCGCGTCGGGGTGCCGTGGTACTCAGAGATGACACAGATGAAAGTGGGCCAGCCCTGGGTGGTTCCCCGGTTCCGGGGGTAAATGTCTCAAGAGGCAGGTCCAATCGGGGCGTTACCCACTCTCGGCCAACCTCTCCAGGCTTGGCTCCTGAGAGGTACAGGCTGAGACAGGGTGGATTGTCTGACAGTGTTATTCAGTCTATCCAGGCAGCTAGAGCTGGATCCACCACAGCCTGTTACAGGCCAAGGTGGCTGGGATTCCAGCGATGGTGTGAGGAGCGGAGAATAGAGCCCCTATCTTGTGAGTAAGGCTCTATTTTATCCTTCTTACAGTTACTGATGGACAGAGGGCTTGCGCATTACACAGTGAAAGTGTACGCAGCAGCCATCTCGTCCTGCCATGAGGGATTTGGCGACAGGTCAGCCTTTAGTCATCCTCTGAGGTCACGGTTTTTACAGGGGGTCAGGAGGCTGCGCCCAGTAGTGCACGCCTCCACCCCACAGTGGGACCTGCCCCTGGTGCTCGAGGCTCTGGTCTCAGAACCATTTGAGCCTCTGGAGCTCTCCTCCCTAAAAGCACTGTTGTGGAAGACAGCTTTGCTTCTTTCCTTAACGTCAGCCAAAAGAGTGTCCGAGTTAACCGCTCTGTCGGTGCACCCGAGCTGTTTACTGATTCGGGGTGACCGGAGCGGCGCGACACTCAGACCGAACCCCTCCTTTGTGCCCAAGAGCCTAAGGAGTGCGTTCAGGTCGAGGGCTATTCAGTTAGGGGGTTTTAGTCTTCCCCCCCCATGGTGGGGCCAGGGAAGCTAAACTGCACCTCCTCTGCCCGGTGCGTGCACTAGCATGTTATGTGAGCGCACGGCTGCCCTTAGACCAGTGGTTCTCAAACTCTTTCTGTCATTCCCCATTTTGAACAGGTGGGCCTTTTCAAGCCCCACCTGTTCCTCATCGCTCCAATAAAATGGTTGGCCAAGCTTAAAATTGTCAAATGTATCGTTCTATAACAGGGGTCTCCAACCTTTTTTAGGGTGAGAGCTACTTTCAAAAAATAAAACAAGTCGTGAGCTACTTTTACTCTTTTTTTGTTTTTTTGCAGTGTATATATTTAGCACATTGTAACATTATTATATGCTTACCTTTAACCTTTGTGTGCTGTTTGTGCCTGTGGGACCCGTTTGCAGTGTTTACTAAAAGAAAATGTAGCAATTTAATTATTTTAACCTGCTTTATTTTGGGGGTGGTCCTCACCTCCTCTGGGGGGGTCCTCACCTCCTCTAGGGGGGTCCGGGGGCATGCACCCCCGAGAAGAGTTTTTTTTAAATGTTGAAGTGAAATGCCTCAATCTGGAGCACTTTGAGCACAAAATGAATTTATGGAAACAGCTCTCAACACTCAAATGAAAGGGAGCTGTATACTTTTCAATAATCCAAACATCTTTAGAATATGATCACAACCAATAACAAGTCATTTAAACTTGTTTATTCTTATCTTATGTTACCTAGGTGTTCTTTTTATTTATGCATATTTTACTAATCACTCCCGTTTTAAACTTGTATTTATTTTTTTACTGTCCTACAGTACACATTGGAATGATTTCTTACTTTATTTTTTACACCTAGGCTATATTAAATAGATAAAGGTGTGCTCTCTCGCTCTGTCTCGCTCACTCACAGAGGCTGTGTGCTCCTCCGTGGCGATGACGGCTTGCGTTGTAAAATTATAATAAACATAGGCCTATTTGTAAAGTGGGGCGACACAAAAGGGATTTCGAAAAGTGTCACGGTTAAACTCCTTATGAAGTGGTGAGATGCCGCTCCACATTGCTTTTCTTCCCGACTGCAACGCTGTGTGTGTGTGTGTGTGTGTGTGTGTGTGTGTGTGTGTGTGTGTGTGTGTGTGTGTGTGTGTGTGTGTGTGTGTTCATGTGTATGAGAGATTTTTACATATGTCTGTAAATGATTTTGGTTTCAGTTGTGTGTGTGTGAGCAGGCTCGGATTGGCCATCAGGAGATTCGGGACTTTTCCCGATGGGCCGCTGGCTCTGACTGTGACATAGGTGGGCCGTGGACTTTCACAGCGCCGCTGCGCCGGTGTTCCGGATTAACTTGTTTCCCAATCAACTCGTTTCCGTGGGGTACGTGGCTTTCGACTGAAATACACATTTCGATCGCTTTCTTCTGTCGTTTACATACATCTTTTGGTATATTTGGCTTCTTAGAAACACGTTGATGCACATCCAGTACCAGTGTGTGAGGTTGTGATTACGATGGCGATATCCGGACGCGAACAGCGAGGACTACAACAAGACAAACGAGTTGCTCGAATAAATCATTTAAACCAGCTATTGTTTCCAAACTTATTACGGAATATCGTTGTTAATGTCCAAGTCCATCTGTGTATACCTTCAGACAGCCTCCAAGTGAAGCACACGGTGTTTACTCACAGTTTGAAAGCAGCGTGGAGAAGTCTTCATCTGTGTTAAACTGTGATCCTCCCACGCAACTGGGACCCGCCCACGTTAAAATGTGACCCGTCCAGGTTAAATTGTGTTACGATTTCTGTGGCTATCTACCAGCGATCATGTTTAATATGAAAGACTACCCACACATGTATCCCTTATAAAAACGGTATTGTGCAGCACTCATCCAGATAAGATGTGACTGTTACCTCGTTTTGCAAAGATAGCAGCAGAAATGTCATTGGGGATATTTAGACTTTAAAATGCTGCTTGGTCGTGAATGTTGGTGTCGGCAAACAATAATACGAATCCTCTATTCAAACATAATATTCAATGTGCATCGACATGAAAATAACAAAAAAGTTCATGCTGGATTCAAACCAGAGTCCCAACAGCAAAAATCAATCATGCCCTGCGCGTTATGAGTGCGCCACGAATCATCACGTCCTAACAGATCACCACAGCTAATTTTGTTACATTAACATTGTCAACAACTTCTAGAAACATGCAACCCTGTTGGGACTCGGGTTTGAGTTGGGAGGGAGCATCCCGGCGGAGAGGGCTCTCTCCACCCAGGACGCGAGGCTGAATCCCGCCTCCTCTCTGTATGATCCAACTGTGTGCTTTGATAACAATTATTGCATATATCCCTTTCCACAATCCTGCACTTCAATGTAATGCCTGTACAGATTCCCCCCTCGCCAACCCAGTTGTAATTCCAGTACAGGAAGCAACCAGCGGGTGCGCACATGTGATAAACCACAGGAAGCACTATCAAAAGGCTATGCGGGTACAGGGGCATTATGAATGGCATGAGGTTGTTAGAGGACACATCGCGCCCAGTGTAAACCCATACTAGATCATACTCATGTATGGCTGAAAATGGGTCTGATCTATTAAACTAGTTCTATATCTATATACCAAATTGATGGCGCCATATATAGGAGGAGCTTATATTATTTAATAGTTATCCATTTATTTGATTATTTTTCGTTTTTGCTTGTAGTTCCTTTTAATTCTTATTTAAGTTGATCAAATAAGTTGTTCTATGCCTTTGTTTTGTAAAAGCAGCTTTTGGGCCCCGGGGGATGGGAGACCTGGTGGAAACCTGGGGAACAGGTGGTGGTGGAGCTACGCTACAATGTGAACCTTGATGCATGAATAAACCCTCACAGCATATTCTAAGGGTGAAAGGAAGGTGTGACAGGTGGGTCTAACAAACAGAACTTTCACACAGGGGACCCACTTCCTGTCAACTGCAATGCTCTTCAGAAGAGCGTCAACTAAAACAGGATGTACACTTCCCTTCAAATGAGGAAAATCTGCGCCAGTTCAAGTATTCCATATTTTCAGGAGGCCCATTGATTCCCTCATATAGTCTTCTGGTCCCTTTTTGTGAGCCACTGCTTCATGGCCCAAACTGCACTGGACCACCGTGACGTTTCTAACAGAATCTCTGCAGACAGGGGTAAATAGGTCAGGGCTAATGGCTCTCTCCATTATGCTCTCAAAGGACATTAGAGGTGACACTCTACATGAAGCAACTTGTTATGAGTCCCTAATCTCTCACTTCTGTCTCCCAGCAGCCATAAAACTGCAGAGAGACGAGGAGCTGAGTAAGTGAAATGAGTATGATAATAATGCAGTTAAAGAACTGCAGCGCAGAGATCTTTGCAGCCTCTGTGCTCTGATCTTATTCTGCATTCCTCAGACAAAGGTTACTATACATTAGGAACAACTTTTTTTCTCAGAATTGAATTAGCAGGGTTATCATCTCTTGCTCTGAGGCCCAGGCTCATTAAACATACGACCACTTTTGACCATATTTTGACATCAGCACCACACCGCAAGGGATGAGTCAGACATGCTCATACATTAAAAGGAAACACATTAATGAAACAATTTTCAATTTGTGTATTATGTTATAAGTAGGGTTGGCTACCGAGAACCGGTTCCGGTTCGGAACCGGTTCCAACATTTCGATTCTAACGGCATCATTTAGAAATGTGAATTTCGGTTCCGCTTTTCGATGCCTGAGGAAATGTTTCTCGCTGCTCTCCGTAGCCTACTGTATGACTGCGGCGGGCGGGAAATGTAGCGTTGGACCTACACTTCCTACAGCGTAACCTGGGACCAGGGCCGGCCCGTCGCACTGGCATTATAGATGTTCGCCTAGGGCGCCAGATCTGGGGAGGCGCTGCGCTGACAGCTCTGGGAGAAAAAAAAAAGTTTTGACCGTTGGTGCTCGTCCTAATTTTCGGTCTTGATGTAACAACATTCATAATTAAGTAAATGTAACACCCTTTTTCACCCCGGTTACACGTTTAATTCGCCCTGTACGATGGGCGCTGTAAGTGATGAAAATGGGGGATGTTGGCTTATCTGGCACCAGCAGCTCACAGCCAAAGTGCGAGTGAGCGAGGGAGAAAGGGAGGGTGCACTGGAACCGGTGCTGTTGTTATTAGCATCTAGTGCTAGCTGCTCTAACGGAAGAAGAAGATGTTTCTCCAATGATGTGGAGGGAGAGTCCTCTCCAGTCAGACTGAGAGGCTGATAACTACAGCTCAGTGAGGTAAAGGACTCCGAGTGTTTAGATAGTTCACTTTAGTCTAAGTTATCTCAGTGGGTCTCAAACGTTTTGATCACAATTTATGTAAACACATATTTCCAAGGCACTTCTTTATAATTATTGGGATAAAACAGGTTTGAAATCATTCCAATGTATACTATAGGACAGTAAACCAGACATCGTTTTAAACTGGAGAGATACAAAAATATGCATAAATAAAATAGTAAAATAAGATATGAATGAACAGCAAAAATAAAATACGTTACATGTATTTGTTATTGGCTATGGGTTATTGGTTATGTTTAAAATGTAAACCGATCTTTTTCATATGGGTGTTTAGAGTTGTACCCCCTAGATCTAGTCTCTAGTCATTCTGCTTAAAGTGCACCAGATTGAAGCATTTTGCTTTAAAATGTTCAAACATTTCTACCTGGTATGCCTGAGAGGCAGATATGCTTGTTTTTCTCAACAAGAACTTAATCATTTTTTTTACCCTGCCCCTCAAAGAATCGGAATTGAGAACCGTTAAGAACCGGAATCGAAAAGTAGAATCGGAATCGGAATCAGAATCGTGGAAATTCAAACGATACCCAACCCTAGTTATAAGCCTTTGTGTCTGTAACTGCATAATGTTCTAGTGGTCCTAGCAGTGGCGGCTGGTGGAGAATATTGTTGGTGGGGCTGTTGATATAGTGAGTAAAAAAATTTTTTTTGGGAGAAATTACCCCTTAAATTAGGACTTCTGGTGATGTAATGGCGCATTTCCACTGCAGCGCGGAGCTCGCTTTAAGGGTGCCGAGCCGTGCGGGGCCCGTTTTTGGTTGCGTTTCCACTTGGCCTAGTACCGGCCAGCGGGTCCTAATTCACAGTTTTCACAGGCCCCATAAAATCGTGGTTCTAGGGCCAGGAACAACCAGGCTGAGTCGGGCTGAGTATGCTAAACTAGAGAGAGAATCGCTGGCAAGGGGGCTACAACTACAACAAGATGAACATATTTGACCGTGATTTAATTGTAATACACGTTTCAAAATGATGCCGAAGTAACAACATACTGATACCGGATAGTAAAAACCATGAATTAATGCTTTGACAAGTCTGCAGACAGACGGCAGGCGAAAAACCTTTTAAAATGCGTGTTTTCTAAATGGAGATTGGCTAAACTAACGTTATATATGCTCCGACCGTCCACACTCACAACAACGGCCTATACAGACATAAATAAACCAGCGACTGTATTCTCCATGACACAGACAGTCTGTGGTTTGTACTTGTTTAACTTTTGTCTAGTTTCTGAACAGATCGTATCTGTCCCCGGCTGTTTGAAGAGCAAGCATGGGAAACAAAAGATAGCATTTACCTGTTTGCATCCAGCTAGCCATGCCTTTCTGGTGTACCAGCTACATGAGAAGCCTCGTTGATACGTTTTGTCTTTTTCACGAGCTTACTGCGATATATACAAATCGGGTTGGTCCGGTCCAAGGTCTTTAAGCAACAGTTTACCTCTCAAACTTCTCCTCTTGAAAGGATTGGAGATTCGCTCTTGAACGGAATTGGGCAGGGACCGAGGTCCGGAGACTCCACCTGCACATGAAGCCATCCTCATCAACTACTGCCGTACTGCGTCACCCCACCGGATACGAGTCACTAGTGTCCAAACTACTCACAGACTGGACCGGGCGCTGACATTGGCGCCCGGGTGATCATCAGATTTGACGACGCTGATTGGCTGAAATTGTCACAATCTGCTTTCTCACTCACCTATTTTCTGCATTAACATTCCTTAGTCACCTGGTAGTCACACCCTGTCTCTCTCTTACTCTGTTACACCCATCAGCTCCATTAGTATTTAGGCCCACTTCACTTTCACCTCAGTGCCAGATCGTACTTTGCAGCATGCCAGTCTTTCCCGCATTACCCTTCAGATTGCTCTCCCGGTTTCGACCCTGCCTGTTCCTGACCAGCCTGCCTCGCCTGCTCCCTGACCCGTTCTGTACCTGCGACTCCCGTCCTGCTGTCTCCTGGAACCCTCGCCTGTCCCCGACCAGCCCTTTGCCTACTATCTGCCGTGTTGTCTTCTACCAGCCTATTGCCTCCAATAAAGCTGGTTACCGACTATCTCTGGTTTCCCGTGTTCTGCATTTTGATCCTCAGCTCGTTTGTGACAGAACGATCTGGCCAGAAATGGACCAAGCAAACACCGGGTCTCCTAGAGACCGCTTTGAGAGGGTTAAGGATGCCATCCAAAGACAGGAGGTCACGATAGCTACCTTAGCTACCGAGACCCACCAGGCAACCTCAACCCAGGGACAAACGCTGGCTTACCTTACCTCCCAGATGCAACAGATGGCCGCCACCGTACAACAGCTAGCCGCTACCATGGCTGCTACCGTCCCTCCGCCCGCAGCTCCGATGCTCGCCGGAACGCTACGCTGGTGAGCCGGAGGGATGCAGGCCTTTTCTCACAAACTGTTCCATATTGTTTTCACTGCAGCCACACACCTTCGACTCCGATGCGGCTCGTGTAGCTTTCACCGTTAATCATCTGACGGGGAGAGCCCGTTTATGGGGAACTGCAGAGTGGGAGCAGCAGACTTCAGCCTGCGCCTCTTTTGCTGCTTTTTCCGCGGAGATGCGGAAAGTGTTCGGTCCCGTTCGTCTGGGTCCCGACGCTGCTGGAGGTCTGCTGAGTTTGAGCCAGGGTTCCGGCACCTTGGTGGATTACGCTATTGACTTCCGCACCAGCAGCCGTCGCAGCAGCTGGAATGAGCCGGCGCAGTGTGACGCATATCTGAGAGGATTAGCGGATTATATGAGAGATGAGCTGGTTTCCTATGATCTCCCTGCTTCCTTGGATGGGTTGATAGAGCTCACCTCTCGGATTGACAGACGAATCCAGACCCGGAGAGGAGAGCAACAGACGCGAGCAGCGGCCCGCCGCTCGCGACAACAACTTCCGGTTTCGGCGGAGAATTCCCATTCCTACTCTGACTCACGGTACGAGGTCGAGCCCATGCAAGTGGGTCGTACCAGTCTTACCTCTGAGGAGAGGGAATTACGTCGGAGAGGTAATCTTTGCCTTTACTGTGGTCAGGCTGGACATATGGTTTCCCGTTGTCCGGTAAGAGGACAGAGCTCATCAGTAATGGGGAGTATACTGGTGGGCCAAACCTCTGAGCTGATTCCCAATCTAAGACCCTTGTGCCATGCTCGACTCCTCCTGACAGGCAAATCTCAGGCTCTGGCTGTTTTTATCGACTCCGGATCAGATGTTAGCATCATTGACGAGGAGCTCGCACTACAGCTGGGCATCCAACTGGTTCGGCTGCTCCAGCCGGTACCGGCTAATGCTTTGGATGGTCACCTGCTGGGAACAGTGACACACCAGACGACACCGGTCCATATGCTCATGTCGGGGAACCACCATGAGACAATCCAGTTTCATGTGCTACGGTCCCCCCAAATCCCTCTGATTTTGGGTTATCCGTGGCTCCGCCGCCACAACCCGAACATTGACTGGGCAACTGGGTCCATCCTAGGTTGGAGTTCCTCCTGTCATCAGGTTTGCCTCAAGCAGGCCGCCGCACCTCTACTATCTGTGGATATGAACCTGGTTCCGGATGTCACAGGGGTTCCGGCTGAATATTTGGACTTTAAGGAGGTTTTTAGCAAGGCTAAGGCGACATCTCTCCCACCTCATCGGCCCTATGACTGCGCCATTGAGCTACATCCAGGCGCAGTCCCACCCAAGGCCCGGTTGTACTCGCTTTCGGCACCGGAGAGGAAGTCCATGGAGACTTACGTCAATGACTCTCTGGCTGCGGGAATTATTCGTCCTTCCACATCACCCGCAGGAGCAGGGTTTTTTTTTGTGGCGAAGAAGGACAAGACCCTGAGACCCTGCATTGACTATCGAGGTCTGAACGACGTCACGGTGAAGAATCGTTACCCCTTGCCACTCATCTCGTCAGCATTCGAGTTATTACAGGGGGCTACAATCTTCACTAAGCTGGATCTACGAAACGCTTATCACCTGGTACGAATCCGGGAGGGGGACGAATGGAAGACCGCCTTCAACACCTCTTCGGGACATTACGAGTACCTGGTGATGCCATTTGGACTTACCAACGCCCCTGCAGTTTTCCAAGCGTTGGTGAACGACGTACTCCGGGACATGTTGGATCGTTATGTTTTTGTTTATCTGGACGACATTTTGATTTTTTCTAAGAACCTCACGGAACACGTCCATCATGTCCAGACAGTCCCTCCAGAGACTTCTGGAGAACTCGCTGTTCGTCAAGACGGAGAAGTGCGAGTTTCACACTTCTTCGGTCGCCTTTCTTGGCTACATCGTGGGTCAAGGAAGTGTGGAGATGGATCCTTCTAAGGTTTCAGCAGTTACCTCGTGGCGGGTCCCTGATTCCCGGAAGGAGCTGCAGCGTTTCCTGGGATTCGCCAACTTTTACAGACGGTTCATCCGTGGCTACAGCACCGTGGCCGCCCCGCTCACCGCCCTGACCTCATCCAAGGTGACGTTCCGATGGTCCCCTGCAGCCGAGGAGGCTTTTCAGGACCTCAAGGGCCGGTTTACGTCAGCTCCGATCCTGCAAGTACCAGACCCCGCTGGTCAGTTGGTAGTGGAGGTGGATGCTTCTGACGTAGGGGTGGGGGCCATCCTGTCGCAACGTTCTGGTGAGAACCAGAAGCTCCACCCCTGTGCTTTCTTGTCGAGGAGATTGAGTCTGGCGGAGAGAAACTATGACGTGGGGAATCGAGAGCTTCTAGCAGTCAAGTTGGCGTTGGAGGAGTGGCGACACTGGCTTGAGGGGACAGAACAACCATTTCAGGTATGGACCGACCATAAGAACCTGGAATACATCAGGTCGGCACAGAGACTGAATTCTCGGCAAGCCAGGTGGTCGTTATTTTTCACCCGGTTTAATTTTTTTCTCTCCTACCGCCCGGGCTCCCGCAACGTGAAGGCCGACGCTTTGTCCCGGCAGTTCGGGAGGGAGGGAGACACCTGGGGTATTCCGGACACCATTCTTCCTGCTCCTCGAGTGATCGGCGTCCTCGCTTGGGAGATTGAGGAGAGGGTTAAGACCGCTTTGGTGGACCAACCCGGTCCTAGTTCTTGTCCTCTTAACCGCTTGTTTGTGCCTCAGGTTTTGAGGGCTGAGGTGCTTCAGTGGGCTCATAGCTCTAGACTTTCCTGCCACCCTGGAATTCAACGTACCAAGGGGATGGTCCTACAACGGTTCTGGTGGGCCACGCTGGAGGCTGACACCCGGGAGTTTGTGAACGCCTGTCCTGTGTGCAATCGGCACAAACCATCTCACCAAGCGCCAGCTGGCCTCCTTCATCCATTACCGGTCCCACGTCGCCCTTGGTCACATATTTCATTGGACTTTGTGACTAGTCTACCACCGTCCCACGGACATACTGCCATCTTGACGGTGGTAGATCGGTTTAGTAAGATGGCTCATTTCGTACCCCTGCCTAAGATCCCGTCAGCTAAGGAGACGGCAGAACTGATTCTTCTCCACGTGTTTCGCATTCACGGACTGGCGACTGATGTGGTTTTCGACGGGGGCCCCAATTCACCTCTGTGTTTTGGAGGGAGTTTTGTGAACTGATCGGGGCGACGGTTAGTCTCACCTCCGGTTTCCACCCACAGGCCAATGGCCAGACCGAACGGAAGAATCAGGAGATGGAGACCACTCTCCGCTGCATGGCTTCCGATCATCCCACGACCTGGTCAAAACAACTCCTGTGGGTGGAGTATGCCCACAACACCCTCATCAGTTCCGCTACTGGTCTTTCCCCTTTTCAGTGTGCATACGGTTTTCAACCCCCATTGTTCTCTGCATTGGAGAAGGAGGTTACCTGTCCGTCTGTCCAGGCTTTCATCCGACGTTGTCGGAGGACTTGGAGGCAGGCTCGAACAACTCTGCTTCAGTCTGCTAACCGGTACGCCACATCAGCGAACCGCCGACGAACCAAGGCACCTGTGTACCAGGTAGGCCAGAGGGTGTGGCTTTCCACTCAGAACATTCCCCTTCGGATGGAGTCTAAGAAGTTAGCGCCCAGGTTTATTGGACCCTTCAAGATTGTCAAGGTCATCAATCCTGCAGCAGTTCGACTGAGTTTGCCCCGGAACATGAAGATCCATCCCACCTTCCACGTTTCTAGGATTAAACCTGTCCGGGAGAGTACTATGATTTCCGCCGCCCCTCCACCACCACCCCCTAGGATGATCGATGGGGTCCCCTACCTACACCCTTCGTCGTCTACTCCGTTCCTGTCGCAGAGGAAGAGGGGTTCAATATTTGGTGGACTGGGAGGGCTATGGTCCTGAGGAAAGGCAGTGGATTCCTGCTCGGCATATCCTCACCCTCAACTCATCCGAGACTTCCACCTGCGTTACCCGGAGCAGCCTTCCAGGACCCACGCTCAACCAGGCGTTAAGCAGGGGGGTACTCGTCCGCGACGGAATCAGAGGCTTCATCGAGGAGGAGGGGGGAAGCATCATCAGGCGAGGAGGACGAGGATTTCCAGGAGGGAGAGGCCGAGAGAGCATTCTCAGATTGAGTACTGACCTTTCCCATACCTCCACCTTCCACCCGGTGTCTGTAGGGTTTTTTTCTTGATTCTTCTCTTTCTTTTTTTTCTCTCTCTTTTCTTCTTGATAGATATTTCTTAGACGTCTGGAGCCGTCCATTAAGGGGGGGGTTCTGTCACAATCTGCTTTCTCACTCACCTATTTTCTGCATTAACATTCCTTAGTCACCTGGTAGTCACACCCTGTCTCTCTCTCACTCTGTTTACACCCATCAGCTCCATTAGTATTTAGGCCCACTTCACTTTCACCTCAGTGCCAGATCGTACTTTGCAAGCATGCCAGTCTTTCCCGCATTACCCTTCAGATTGCTCTCCCGGTTTCGACCCTGCCTGTTCCTGACCAGCCTGCCTCGCCTGCTCCCTGACCCGTTCTGTACCTGCGACTCCCGTCCTGCTGTCTCCTGGAACCCTCGCCTGTCCCCGACCAGCCCTTTGCCTACTATCTGCCGTGTTGTCTTCTACCAGCCTATTGCCTCCAATAAAGCTGGTTACCGACTATCTCTGGTTTCCCGTGTTCTGCATTTTGGTCCTCAGCTTCGTTTGTGACAGAAATTATGCTTCTGCATCATAGTTTATGGATAGCAACAGTCAGCTGCTAGTGGCTGCTGCTGAACTGGTTGAGGGCTCCTTTCTTACCGCCCAGACGAGCGAGGGTATGACCATAGACTGTATATATAAAGGTAATGACACATGGGCAAGGCCAGGCAGGAAACATGTGACTTATCAGTAACTTTAGACGTCGTAACACAATTTTATACGAGATTTTATTGTAGATTATACATTTTACTGATACCAATTATATAATATTTACCTTGTTTCTTAAAATAAAATAAAAAAATATTTTTTAAATATATTTTTTATTTTTATTTTGTATGTGGGGAGAGTTGGGGCGGCGCCCCCAGCGCCCCTATGGGCCGGCCGCCACTGGGTCCTAGGATGTGAGAACAGGCTGAGATCATGTCT
This sequence comes from Harpagifer antarcticus, assembly GCA_902827135.1. Lineage (NCBI taxonomy): Eukaryota > Metazoa > Chordata > Actinopteri > Perciformes > Harpagiferidae > Harpagifer > Harpagifer antarcticus. Next base: position 2,552,399 of record CADEHL010001252.1, on the reverse strand, counting down.
GGAATCTCGAATACTGTATGTCCATCAATATTGCAGTATACTTCTATGAAGTTGATACTTGTAAATATTGGATCATACACCTTTAACTTGTTTCCTGGCTCAAAACTCAATCTGATCTGTGTCAAAACAGAATCAAAACTGCTCAGACAGATACACAGAGGGAACAATAAACCTTTTTTCAGACTGAGAAATTCTGAGTTTGTGAATGAAAACTATAGATGCAGACAAAGAAGAACTTAGAGAATGGAAATAGTGCTGAAATGACTAAATAGTACTGCAGGATTCCATAGATGTGTCTCCCATCACCTAAAACCACTGCCTATACTCTCATCTCAGTATTTACTAGGGATGTAACGATATATCGAATATCGGCGGTAAATAAAGGTCTCAAACCGTCGTGAGACTGACAAAATCTACCGCGACTTTTAATTATTTATTTTTTAAACCTTTATTTAACCAGATGGTCCCATTGAGATCATCGATCTCTTTTTCAAGGGAGACCTGTCCAACATGGCAGCAATAGTAGGTTACAACATGAACATAAAACAACAGATAACACAAAAGGACATCGTATTTACAGGGGCTACATTTACACACCTAGAGAACATTGACAAATACCAACAGTATATGTATATCTCTCCCTGTCAATAAGCCTCACCTTCTTGGCAAACACTGATATTGTTTTGAAGTGGTGGAGAGAGAATGCACAGTTTGACCACTGCTGTCACCCATGGCCAAAGCATATTTTTCCACAGCAGGGGATTTTGTAAACGCCCAAACATCCCAGCTTCTACCTGAAAATGTGGACATGCTCATGTTCCTAAAAGATAACCTTGATGATGAAGAGTGAGTGAGTGAGTGAGTTAATGAGTTAGAGTTGAGTTACTTGAAAAACTAAAGTGAAACTTGATTTATTCTTTATTATACTTTTTAATCGCGATATTATCGTACCGTGAGTTTTTGGCTATCGTTACATCCCTAGTATTTACATTCTTTAATCAAAAGAAAATCAATAATATCTTTAAAAACTCCAACTCCCATTATATCAGCTGCATACCGTGATGCAAAACGAAAAAAATATTTTTCTATCGTCAAATGGGAAAAACACAAAAGTAGTAAACAATAAAACCAATTAATGTTGTGTAATTAACAATGACACACTTTGTGTTTTTTAGTTGATGACTACTGCAGATATCACTGTGAAATCAGTCGAGAGTGAGGGGAATACTCATAAATGAGACTGCAGAGACGGACGGGACAGAGCGGGGGGAGCATGTGGCCAATCAATCTCTTCACTGTCTCAACAAAACAAGCTGCAGTCCGGTGCTTACTTATAAGAGAGTAGTACTTCAGTAATGTATTACTATCAATTAATTAGTAATAGTTTTGTCTAGGGATGCACAAATATCAACTATCGGCCCATACTAGCTCATATAGCTGGATCATGTATGGCTGAAAATGTGTCTGATCTATTAAACTAGTTCTATATCTATATACCAAATTGTTGGGGCCATATATAGGAGGAGCTTATATTATTTAATAGTTATCCATTTATTTGATTCTTTTTCGTTTTTGCTTATAGTTAATCTTCCTTTTAATTCTTATTTAAGTGTATCAAATAAGTTGTTCTATGCCTATGTTTTTTAAAAGCAGCCTTTGGGCACCGGGGGATGGGCTAATGGTAATGCTAATAATGCTAATGCCAGCAAATACATTGGCGGCTTCACAACCCATTCACAAAACTTTTCAGAGTTTGACGGGACGTGGTTTGCAATTCGCCCAGCCAATCGAAAATGGTACTTTTTTCTCTCCAGGATAGTACCACTTCTCTAGCAGGTACTACAAATGGTGGTAAAAGTTCTCGGAACTAAGTACTCTTTTTGGTGTGAACGCAAAATTCCAGGCACTATCGGAACTAAACGGGAAAAGTACGGGTGAAAGTACTCCGGTGTGAACGCACCCAATGCCTCAAAAAGGACTACAACATCAAGGGCCTCATCTGCTGCTAAGTTAGCATCAGCAGAAAAGGCATCTCTGGAGGCTAAAGGCGCATTCACACCGCAGTACTTTTCCCACAAAGGTTCATGCGAACTTAGTTCACGCAAACTCTTTAGTTCGCATGAACTAAGTACAGATCGCGTTCACACCGGAAAAAGTCTCTGGGGGTGGATTAGGCAAATGAAGCCGCTGACTTCACTTCTTCTTCTTCTGCTTTGGGTTTACTGGCAGGCTACAAACAACTTCACGGCGGATACTGCCGCCCAAAGTCCCCGGCCGGAAGTCCCCGGAGTTGTAAGAGGACTTCAGTAGAAGTTGCTGGGACTCCCAGCAGCTTCTACTGAAGCCTTCCGAGTAAATCGCCAGAACGCCGACACCTCCTCATCTCCACCGCTCCCATGTTTTATTTTGTTGCCATAAGTTAGTCTCTCTGCGTTTCTGCGCTGGGCTAATGCTAATGCTAATAATGCTAATGCGAGGATAATAAAATGGCGGCTCACAAAACTTTTTGGAAGTTTTACGGGGCGTGGTTTGCAATCCGCCAGCCAATCAGAAATATAGCTCTTTTCTCACAAAGAGCCGCTCGAAAGTCCCTGCTCTCTAGCAGGGACTTACGAGCGGCTCTTTTGTGAGAAAAGAGCTATATTTAGTACCGGCTCTTTTGGTGTGAACGCGATAAAAGAGTTCACTGAACTAAGTTCGCATGAACCTTTGTGGGAAAAGTACCGCAGTGTGAATGCGCCTTAAGTCTGCTACTTTAAAGGACATGCATGCACTGCAACTAGAGGAAACAATTCTCAAATCAAAAATGGAAAAGGTGGAATTGGAAGCACGGATTGGCGAGTGGATAGACCGATTCACGCATTTTAAAAGTGGGGGGTCTAAACTAATCATTTTAAAGGGGGGGGGGGGTATGACACATTAATAGGTTTTTAAATATTAAGAAACCCTGAGACTAGGGATGGGTATCGTTTGACATGTATCGATTCCGATTCCGGTTCTGCTTATCGATTCCGGTTCTTATCGATTCCCCGTTTCGATTCCAAAATTGTAAAAGAAAGAGGTCAAACGTTTAGATAACAAAAATATCTTCATTCTTTTAAGCTTTTACTGAAATGTTTACAAATAAAAAATATACATGCAATACAAATATATTGCACAATAGCTGTGCTTTATTTTAACTGAAAGCTATTAACAGGCATTACACTGTGCCTTGTCTTTTTCTTTTTGAGGTTAGTGGAGCCTCACTTTAGAGCGTTTACCGCGATCCATCTTTGGTGTTATGAAGTGACTGAGCTCGTGAACTGTCTACGGGGGGGGGGGGGGGCCTCGCTGCGGGACAACTGTGGACCTTTGTCGCCTGTTAGCACAACTTACATGATGCCGTTTGAAACAAATTAAGGGCGGAGCCGACCGCAGCATACCGAGCCGGCCGTCAACGGCCCTCTGACGACCGGCCATTCTGTGATTCTCCAGAACACACAGATGGCCAGTCCGCCTACCCTGTATTCCACCGGGTCACCGCGGCGCAGACGGACCCGGTGGAATACAGGGTCTACCACGTTTAGGAACCGTTAAGCAGAACCGAAATTGTGTATTTTGTACGGGTACCCGGCATTTTCTTATCGGTTCTCATCTGGAACCGAGTTTCGGTTCCCAACCCTACCTGAGACACAGTTTCGTGAATTTCGTGGATTTGGGTCCTCTCGGGCTTAACAGGTTAAGTAACTCCAGAGGTACTGTAATTTTTGGTTTATTTTTTATAATATATTACAAACACTGTAAATAACTGTGGATTTCACAGCCATTTTTTACAGTGTAGTTCCTGTTGGAGTTAAAACATCTTTATTTTATATGTTTTTTGCATTAATCCGGTGTTTTAGGTATACATTTTTTAAATGTATATTGTACTATATTATATAAATGTGTAATAATGTGTATATACAATAAGGCTGTATTATAACTGTAATAATGACATATGAGTACACACTAAGAGTTGTACAGTTATAATCCTACGTCTTTCATTGCAGTGATGGATTTATGGTGTGTGTGGTGGGTGTGTGTGTGTGTGTGTGTTGTGTGTGTGGGTGTGTGTGTGTGTGTGTGTGTGTGGTGTGTGTGTGTGTGTGTGTGTGTGTGACACATTTAATAAAGTGTGTTAACAGAGAGGCCTATTCCGGCCGGAGATACTCATCATTCATTCTCGGGAAATCCAGAGTCAATCCTCTGAAGCAAATCACCATTCCCAGACTGGAGCTTGCAGCTGCTACACTTGCTGTAAAAGTGGACAGGATGTTACAGAAGGAACTAAACATGACACTACAGAAATCAACTTTCTGGACAGATAGTACATCAGTACTAAAATACATCCACAACCAAAAAAAAATTCCATACTTACGTTGCTAATAGAATAGCAGTGATTCATAACTTGTCCCAAGAAAGCCAATGGAGGCATGTAAGTTCCAAGGACAATCCAGCAGACTTTGCATCACATGGATTGAGTATTGAACCATTCTTGGAGTCCACAAGATGGTTGAATGGCCCTGACTTCCTGTCAAAGGAGGAAAGTGAATGGCCCGAAGTACCAGAGGACCATGGCCCCATCCTCCTCAATGATCCAGAGATTAAAAAGGACATCTCTGTTAATAGCTTGAAAATAAATAACTGTGTTATTGGAAAAACTACAGTTTGTTCGTTGTTGAAACTCAAAAGACTGCTTCAATCCAAAAGAGCTAAAGCACCAGTGACCCGCTCCAAAACAGCAGAAAGACAACAAGGACTATGTGGAGGATTTGGAGGAAGCAGAGTGGTCCATCATTCACTACGAACAAGAGCGCTACTTTGAATCAGAGCTGATGCTGCTAAGGAAAGGAAAACCTGTTAAAGCTGACATGACAGCCCCTTACGCAAAGTTGATCCTATTCTGGATGAAGGTATCCTATGTATTGGAGGACGCATAAGTAAATCTGCTATGCGAGTAAATTAGTGAAAAAACTAGTGAAAAAAGTACAGGGCTAAACTATAAATGGCCCGCTCGCCCAAAAGCACTATTTAGACACCCCGGGCCAGCCTAACGTACTTTCCACTTGCCCGCTCGGGCCATTAAAAATATTGGCTTAAAAAAACAACAACAAAAACAGTAAGACATAGGGCTGCACGATATTGAAAAAAAATGACATTGCGATTTTTTTCCCCTGCTATATATTACAATATGAAAAAATACAGGAATTGAAGAAAGACAGTTTTTTTGTCCGCAAACCATCCTTTCTTGAACTTTAATGCTATAGAATTGTATTTTTTTTAGAAGGATTTTAGTCACGGACTTCTGGATCTTAAGTTATCAGAGCAACAAGCTGAGCTAGCTCGGATATCCTGCTGTGATCTGATCAAGAATGATTGTGATTGGTTGTTTGCTGTGCATGCAGAGCCTCACTTAAGTACGTTTTCCTTTTGTAGCAAGCAGCAAACTAATTGTAACATGAAGTGTTTGAGTTAATTTGCCTACTTAATATCGCCCGTCCTTTAAAAAAAAAAAAATGCATGTCCTGCGGTACGCGAGCAGGCTCCAGACTACAGACTTTCGCGCCACCTAACCATTCGCCAAAATGTTTTTTAAAACCACCGGCCAAGAGCCTGGCAAAAAAAAAAAATACTTTTGGGGGGGGTGTTGAGGTAACGTGCCTTTGTGACGTGCACAAATATTAACATGAACCTTTCTGTTGTCGCTTGTTAGCAGAGCCTTCACGCGATGGCAGGCGAACAGGTACAGGCAGGGCGCATAGTGATAGCCCTATAGTCTAAATATACTACCCACAAATAAACATATGGACATGGGTTATTTTAAACAATTGTAAATGTATTTAGGAACCTATCCATGTGATTTAAGTGGGGGTGGACCTCAAATCTTCTAGGGGGGTCCGGAGCATGCTCCCCTTTTTCAGAATGAATTAGCAGTTATCATCTCTTGCTCTGAGGCCCAGGCCTCATTAAACATACGACCACTTTTGACCATATTTTGACATCAGCACCACACCGCAAGGATGAGTCAGACATGCTCATACATTAAAAGGAAACACATAATGAAACAATTTTCAATTTGTGTATTATGTTATAAGTAGGGTTGGCTACCGAGAACCGGTTCCGGTTCGGAACCGGTTCCAACATTTCGATTCTAACGGCATCATTTAGAAATGTGAATTTCGGTTCCGCTTTTCGATGCCTGAGGAAATGTTTCTCGCGCTCTCCGTAGCCTACTGTATGACTGCGGCGGGCGGGAAATGTAGCGTTGACCTACACTTCCTACAGCGTAACCTGGACCAGGGCCGGCCCGTGCACTGGCATTATAGATGTTCGCCTAGGGCGCCAGATCTGGAGGCGCTGCGCTGACAGCTCTGGGAGAAAAAAAAGTTTTGACCGTTGGTGCTCATCCTAATTTTCGGCCTTGATGTAACAACATTCATAATTAAGTAAATGTAACACCCTTTTCACCCCGGTTACACGTTTCATTCGCCCTGTACGATGGGCGCTGCAAGTGATGAAAATGGGGGATGTTGGCTTATCTGGCAACCGCAGCTCACAGCCAAAGTGCGAGTGAGCGAGGGAGAAAGGGAGGGTGCACTGGAACCGGCGCTGTTGTTATTAGCATCTGGTGCTAGCTGCTCTAACGGAAGAAGAAGATGTTTCTCCAATGATGTGGAGGGAGAGTCCTCTCCAGTCAGACTGAGAGGCTGATAACTACAGCTCAGTGAGGTAAAGGACTCGAGTGTTTAGATAGTTCACTTTAGTCTAAGTTATCTCAGTGGGTCTCAAACGTTTTGATCACAATTTATGTAAACACATATTTCCAAGGCACTCCTTTATAATTATTGGGATAAAACAGGTTTGAAATCATTCCAATGTATACTATAGGACAGTAAACCAGACATCGTTTTAAACTGGAGAGATAAAAAATATGCATAAATAAAATAGTAAAATAAGATATGAATGAACAACAAAAATAAAATACGTTACATGTATTTGTTATTGGCTATGGGTTATTGGTTATTTTAAAATGTAAACCGATCTTTTTCATATGGGTGTTTAGAGTTGTACCCCCTAGATCTAGTCTCTAGTAATTCTGCTTAAAGTGCACCAGATTGAAGCATTTTGCTTTAAAATGTTCAAACATTTTCCTGGTATGCCTGAGAAGGCAGATATGCTTGTTTTTCTCAACAAGAACTTAATCATTTTTTTACCCTGCCCCTCAAAGAATCGGAATTGAGAACCGTTAAGAACCGGAATCGAAAAGTAGAATCGGAATCGGAATCAGAATCGTGGAAATTCAAACGATACCCAACCTAGTTATAAGCCTTTGTGTCTGTAACTGCATAATGTTCTAGTGGTCCTAGCAGTGGCGGCTGGTGGAGAATATTGTTGGTGGGGCTGTTGATATAGTGAGTAAAAAAATTTTTTTGGGAGAAATTACCCCTTAAATTAGGACTTCTGGTGATGTAATGGCGCATTTCCACTGCAGCGCGGAGCTCGCTTTAAGGGTGCCGAGCCGTGCGGGGCCCGTTTTGGTTGCGTTTCCACTTGGCCTAGTACCGGCCAGCGGGTCCTAATTCACAGTTTTCACAGGCCCCATAAAATCGTGGTTCTAGGGCCAGGAACAACCAGGCTGAGTCGGGCTGAGTATGCTAAACTAGAGAGAGAATCGCTGGCAAGGGGGCTACAACTACAACAAGATGAACATATTTGACCGTGATTTAATTGTAATACACGTTTCAAAATGATGCCGAAGTAACAACATCCTGATACCGATAGTAAAACCCATGACTTAATGCTTTGACAAGTCTGCAGACAGACGGCAGGCGAAAAACCTTTTAAAATGCGTGTTTCTAAATGGAGATTGGCTAAAACTAACGTTATATATGCTCCGACCGTCCACACTCACAACACGGCCTATACAGACATAAATAAACCAGCGACTGTATTCTCCATGACACAGACAGTCTGTGGTTTGTACTTGTTTAAACTTTTGTCTAGTTTCTGAACAGATCGTATCTGTCCCCGGCTGTTTGAAGAGCAAGCTGGGAAACAAAAGATAGCATTTACCTGTTTGCATCCAGCTAGCCATGCCTTTCTGGTGTACCAGCTACATGAGAAGCCTCGTTGATACGTTTTGTCTTTTTCACGAGCTTACTGCGATATATACAAATCGGGTTGGTCCGGTCCAAGGTCTTTAAGCAACAGTTTACCTCTCAAACTTCTCCTCTTGAAAGGATTGGAGATTCGCTCTTGAACGGAATTGGGCAGGGACCGAGGTCCGGAGACTCCACCTGCACATGAAGCCATCCTCATCAACTACTGCCGTACTGCGTCACCCCACCGGATACGAGTCACTAGTGTCCAAACTACTCACAGACTGGACCGGGCGCTGACATTGGCGCCCGGGTGATCATCAGATTTGACGACGCTGATTGGCTGAAATTGTCACAATCTGCTTTCTCACTCACCTATTTTCTGCATTAACATTCCTTAGTCACCTGGTAGTCACACCCTGTCTCTCTCTTACTCTGTTACACCCATCAGCTCCATTAGTATTTAGGCCCACTTCACTTTCACCTCAGTGCCAGATCGTACTTTGCAGCATGCCAGTCTTTCCCGCATTACCCTTCAGATTGCTCTCCCGGTTTCGACCCTGCCTGTCCCTGACCAGCCCTGCCTCGCCTGCTCCCTGACCCGTTCTGTACCTGCGACTCCCGTCCTGCTGTCTCCTGGAACCCTCGCCTGTCCCCGACCAGCCCTTTGCTACTATCTGCCGTGTTGTCTTCTACCAGCCTATTGCCTCCAATAAAGCTGGTTACCGACTATCTCTGGTTTCCCGTGTTCTGCATTTTGATCCTCAGCTCGTTTGTGACAGAACGATCTGGCCAGAAATGGACCAAGCAAACACCGGGTCTCCTAGAGACCGCTTTGAGAGGGTTAAGGATGCCATCCAAAGACAGGAGGTCACGATAGCTACCTTAGCTACCGAGACCCCACCAGGCAACCTCAACCCAGGGACAAAACGCTGGCTACCTTACCTCCCAGATGCAACAGATGGCCGCCACCGTACAACAGCTAGCCGCTACCATGGCTGCTACCGTCCCTCCGCCCGCAGCTCCGATGCTCGCCGGAACGCTACGCTGGTGAGCCGGAGGGATGCAGGCCTTTCTCACAAACTGTTCCATATTGTTTTCACTGCAGCCACACACTTCGACTCCGATGCGGCTCGTGTAGCTTTCACCGTTAATCATCTGACGGGGAGAGGCCCGTTTATGGGGAACTGGCAGAGTGGGAGCAGCAGACTTCAGCCTGCGGCCTCTTTTGCTGCTTTTTCCGCGGAGATGCGGAAAGTGTTCGGGTCCCGTTCGTCTGGGTCCCGACGCTGCTGGAGGTCTGCTGAGTTTGAGCCAGGGTTCCGGCACCTTGGTGGATTACGCTATTGACTTCCGCACCAGCAGCCGTCGCAGCAGCTGGAATGAGCCGGCGCAGTTGTGACGCATATCTGAGAGGATTAGGCGGATTATATGAGAGATGAGCTGGTTTCCATGATCTCCCTGCTTCCTTGGATGGGTTGATAGAGCTCACCTCTCGGATTGACAGACGAATCCGACCCGGAGAGGAGAGCAACAGACGCGAGCAGCGGCCCGCCGCTCGCGACAACAACTTCCGGTTTCGGCGGAGAATTCCCATTCCTACTCTGACTCACGGTACGAGGTCGAGCCCATGCAAGTGGGTCGTACCAGTCTTACCTCTGAGGAGAGGGAATTACGTCGGAGAGGTAATCTTTGCCTTTACTGTGGTCAGGCTGGACATATGGTTTCCCGTTGTCCGGTAAGAGGACAGAGCTCATCAGTAATGGGGAGTATACTGGTGGGCCAAACCTCTGAGCTGATTCCCAATCTAAGACCCTTGTGCCATGCTCGACTCCTCCTGACAGGCAAATCTCAGGCTCTGGCTGTTTTTATCGACTCCGGATCAGATGTTAGCATCATTGACGAGGAGCTCGCACTACAGCTGGGCATCCAACTGGTTCGGCTGCTCCAGCCGGTACCGGCTAATGCTTTGGATGGTCACCTGCTGGGAACAGTGACACACCAGACGACACCGGTCCATATGCTCATGTCGGGGAACCACCATGAGACAATCCAGTTTCATGTGCTACGGTCCCCCCAAATCCCTCTGATTTTGGGTTATCCGTGGCTCCGCCGCACACAACCCGAACATTGACTGGGCAACTGGGTCCATCCTAGGTTGGAGTTCCTCCTGTCATCAGGTTTGCCTCAAGCAGGCCGCCGCACCTCTACTATCTGTGGATATGAACCTGGTTCCGGATGTCACAGGGGTTCCGGCTGAATATTTGGACTTTAAGGAGGTTTTTAGCAAGGCTAAGGCGACATCTCTCCCACCTCATCGGCCCTATGACTGCCGCCATTGAGCTACATCCAGGCGCAGTCCCACCCAAGGCCCGGTTGTACTCGCTTTCCGGCACCGGAGAGGAAGTCCATGGAGACTTACGTCAATGACTCTCTGGCTGCGGGAATTATTCGTCCTTCCACATCACCCGCAGGAGCAGGGTTTTTTTTTGTGGCGAAGAAGGACAAGACCCTGAGACCCTGCATTGACTATCGAGGTCTGAACGACGTCACGGTGAAGAATCGTTACCCCTTGCCACTCATCTCGTCAGCATTCGAGTTATTACAGGGGGCTACAATCTTCACTAAGCTGGATCTACGAAACGCTTATCACCTGGTACGAATCCGGGAGGGGGACGAATGGAAGACCGCCTTCAACACCTCTTCGGGACATTACGAGTACCTGGTGATGCCATTTGGACTTACCAACGCCCCTGCAGTTTTCCAAGCGTTGGTGAACGACGTACTCCGGGACATGTTGGATCGTTATGTTTTTGTTTATCTGGACGACATTTTGATTTTTTCTAAGAACCTCACGGAACACGTCCATCATGTCCAGACAGTCCTCCAGAGACTTCTGGAGAACTCGCTGTTCGTCAAGACGGAGAAGTGCGAGTTTCACACTTCTTCGGTCGCCTTTCTTGGCTACATCGTGGGTCAAGGAAGTGTGGAGATGGATCCTTCTAAGGTTTCAGCAGTTACCTCGTGGCGGGTCCCTGATTCCCGGAAGGAGCTGCAGCGTTTCCTGGGATTCGCCAACTTTTACAGACGGTTCATCCGTGGCTACAGCACCGTGGCCGCCCCGCTCACCGCCCTGACCTCATCCAAGGTGACGTTCCGATGGTCCCCTGCAGCCGAGGAGGCTTTTCAGGACCTCAAGGGCCGGTTTACGTCAGCTCCGATCCTGCAAGTACCAGACCCCGCTGGTCAGTTGGTAGTGGAGGTGGATGCTTCTGACGTAGGGGTGGGGGCCATCCTGTCGCAACGTTCTGGTGAGAACCAGAAGCTCCACCCCTGTGCTTTCTTTTCGAGGAGATTGAGTCTGGCGGAGAGAAACTATGACGTGGGGAATCGAGAGCTTCTAGCAGTCAAGTTGGCGTTGGAGGAGTGGCGACACTGGCTTGAGGGGACAGAACAACCATTTCAGGTATGGACCGACCATAAGAACCTGGAATACATCAGGTCGGCACAGAGACTGAATTCTCGGCAAGCCAGGTGGTCGTTATTTTTCACCCGGTTTAATTTTTTTCTCTCCTACCGCCCGGGCTCCCGCAACGTGAAGGCCGACGCTTTGTCCCGGCAGTTCGGGAGGGAGGGAGACACCTGGGGTATTCCGGACACCATTCTTCCTGCTCCTCGAGTGATCGGCGTCCTCGCTTGGGAGATTGAGGAGAGGGTTAAGACCGCTTTGGTGGACCAACCCGGTCCTAGTTCTTGTCCTCTTAACCGCTTGTTTGTGCCTCAGGTTTTGAGGGCTGAGGTGCTTCAGTGGGCTCATAGCTCTAGACTTTCCTGCCACCCTGGAATTCAACGTACCAAGGGGATGGTCCTACAACGGTTCTGGTGGGCCACGCTGGAGGCTGACACCCGGGAGTTTGTGAACGCCTGTCCTGTGTGCAATCGGCACAAACCATCTCACCAAGCGCCAGCTGGCCTCCTTCATCCATTACCGGTCCCACGTCGCCCTTGGTCACATATTTCATTGGACTTTGTGACTAGTCTACCACCGTCCCACGGACATACTGCCATCTTGACGGTGGTAGATCGGTTTAGTAAGATGGCTCATTTCGTACCCCTGCCTAAGATCCCGTCAGCTAAGGAGACGGCAGAACTGATTCTTCTCCACGTGTTTCGCATTCACGGACTGGCGACTGATGTGGTTTTCGACCGGGGGCCCCAATTCACCTCTGTGTTTTGGAGGGAGTTTTGTGAACTGATCGGGGCGACGGTTAGTCTCACCTCCGGTTTCCACCCACAGGCCAATGGCCAGACCGAACGGAAGAATCAGGAGATGGAGACCACTCTCCGCTGCATGGCTTCCGATCATCCCACGACCTGGTCAAAACAACTCCTGTGGGTGGAGTATGCCCACAACACCCTCATCAGTTCCGCTACTGGTCTTTCCCCTTTTCAGTGTGCATACGGTTTTCAACCCCCATTGTTCTCTGCATTGGAGAAGGAGGTTACCTGTCCGTCTGTCCAGGCTTTCATCCGACGTTGTCGGAGGACTTGGAGGCAGGCTCGAACAACTCTGCTTCAGTCTGCTAACCGGTACGCCACATCAGCGAACCGCCGACGAACCAAGGCACCTGTGTACCAGGTAGGCCAGAGGGTGTGGCTTTCCACTCAGAACATTCCCCTTCGGATGGAGTCTAAGAAGTTAGCGCCCAGGTTTATTGGACCCTTCAAGATTGTCAAGGTCATCAATCCTGCAGCAGTTCGACTGAGTTTGCCCCGGAACATGAAGATCCATCCCACCTTCCACGTTTCTAGGATTAAACCTGTCCGGGAGAGTACTATGATTTCCGCCGCCCCTCCACCACCACCCCCTAGGATGATCGATGGGGTCCCTACCTACACCCTTCGTCGTCTACTCCGTTCCTGTCGCAGAGGAAGAGGGGTTCAATATTTGGTGGACTGGGAGGGCTATGGTCCTGAGGAAAGGCAGTGGATTCCTGCTCGGCATATCCTCAACCCTCAACTCATCCGAGACTTCCACCTGCGTTACCCGGAGCAGCCTTCCAGGACCCACGCTCAACCAGGCGTTAAGCAGGGGGGTACTCGTCCGCGACGGATCAGAGGCTTCATCGAGGAGGAGGGGGAAGCATCATCAGGCGAGGAGGACGAGGATTTCCAGGAGGGAGAGGCCGAGAGAGCATTCTCAGATGAGTACTGACCTTTCCCATACCTCCACCTTCCACCCGGTGTCTGTAGGGTTTTTTTCTTGATTCTTCTCTTTCTTTTTTTCTCTCTCTTTTCTTCTTGATAGATATTTCTTAGACGTCTGGAGCCGTCCATTAAGGGGGGGGTTCTGTCACAATCTGCTTTCTCACTCACCTATTTTCTGCATTAACATTCCTTAGTCACCTGGTAGTCACACCCTGTCTCTCTCTCACTCTGTTACACCCATCAGCTCCATTAGTATTTAGGCCCACTTCACTTTCACCTCAGTGCCAGATCGTACTTTGCAGCATGCCAGTCTTTCCCGCATTACCCTTCAGATTGCTCTCCCGGTTTCGACCCTGCCTGTTCCTGACCAGCCTGCCTCGCCTGCTCCCTGACCCGTTCTGTACCTGCGACTCCCGTCCTGCTGTCTCCTGGAACCCTCGCCTGTCCCCGACCAGCCCTTTGCCTACTATCTGCCGTGTTGTCTTCTACCAGCCTATTGCCTCCAATAAAGCTGGTTACCGACTATCTCTGGTTTCCCGTGTTCTGCATTTTGGTCCTCAGCTCGTTTGTGACAGAAATTATGCTTCGGCATCATAGTTTATGGATAGCAACAGTCAGCTGCTAGTGGCTGCTGCTGAACTGGTTGAGGGCTCCTTTCTTACCGCCCAGACGAGCGAGGGTAATGACCATAGACTGTATATATAAAGGTAATGACACATGGGCAAGGCCAGGCAGGAAACATGTGACTTATCAGTAACTTTAGACAGTGTCGTAACACAATTTTAAACGAGATTTTATTGTAGATTATACATTTTACTGATACCAATTATATAATATTTACCTTGTTTCTTAAAAATAAAATAAAAAAATATTTTTTTAAATATATTTTTTATTTTTATTTTGTATGTGGGGAGAGTTGGGGCGGCGCCCCCAGCGCCCCTATGGGCCGGCCGCCACTGGGTCCTAGGATGTGAGAACAGGCTGAGATCATGTCTGGAATCTCGAATACTGTATGTCCATCAATATTGCAGTATACTTCTATGAAGTTGATACTTGTAAATATTGTATCATACACCTTTAACTTGTTTCCTGGCTCAAAACTCAATCTGATCTGTGTCAAAACAGAATCAAAACTGCTCAGACAGATACACAGAGGGAACAATAACCTTTTTTCAGACTGAGAAATTCTGAGTTTTGTGAATGAAAACTATAGATGCAGACAAAGAAGAACTTAGAAGAATGGAAATAGTGCTGAAATGACTAAAATAGTACTGCAGTGATTCCATAGATGTGTCTCCCATCACCTAAAACCACTGCCTATACTCTCATCTCAGTATTTACTAGGGATGTAACGATATATCGAATATCGCGGTAAATAAAGGTCTCAAACCGTCGTGAGACTGACAAAATCTACCGCGACTTTTAATTATTATTTTTTAAACCTTTATTTAACCAGATGGTCCCATTGAGATCATCGATCTCTTTTTCAAGGGAGACCTGTCCAACATGGCAGCAAGTAGGTTACAACATGAACATAAAACAACAGATAACACAAAAGGACATCGTATTTACAGGGCTACATTTACACACCTAGAGACATTGACAAATACCAACAGTATATGTATATCTCTCCCTGTCAATAAGCCTCACCTTCTTGGCAAACACTGTATTGTTTTTGAAGTGGTGGAGAGAGAATGCACAGTTTGACCACTGCTGTCACCCATGGCCAAAGCATATTTTTCCACAGCAGGGGATTTTGTAAACGCCCAAACATCCCAGCTTCTACCTGAAAATGTGGACATGCTCATGTTCCTAAAAGATAACCTTGATGATGCTGAGTGAGTGAGTGAGTGAGTTAATGAGTTAGAGTTGAGTTACTTGAAAAACTAAAGTGAAACTTGATTTATTCTTTGCAGGCTCTGATTATTATATTTAATCATTATACTTTTTAATCGCGATATTATCGTACCGTGAGTTTTTGGCTATCGTTACATCCCTAGTATTTACATTCTTTAATCAAAAGAAAATCAATAATATCTTTAAAAACTCCAACTCCCATTATATCAGCTGCATACCGTGATGCAAAACGAAAAAAATATTTTTCTATCGTCAAATGGGAAAAACACAAAAGTAGTAAACAAATAAAACCAATTAATGTTGTGTAATTAACAATGACACACTTGTGTTTTTTAGTTGATGACTACTGCAGATATCACTGTGAAATCAGTCGAGAGTGAGGGGAATACTCATAAATGAGACTGCAGAGACGGACGGGACAGAGCGGGGGGAGCATGTGGCCAATCAATCTCTTCACTGTCTCAACAAAACAAGCTGCAGTCCGGTGCTTACTTATAAGAGAGTAGTACTTCAGTAATGTATTACTATCAATTAATTAGTAATAGTTTTGTCTAGGGATGCACAAATATCAACTATCGGCCCATACTAGCTCATATAGCTGGATCATGTATGGCTGAAAATGTGTCTGATCTATTAAACTAGTTCTATATCTATATACCAAATTGTTGGGGCCATATATAGGAGGAGCTTATATTATTTAATAGTTATCCATTTATTTGATTCTTTTTCGTTTTTGCTTATAGTTAATCTTCCTTTTAATTCTTATTTAAGTGTATCAAATAAGTTGTTCTATGCCTATGTTTTTTAAAAGCAGCCTTTGGGCACCGGGGGATGGGCTAATGGTAATGCTAATAATGCTAATGCCAGCAAATACATTGGCGGCTTCACAACCCATTCACAAAACTTTTCAGAGTTTGACGGGACGTGGTTTGCAATTCGCCCAGCCAATCGAAAATGGTACTTTTTTCTCTCCAGGATAGTACCACTTCTCTAGCAGGTACTACAAATGGTGGTAAAAGTTCTCGGAACTAAGTACTCTTTTTGGTGTGAACGCAAAATTCCAGGCACTATCGGAACTAAACGGGAAAAGTACGGGTGAAAGTACTCCGGTGTGAACGCACCCAATGCCTCAAAAAGGACTACAACATCAAGGGCCTCATCTGCTGCTAAGTTAGCATCAGCAGAAAAGGCATCTCTGGAGGCTAAAGGCGCATTCACACCGCAGTACTTTTCCCACAAAGGTTCATGCGAACTTAGTTCACGCAAACTCTTTAGTTCGCATGAACTAAGTACAGATCGCGTTCACACCGGAAAAAGTCTCTGGGGGTGGATTAGGCAAATGAAGCCGCTGACTTCACTTCTTCTTCTTCTGCTTTGGGTTTACTGGCAGGCTACAAACAACTTCACGGCGGATACTGCCGCCCAAAGTCCCCGGCCGGAAGTCCCCGGAGTTGTAAGAGGACTTCAGTAGAAGTTGCTGGGACTCCCAGCAGCTTCTACTGAAGCCTTCCGAGTAAATCGCCAGAACGCCGACACCTCCTCATCTCCACCGCTCCCATGTTTTATTTTGTGTTGCCATAAGTTAGTCTCTCTGCGTTTCTGCGCTGGGCTAATGCTAATGCTAATAATGCTAATGCGAGGATAATAAAATGGCGGCTTCACAAAACTTTTTGGAAGTTTTACGGGGCGTGGTTTGCAATCCGCCAG
This sequence comes from Harpagifer antarcticus, assembly GCA_902827135.1. Taxonomy (NCBI): domain Eukaryota; kingdom Metazoa; phylum Chordata; class Actinopteri; order Perciformes; family Harpagiferidae; genus Harpagifer; species Harpagifer antarcticus. The sequence goes on along the minus strand of CADEHL010001252.1, from coordinate 2,535,510 downwards.
CCAATCAGAAATATAGCTCTTTTCTCACAAAAGAGCCGCTCGAAAGTCCCTGCTCTCTAGCAGGGACTTACGAGCGGCTCTTTTGTGAGAAAAGAGCTATATTTAGTACCGGCTCTTTTTGGTGTGAACGCGATAAAAGAGTTCACTGAACTAAGTTCGCATGAACCTTTGTGGGAAAAGTACCGCAGTGTGAATGCGCCTTAAGTCTGCTACTTTAAAGGACATGCATGCACTGCAACTAGAGGAAACAATTCTCAAATCAAAAATGGAAAAGGTGGAATTGGAAGCACGGATTGGCGAGTGGATAGACCGATTCACGCATTTTAAAAGTGGGGGGTCTAAACTAATCATTTTAAAAGGTGGGGGGGGGGGTATGACACATTAATAGGTTTTTAAATATTAAGAAACCCTGAGACTAGGGATGGGTATCGTTTGACATGTATCGATTCCGATTCCGGTTCTGCTTATCGATTCCGGTTCTTATCGATTCCCCGTTTCGATTCCAAAATTGTAAAAGAAAGAGGTCAAACGTTTAGATAACAAAAATATCTTCATTCTTTTAAGCTTTTACTGAAATGTTTACAAATAAAAAATATACATGCAATACAAATATATTGCACAATAGCTGTGCTTTATTTTAACTGAAAGCTATTAACAGGCATTACACTGTGCCTTGTCTTTTTCTTTTTGAGGTTAGTGGAGCCTCACTTTAGAGCGTTTACCGCGATCCATCTTTGGTGTTATGAAGTGACTGAGCTCGTGAACTGTCTACGGGAGGGCGGGGGGGGCCTCGCTGCGGGACAACTGTGGACCTTTGTCGCCTGTTAGCACAACTTACATGATGCCGTTTGAAAACAAATTAAGGGCGGAGCCGACCGCAGCATACCGAGCCGGCCGTCAACGGCCCTCTGACGACCGGCCATTCTGTGATTCTCCAGAACACACAGATGGCCAGTCCGCCTACCCTGTATTCCACCGGGTCACCGCGGCGCAGACGGACCCGGTGGAATACAGGGTCTACCACGTTTAGGAACCGTTAAGCAGAACCGAAATTGTGTATTTTGTACGGGTACCCGGCATTTTCTTATCGGTTCTCATCTGGAACCGAGTTTCGGTTCCCAACCCTACCTGAGACACAGTTTCGTGAATTTCGTGGATTTGGGTCCTCTCGGGCTTAACAGGTTAAGTAACTCCAGAGGTACTGTAATTTTTGGTTTTATTATTTTTATAATATATTACAAACACTGTAAATAACTGTGGATTTCACAGCCATTTTTTACAGTGTAGTTCCTGTTGGAGTTAAAACATCTTTATTTTATATGTTTTTTGCATTAATCCGGTGTTTTAGGTATACATTTTTTAAATGTATATTGTACTATATTATATAAATGTGTAATAATGTGTATATAACAATAAGGCTGTATTATAACTGTAATAATGACATATGAGTACACACTAAGAGTTGTACAGTTATAATCCTACGTCTTTCATTGCAGTGATTTATGGTGTGTGTGTGTGTGTGTGTGTGTGTGTGTGTGTGTGTGTGTGTGTGTGTGTGTGTGTGTGTGTGTGTGTGTGTGTGTGTGTGTGTGTGTGTGTGTGTGTGTGTGTGTGACACATTTAATAAAGTGTGTTAACAGAGAGGCCTATTCCGGCCGGAGATACTCATCATTCATTCTCGGGAAATCCAGAGTCAATCCTCTGAAGCAAATCACCATTCCCAGACTGGAGCTTGCAGCTGCTACACTTGCTGTAAAAGTGGACAGGATGTTACAGAAGGAACTAAACATGACACTACAGAAATCAACTTTCTGGACAGATAGTACATCAGTACTAAAATACATCCACAACCAAAAAAAAATTCCATACTTACGTTGCTAATAGGATAGCAGTGATTCATAACTTGTCCCAAGAAAGCCAATGGAGGCATGTAAGTTCCAAGGACAATCCAGCAGACTTTGCATCACATGGATTGAGTATTGAACCATTCTTGGAGTCCACAAGATGGTTGAATGGCCCTGACTTCCTGTCAAAGGAGGAAAGTGAATGGCCCGAAGTACCAGAGGACCATGGCCCCATCCTCCTCAATGATCCAGAGATTAAAAAGGACATCTCTGTTAATAGCTTGAAAATAAATAACTGTGTTATTGGAAAAAACTACAGTTTGTTCGTTGTTGAAACTCAAAAGACTGCTTCAATCCAAAAGAGCTAAAGCACCAGTGACCCGCTCCAAAACAGCAGAAAGACAACAAGGACTATCTGTGGAGGATTTGGAGGAAGCAGAGTGGTCCATCATTCACTACGAACAAGAGCGCTACTTTGAATCAGAGCTGATGCTGCTAAGGAAAGGAAAACCTGTTAAAGCTGACATGACAGCCCCTTACGCAAAGTTGATCCTATTCTGGATGAAGGTATCCTATGTATTGGAGGACGCATAAGTAAATCTGCTATGCGAGTAAATTAGTGAAAAAACTAGTGAAAAAAGTACAGGGCTAAACATTATAAATGGCCCGCTCGCCCAAAAGCACTATTTAGACACCCCGGGCCAGCCTAACGTACTTTCCACTTGCCCGCTCGGGCCATTAAAAATATTGGCTTAAAAACAACAACAACAAAAACAGTAAGACATAGGGCTGCACGATATTGAAAAAAAATGACATTGCGATATTTTTTTCCCCCTGCTATATATATTACAATATGAAAAAATACAGGAATTGAAGAAAGACAGTTTTTTTTGTCCGCAAACCATCCTTTCTTGAACTTTAATGCTATAGAATTGGTATTTTTTTTTAGAAGGATTTTAGTCACGGACTTCTGGATCTTAAGTTATCAGAGCAACAAGCTGAGCTAGCTCGGATATCCTGCTGTGATCTGATCAAGAATGATTGTGATTGGTTGTTTGCTGTGCATGCAGAGCCTCACTTAAGTACGTTTTCCTTTTGTAGCAAGCAGCAAACTAATTGTAACATGAAGTGTTTGAGTTAATTTGCCTACTTAATATCGCCCGTCCTTTAAAAAAAAAAAAATGCATGTCCTGCGTGGTACGCGAGCAGGCTCCAGACTACAGACTTTCGCGCCACCTAACCATTCGCCAAAATGTTTTTAAAACCACCGGCCAAGAGCCTGGCAAAAAAAAAAAAATACTTTTGGGGGGGGTGTTGAGGTAACGTGCCTTTGTGACGTGCACAAATATTAACATGAACCTTTCTGTTGGTCGCTTGTTAGCAGAGCCTTCACGCGATGGCAGAGCGAACAGGTACAGGCAGGGCGCATAGTGATAGCCCTATAGTCTAAATATACTACCCACAAATAAACATATGGACATGGGTTACTATTTTAAACAAATTGTAAATGTATTTAGGAACCTATCCATGTGATTTTAAGTGGGGGTGGACCTCAAATCTTCTAGGGGGGTCCGGGAGCATGCTCCCCCGGTAAGATTTTTTAAATTTATTTTGGAGTTAAATGCATCAATCTGGTGCACTTTGAGGGGGAAATAAAGAGACTAGATCTATGGGAACACCTATATGAAACAGAACTGTATACATTTCAATAATCATAAAATCATGGCCATAACCAATAACATACCATTTCCAATATGAAGAAACACTGAAACGTGTTTATTTATTTATTTTTGGCATTTATAGTTGTGAGTGTGTCTGGGCTCCTGAACCAGCCTCTCCTGTCTCCCTCCTCTCCCCCTGCTCCTCTTTGAGGCAGCAGCAAAGACTAGTTTTAGCTCTCAACAAGTTTTAAAAGTGTATCTTACCTTATGTGAAAATATGTGTTTACATAAATGGTGACTAAACCGTTAGAGACCCACTGAGAACTTCGACTAAGTTAACTATCATAACACTCAAGAGACCAATCAAGGGCTTTAATGTATGATCTGTATGACAGTGGCCATGTCGGCAGGCCACATCATGTAGACATCATGTAAGTGAAGAGTAGAACAAATATAAAGGTATATTCGCTATCGGGAAATGTCCCAACAGTTTAGGATAATGAAGGTTCTAATCTAGGCTATTACATAGCCATTACATTTCTAACTCCTGATAATGACAGGAAGGTCATTTTTTTCTAATAAACTTTAATAAACCAAATATGTGACCTGCTCTATCGAAATCAGTCGCATTGACCCGAAGACACATTTTGAGTTGTATACACTGTTTGAAAGAGGATATTCCTAGCTTTCTAATGATATCAGGATTGTTGTTGTACTCCAAATATTAAGCAAAATATGTCACATTATATAATGACTGTCACCGAGTCATCATTTTGAGAAAAAGGGCTTCAAAGTTTCCTCTTCTCTGGAATCCATCGATCTGATTGGTTATTAGCGGAGCAAATGATCAAAGTACTACGGAGGGAAGATATTTTCGTGTGGATTACTGGTCTGGGGGAAGCACGCAAGTGTGTGTGTGTGTGTGTGTGTATTTTTGCGGTTGTGTTTGTTTCCCGGGGAAAACACACACGAGACACACCGGCTGTTGTTATGCCTGCTGTGACGTCAAGTTACTCCGTTCTCCGCTTGTAATTATGCCGTTACAAGCTTCAAAGCTGTATTTATCATCTGAATTTGCCGATACAAGTTTAATATTCTGAAAGCCAAGACTTTGTTTAATTGAAATCAGATGAAAACAAACTGTAACGGACCCTGCCGTGTTAGCTATGATTACTATACGCCTTGTATTCATAATGTCTCTCTAAATGGGACAGCGATCTCATCTCACTCTGCGTGACCCTAATGTTTGTTAATTCGGCATCATGTAAATTGCGCTGACAGGTCCACACACTGCTTCCCCGCAGCTCCTCAAACCCCCCCCCCCCCCCCCCCCCCCCCGTTGATAATTCTCTATCGTTGGCACGCTGATAAAAAATTTTTTTTAAATGGCACTTCATATCAAAAAGGTTGCCGACCCCTGCTGTAGTGTGTTGGGGCAGCGGGGTGAAAACAGCTGATGCCAACAGACTCAACAAGCTCATCAGGAGAGCAGGCTCTGTCCTGGGCGTGGATCAGGAGTCGTTGGCAGTGGTGCCGGAGGGGAGAATGCTGAGGAAACTCCTCGGCATTCTGGACAACGGGTCTCACCCCCTGCATGCCACACTGGTTTCCTACCGGAGCACTTTCAGCCACAGACTGAGATCACCGATAACCACCACACAGCGCCACAGGAGGTCTTTCCTCCCAGTGGCAATCAAACTCTTTAACTCTTCACCTCTAAGTAAAGGGCACTGAGAACTTCCACACCAACACTATGTGCAATATACATATCAATATAATTAACATCATTGCAATACACTCGTTGCTATATATATATATATATATATATAACTATGTGCAATATTATTATTATTATTATTAGTATTATTAATAATGCTATGATAACGTGCAATTACGTAACTGCCACTACGTTTTAATTTTTGCACTACTAACTACTAGATACTGCTAATAATGATTGCATTGAGTGTGTGACCATCTATGTTTCTATGTTTCATGTCTGTGGATGTTTAATTGCTCTTTTTCTGCTGTGTTTATTGTGTTTATTGTATTTTGTTGCTCTGGCACAACAATTTCCTTCGGGATGAATAAAGTCTTATCTTATCTTATGTTTATTCATGCACGATGCCCCCTGTTTCTGACTGGCTGGTCCCGATATCTGTATCGCACGGCAGTAGAACTGGGAGTCCAGAGTACTCTGTAACTTGTATTGGTGTTTTTTTACCATTAAAATCAGATTATTGTTATAACTTTTATTTACGGTGTTTTGAACTCCTTATTTTATTAATCTGACCAGGCTCATCTAACGGACGGCGCGGAGCGGAGGTGGGCTTTAAGCCACCACCACTGTGTTTGCTCCTACAATTCTGGTGACCCCGACGTGATGAGTGCTGGTCTCTAGAAGGACCACCGACAGCCAGCGGACGGAATTCAGTCCAGGGGAGGACACCTGGACACCACTGACAACTAAACCAGGGTGCCTTACATAATACAAAGGTAAGCAGATACCAAAATCTGTCATTGGCTATACTACAACATTTTAGAGTTGTCAGCGGCGTTCTCAGTGTTCTTAGTCACGGTAAAAAATACAATACATATTTTAGTTAAGTAAAGGTAGAGCAGTCCTGTACCTAAGGCACCAAGAGAGTTATAAGTTATAAGTGTTTGTAAGAGTCGGGTAGTGCATTCCCGTACCTTAACTCACTAAAGAAAGTAAAGTGAACCAGCGAGGTCCCCGTGAGGTAGTCTAGTCCTGCACGGCTGGCTCACTGGGGAAATTCTGTAGACTATAGGCTAATAAAAAGCTGAAGTCGATTTATATGTTTATATGTACAATTGTAGTTATATAAGATAAAAGTGAAGCAGCGAAGTATTTGAGGGTATCGAGTCCCATACGGCTAAACCTTGCTGGGGAAGTCAAGTGGAGTATCGAGTCTCCATCCATGACTAAACTGAATAACAGTTCCGAGGCTCATAGGAACCGAAGTTGTAAAAATTCCAAGAGGAGAAACGCGACATTCAAAAGCAATTTGCAATGACCGGATCTCGCTATCTCTTGTTCTGTTGGGTTAAATCTACAAGGCTAAACTTGAAGTTAAAGAGATTCTGTAGACTTGGGTTTTGACTCCTTGCAAAAAACCACGTCGCGTAAGGGGGTGTTGAAGCGTTTTTGAGAAGTCTCTCCATCTGTTGAAATATACATTGCACTATAAAGGCTGGATAGACTGTACGGGGAATATAACTAGCTGTGAATATATATAATAGAATAAGTGAACATAAATCAACCTTAGTCAGATAAAGAACGAAGTAATAAATAGTGAGAAAAGTGAACACAAAATAACCTTAGTTAGAATATATAACAGAGAAGAGTCAGATAAAGAAACGAAGTTGAAGCATAAGCTTGTTGCTCTCAGGAGACCAGTTTGCATTCTTCCTCAGTGAAGTGAAGCTCATTTCTGGTCAGGTGCTGCCATCTAGGGGCTAACAGGGGGTGTAACAACACAAACACAGACTGATGGTAAATGTAGGTTTGGCTTCATATGCTGGACATATGGTATAGTATTATTATTATTTTTTTTACAAGTCTTTTTATTTCATTATAGTGTACAGTAATCGATGCCATTTCATTTATATTGTAATATCACAGTACCACAGTACAGTCACTACACTCCCCCCTCCCTCCCTCCGCCCGCAAAAAAAATGCTTATCAATATAACTTAAACAACAGAGCCATGAAGATAAACATAAAATGAAAAAAATAAATAAATAAATAAATAAACCCACATCAAAGTAAAACAAACAAATAATTATACAATTAATTATACAATACAGCGACAATATAGACAATGACAACACAACTAGTATTTCCGACCATCAGGAAAAATAGCCACAGAGTGCACCATTCCATCACTGGTCATATCTCAGATAAATTTTCCAAATAGGAAAACAATGGCGACCACAGAGCTTGAAAGATATGTCCACGATTATATTTTTCCAATGTCATTTTCTCCAGAGGTAAAACATGTGTTATCTGATCAATGAAAAGTTTAAAAGTTGGAGGACGTTCATTCTTCCAGAGTAAAAGTATACATTTCTTGGCAAAATATGTTATTGTGATTAGTATTCTGTAATGTTTGGGGTTCAGTTTAAAGTTTGGCATGTCATTTAACAGGAACAAACATGGATTTTGGCTCATTTCGATGCCTACAACGGCTTTTGTGAGCGCATGAATCGAATCCCAGAAATGTTTCAAGAGATCACAGTCCCAAAACAGATGCATAAATGTTCCTTCTTTTACTTTACATCTCGGACATTTTGAAGAGTTTTCCCATAAAGATGCATACATCTTTATGGGTGTGAGGTAACATTTGTTGAGAAATAAAAAATGTGCTTCTTTGATTTTATTGCTTGTGAATGGAAAATGTGTTCTTTCACAGATATTCAGCCAAGTAGTTTCATCTATCTGTATCCCTAAGTCCTTTTCCCAGATCTTTTTTAAAGTTGGAAAGGATGACTGAGCTCTTTTAGAAAAAACTGCATTAAACTCTCTGATTTGACCTTTGATCGTGCTCGATGACATCAATATCTCCTCCTCTTCCAACAATCCCCATCTCAATTTATTGCTTTTAATAATTGAGTGGATCACGTTCCTAATTTGCAGGTATCTGAAAAAATCCTTATTTGAAATGTCATATTCTGCTCTTAAATCATTAAATGATTTCAATGTTATATCTTTGTGGAACAAATGTTTCAATTGCTTTATACCTGATTTCGTCCATTTGTTTATATTAATTGACAACAAATATTTGCTAAGATCAGGGTTGTTCAAAATAGGAGAAAAGATCGAAATACCTGAGTTAACACAAAGAGGACATTTCGTTAGATCTGAGATGTATATTTCTCTGACGTTTGTTTCTCTCTGGGCTACAACACATTGGGTAGATGAATTGCCAGGGTCAGAAGACCCTGGTTTGGGTGGGATGTTATATTGTTTTCTTTTTGTGTTTTGCGTTTGTGTTACATTAGTTTTAATGTTAAATAATAAAAGCAGTGACAATCCCTTTTGTGTATGGGGCCAAAATATACAACTTAAATATAATCCCACAGATATGCAGCAGTCAACATGCAAAACATGAACATCTATTCTTGGAATATTAAAGGCTTAGGAAACCCCTTAAAAAGGAATAAAGTATTATCTCTTCTTAAAAAAGACAAAGCTGATATGGTCTTCTTACAAGAAACCTTTCTCTCAGATACTGAACATCTTACATTGAAAAGAGATTGGATAGGTCAGGTGTATTTCTCATCATATAAAACCCATAGTAGAGGGACAGCTATTTTGATAAACAAAACTTGCCCATTCGAATTAGAAAAATGAGTTACGGACCCAAATGGTCGGTTTATTTTGGTTGTTGGTACTATTTTTGGAACCCCAATCACCTTTTTAAATATCTATGCTCCCAATATAGATGAACCAATGTTCATGTCAGACATTGTGCTGCTCTTCAAAGAAATGGTAAAGGATTAGGACTGATGGGCGGCGATTTCAACTGCACTCTTAACCCTACATTAGATAAATCTAACCAGTCCAAGAGCCACAATCTTAAATCCTCAAAGGTCCTTCAGGGGCTTTGTGCAGAATGCGGCCTTATTGACGTATGGCGTCAACTAAATCAGGATGTCAAAGATTACACTTTCTTTTCAAATGTCCACAACTCTTATTCTAGAATAGATTATTTTTTTATTCCCTCAAAATACATGCAAAGGGTAAAAGAATGTAAAATTGATTCCATTAATATTTCAGATCATGCAAGAGTTTATTTAACTATTCACTTGGAGAGTGGAGAATTGGTATCCAGGCGCTGGAAATTTGATAACTCCTTACTTAGAGACGAAAATTAAAATTAAAAATGCGAATGTGGATAATTTACTATATAAAAGAAAACAATGACCCCTCTATAGATCCGAATATTATTTGGGAAGCTGCAAAAGCTACTTTGAGAGGACTTATTATCTCATACACATCTTTTGAAAAACGTGAAAAAGTTAAGCTCAGACAAGAACTTGAAAGAGAAGTAAAGAGATGTGAAGTACTTCATAAATCTGCATCGACAGATGAACACTGGAAACAATTAAACACAGCCAGAGCTAAATTAAATATTGACTTAACAAATGAAATCATAACACAAATGAATCTTATCAGACAAAAGAACTATGAATTCTGCAATAAACCAAGTAAACTACTTGCCTATCAATTAAAGAAGCAGCAAGCAGAAAGGGCTATAAAGGCAATTCGTCTGAAAGACAACAAGATAACCTAATGTCTTTCATTTTTTGTAAAGCACTTTGAATTGCCTTGTGTTGAAAAGTGCTATATAAATAAACTTGCCTTGCCTAACCACCCAAAACAGATTAACCAGACTTTTTATAAATTTTATAACAAATGATACAAATCTCAAAGTGATTACTCACAAGATGAACTGGACAATTATCACCATAACATAAATGTACCTACATTATCTGATTTAGATCAAGAGTATCTAAACTCATCAATTACAGAAGTAGAAGTTTTGGCTGCAATTAAATCTATGCCTATAAATAAAAGCCCAGGGCCAGATGGCTTCTCTGCAGAATTTTATAAAGAGTTTTGGACTGAACTTCAACCTATATTAATGTCAATGGTTAACAACTTCTCTCACAACAGAACACTTCCTCAATCAATGAATCTTGCATATATTACTGTACTACATAAAGATGGGAAAGACCCCTTGAATTGTTCTTCATTTAGGCCGATAAACCTCTTGGATCATGATTATAAGATTATCACCAAATTATTAGCAAAACGACTGGAAATGATTTTACCGAAACTAATTAGTCCTGATCAAACAGGTTTTGTCAAGGGCAGATATTCTTCTGATAATATAAGGAGACCTTTGAATATTATAAACCATTTGGACGCCGGTCAGAAGCCATCTCTGCTTCTTTCTTTAGATGCAGAGAAGGCCTTTGACAGGGTTGAGTGGAACTTTCTTTTTGCTATCTTGAATAGGTTAAATATAGGCTCTCGGTTCATAGAGTGGGTTAAATCAATTTATAAAAATAAAGCAGCGGTTATCACTAACTGCAGTTCCTCAGATGTGTTTCCACTAACAAGGGGGACAAGACAGGGATGTCCTCTGTCACCTTTGCTTTTTGCAATTGAACCACTGGCGTCATGTGTGCGAGACAACATAAGTATTAAAGGAGTGAAGATTAACGATGAACACAACATTTCTCTGTATGCTGACGATATCATTCTTTACTTATCAGACCCAGAACATTCAGTACCACACTTGCACGACACGATAGAGCAATTTGGAAGATACTCAGGATATAAAATTAATTTTAAGAAATCGAATGCTTGTTTCTTAAATATGACGCCAACAGCACATTTGGAAAAGTCTTGTTCTTTTAATTTGTCACCAGGTGGCTTTAAATACTTAGGAATAAATATAACACCACACCTGGATAATCTGTTTAAAGAGAATTACAATCCACTCATTGACAAAATCAAACAGGATTTATCTAAATGGTCCACATTACCAATATCACTGCTACGAAGAATCAATGTCATAAAAATGAATATTCTACCGAGATGTGTTTTTCTTTTTCAAATGTTACCATGCTATTTATCCGCTGACTATTTTAAATCTCTCAATAGACACATCTCAAAATGTATCTGGTGTAATAAAAAAACAAGAATCAAGTTACTTACTCTTATGAAACCAGAAACTATGGGTGGTCTTGGTCTTCCCAACTTTCAACACTACTTCTGGTCAGCTCAATTAAGAAATGTACTATCTGGGTCTCTGGGAAGAAAGGATTCACTATGGGTTCAGACAGAAGCCAATACCTTTGACCCGTTGCCAGTGGAAACTCTTGTATTTGTTAAAGACTTCAATAAGGTGAAAAATATGGCCAAATGTTTTACAGTGGTCAATACACTTTTAGCCTGGAGGGACTGTACAAAAAAAGTTCATGGTATAGTATTTTAGTCAGAACTAGAACCACTGTGTTCGAATTTAGAACTATTACATTTAACACATATTTGTATGTTTAAAGCATTACACAGAAATAATTTTGATCAGAAATAAAAACGGATTAGTAATTAATCCATAATATTTTAAAGAATCTTTAGAGTGTAAACAGATAGGGAAAAACACAGTTTTACACTCAACCAATTTGCATGTCTGGCTTATGGACAGGGCATTTAGATAATACGAATAAGTGTTCACTATAAAGTGATAAAATTAATAATTATAATAGAAGGAAAACATAGGCCTACTCTTGAGTCAATGTGCATTGTTGTGATCTGTTAGTATGCTCTCTGCTGGTTTCACTGTTGTTCTAAGTAACAGTGAGATTTAAAATATTGGAGAATATGTGGGGATTTTCTTCTTGTGTGAAATATATGGAGCTTGAAATATGTGAGTATTTAATTTATAGGAGAAAATGGTTTACTGAAAGAGTTGTTTTGAGTAAATATGTTACAAATGGTTGAAATAATTTTTTTAAGGACTTCTGTAATATCATTTGGAGACATTCATTTTGGCATTTAACAACCAAGACAGATAGTATGATTAGAAAAAGACAGAGTGGAAAGGGTTGGATTTATTTAACCTCAGTGTGCTAGAATTTCTATAGGTAATGCGTCCCGAGACCTGGACTCTCTCTCTCTGCCTCAGACGGCTAAGACCCCGACCCGCCTGAGCAAACAAAGACCTAACCCAAGCAGGAGACTGCTCCTTCTCCATCGAACAGACAGAGAACCAGAGCTGAACCAACAACAACAAGAACTGCATCCAGAACAATCTCCACCTGTGGCAGCCAGAACCAAAGCTCCATAAAGCAAAGGAGGAGATGAAATGCAAAGCAGTACAAGAACAGTGGCATGATGGGGGCTGCAGATGTAACTGGGCAGATGGCTGCCTCAAAGAGTTACAGCGAATGGATTCAAGAGCTGATGGACAAAGGGGGAGGAGTCAGAATCAGAGGAGTTGGTCGAGCAGAATGTGAGGAGGCCGGGGTCACGGCTCGAGATAAACCAGAGGAGACGGGAAGGGAACCGGAATGAGTGAGTTTGCACATAAACACACTTATTCACAAACGCACATAAAAATAACCAAATTTAAAGAAATTGAATTGACTTGATAATTAAGTAAAGATAAAAAGTTGTATTACCCATGAATTAATCAATTGGTAAATTAAAAATAGCAGTAAAGAAGAAACTATTAAAGTAAAATGAGGAAATAATCCTAAACACACTGAGGGTACTGTGAGATAAAGGAGGAGACATGATGGAAATATTCACTACACTTTAAGCAGTGGGTGTTCTGGAGTCAAGAGTACAGAGTAGAACAGATTGTTCAATCTTTTCATCATGTGGACAAATTATTCTTTTAGAGTTTTTATTCATGTGTAAATTTGGTAGAGATTTAATTTGTTACAGTATTAATCTAGAGTGTAAAGGGAGAGTTTTAGTAACCACTCTATAAAATCAGGCAAACATTTATGTATATAGGTCATGTTGAAGGGAAAGCTAGTTCTAAACAAAATATAGTATTTCAATTTGAGGTATTGGTTTCACCATTGTGGCATATATTACTACAGGAGAATTTTTTATGGGGAAATAACTGTTGTTTGTCGTCCAAAATGTAGAGTTTTAAAAAAATTAAAAAATAAAACAGCACATTTAATTTTGAAAAAGCAATATAATTGGGAGTAAAGAAATGTGGGGCCTTCAATCACCCATTGTAAAGGTGCATATTATTGACGACCAATAAGGAGAAGGGGTCACTCAACCCACCCTGCAGTGGTTTTTAAAATCTTACTTGCAGCTTCACAGGGAGCGCACGGCACCAGATTATGAGTTTAGAAGACAAGCGTCACCACCTCCTAATGGACATCAATTTAATTAGTAATTAACTGAAATGTAGAGATGTTAAAAAGTAAACACATACCTACCATAAGTGATCATTCCTAAATTCAACTACAAACCATTGATGAAATGACTTCTGTTTTTAAATCCTTAATAAAGGAAGGAGTGATTGTTACATGTTCGGACACCCAAGGTTCCACGCACTGTTAGGGAGGTTAAACGTTTTTCTTTAAATAGACCAGAATTGAAGATAAATGAATATAATGAGTTATGAAATACATGGCAGAGCTTTACAGATCCTAATAATGTTTTGACTCAAGATAATAATTATATGCACAAGTTTCTGAAATAGATCTATTAGACATTTTAATATAGATTAGGTGTTAATAAACTGCAGTAGTAGTACTATAAGGAAGTGACATTTTTGGCTAACACATTTCAGGAAACAGCTGTCCCGATGAAAAGTTAGAGATATCTGGAAAATTATAGTTGTAATCGTGAATTAATAAATGATGGCACTCCATATATGACAGATTTTTGTAGACAAAGGATACTGGCCTATGCTGAAATATAAAAGTCTCTGCAGAGCACGACACATGGCCAAAAAGACTGAGACCAAATGACCTTTGACCCTGACTGACAGTGTTACTTGAGAGAAGCACTGTCAATGACTAACTCTGGGGTGAACCTGACCAAACTTGACTTTACAACCTGACAGTGTGAGTGTGAGTGTATGTCTGCATGTGATCAGTCTAACTGCATGATTTAAAACAATGACTAATCAAGCATGTTTTTGGACTACCACATTATTCTGGGGCTCTGTGGGAAACGAGAGGTTTCCTAAAATTCCACAAAATTGGAAAACCGCACATGTGAACCTTTTCTAATCTACTTGATGATATTTTACTCCCACAGGCAGTGGCGGTTTGCAAAATGTGAAGCTCAAACTAAAATCTGAAGATTTCTTTTAGGACTGAAAGATGGAGAGAAACACTTCATGTCACTGAAGTGTTTACTGTGGAAAATGATGGATGTACATTTGTGAATAGTGTTTGGTATTTTCTTATACTCAATTATTACCTGAAGGTTTTCTTCCCTTACAGGATTTTGTTACACATGAGTTCATGTGTAAAAAGGGGGAGTGTGTGTATAATGTATGTATTATATCAACATGGCTGTCAAATTCACAATCTACATTTTTCATTTAGGGACTGAAAGAAACCTGCCGCCCCAACTTGGATGTTCAATCTGACCATTGATTGACAGTTTTAGAATGAACCTGCTCCATGTCTATAAGATACTGTTTGATGAATGTTGACAGGTTTCTAAATATTGATTGAATTATAACAGGGATATAACGAAGATGCAGACTCAGTGATCAAGTTCTTAGTCACGCATTACATTCCACTACATGGGTTTCCTAGGAAAGTGAGGTCAGACAATGGCAGCCATTTCAAGAACCATGACCTACGCACAGTAGAACAGTCCAAGTTTCGGAGCCGTCTATCACCCCCAATCTCAGGGAAAGGTAGAAAGGATGAACCAGAACATCAAACAGAAACTCAGCAAAGCATGTGAGGAGACAGGCATGAAATGGTTAGACGCCTTTTTCATATAATAACCCATTATTCGAGGGACTTTGTTTTAATAACCCATTTTTGGAGGGACTTTGTTTAATAACCCATTATTTGAGGGACTTTGTTTTATCAACCCATTTTTTGAGGGACTTTGTTTATCAACCCATTATTTGAGGGACTTGATTTATCCCATAATTTAAGGGATTTGTATATTTTTAGCCCATTGTTTAAGGGATTTGTATATTTTTATTCTACAGAACTATGTGTTAAAGGTTCCAGGAAATGTTGAAGGTTTTCTTTAGGTCAGACACAGTAATCTCTCTTCAGACTCCGAGCAAAATGAGTACCTTTGAGATAGGTAATAAAACCCGGGTAGCTCCCTCACCCCTGCTAACTTGGATCAGTTGGTGGAAGACTACTGATATATGTCGGGACCCGCATTTACCATTACAAACATATCGCTTAAAATCAATCACTAACCAAGTTTGGAGTAACTCCTGTTTTACTTTCCAAATAGGCCCTTTTATCATTACTCAACATCTGGACGAGGGTAGATGTCTATTTAAATACTCCTCGTATTCAAGAGGGTTTTGGCATATCTGGGTCTCAATCTCCCTCAGGGGGCACGTTTTGTATTCTGGGGAACTAAGGTACGATCGCACCGACCGTTGGTAATATACGGTTTAAAGACACCAGAAGAATTGGAGCTAACAGCATAATTATGTACGGGCACTGGAGAATGGTAGCAGGCCTGGGCCTCCTACTTACCATTATGGTAACGATAATTTTCATTGTCTGTGAAACTAATGATGTTCTTTCTCCAACCCCCGCCCCTGAGGAAGAGATAGTAAGGACCAAAATAGGTACTAGAGTAGCGAGCCTTATGTCCCCTTCACTCTCCAAGAAGGTAGCGACGGAATAGTGGACATAGATCTGTGCGCGATCGCCCCATGTTCCAACTCTGACAAATCATACTCAAGTCTCGCTAAATATGTCTGCCTCACCCCAACAGTATGCAATACATTCACCGACCGAAGGTCCACAGGAGCTAATGAGTACAAATTAGCTGACCAGATCGCGGCAGGGTTCGAAAATATTCCTATCATTTCAGCTATTCTTCCCATTACCCCTAACAAAAATGTAGACAGGATTAACTTTGTACATTACAATGTCCTCCGTTTAGCAAACCTCACTAGGGATGCAGTAGAAGGCCTAGCTGAACAGATAGGGCCTACCTCCCTTATGGCTGTACAAAATAGAATGGCGTTGGATATGCTTCTGGCGTAGAAAGCGGGTGTTTGCGCAATGTTCGGTGATATGTGCTGCACGTTTATTCCCAACAACACGGCGCCTGACGGTTCCGTGACTAAAGCCTTAGAGCAGGGGTATTCAACTAAAATTCAACGACGTCCAGTTAGAGAAAATCTTCCCATGCAAAGGTCCGGAACATCAACATGTCTATGTTGCTTTATGAATTAGTGTGATATATATTGAAGTAGCCTGTAGCTTTATCAACGTCTGCATGTAATCAACAACTGACTGCCAATCAAATAAAGAAAGTACAATTCAAAAACAACAATATTTATTGTCAATTAACATTGAACTATACAGATATACAGTAAATACTGTGGATATGTGTAATGTTCCTCTTGGGCTGCATTTAAAAATAAAATAAATAAAATAGCTTTTGAAAATATGTGCATCTTAAAGTGCTTAATTTTAGATAAATAACATAAAGTGTAGCAGCAGCTTGAGTTTCTCTTTTTCTTTGTTAACCGTTTCACATCATGACTTAACAGTTTCAGACGATTATAGAACATATCAGTCTTTACATCATAACAATTGAACAATTTTAAAGTTTCTCTTCCTTTCCCTCTTATATTGCAGTCCCTCACTCACTTTGTTTTATTCAGTGCAAGAATTGAGCTGGAGCTTGTCCTGCCAGGAGTTTAAATCTGGGCTGAAATGGTGCCAGTGCCATTCTCATACACATGCAGGTGCTCATTGGTTAGCCTTGGTTAGCCTGCGCTGGAACCATATTTATTTTGAATGTTGATCCTGGTGGACTGATCATATTGTACGGAGCCCTGGAGGGTTCATAGAGAGAAAAATAAATAAAACGTGGCCACGTTTTACTTTCTTGTTCGCACAAGATACTTTCTCGTGCGAACGCTTTAGTAACTCGTGCGAACGCTTTAGTAACTTGTGCGCACGAGTTAATAAAGAGTGCGCACGAGTTAATAAAGCGTGGCATCGTTTTGTGTGTGTGTGTGTGTGTGTGTGTGTGTGTGTGTGTGTGTGTGTGTGTGTGTGGGTGTGTGTGGGTGTGTGTGGGCATTTGTTTATGATAGTATTGTTCGTTCCGGTGCACTCCGGCAGGACTATAGCACATCGAGATTAAACACATTTCTTTCACTTGGGAATACACATATAACTATGGATAACCATATTTGTGTAAATTACTGTTCGTGGTAATTTGAAAACAAATGCCGGTGGTGTCGGACACACACAAACACACCGAACACGCACACACAGAGCGGAGCTGAGCACAAACACACACACACACACACACATCATGCACCCCGGTGACAGGACATCTCGTTCATAAAACGAGGGGGAATACTCTGGTAGTTCGATGTGTGTAGAGGTGTGTGTGGTTAAACGTAGCAGCCTCGATCTCTATTCAGCGGTTCTAATGAAGGGAAACGCAGTGAAGTAAACAGTCAAAGGCACAGCTCTTTGCAGCTGGTGCTGCTCTTCTCAGATTCTGCTGGGTTACTGCCTCCAGTGCCCTGTACGACGAAGCCAGTTCAACAGACCCTGGATATGTTTGATTTACCCGGGTTAACTAACCCTAACAAACGCGATGTCGGTAAGCGGTCCTACGAAGCTGGTTATCAACTCAGCAATGCAACCATGGTTTCTCTGTCCGGCTGAGAGCGCGTTCACGTGAAAGGGACGGGGTTACCAACATTTGAACAATCACAAACATGGAGACGCGTGCTGACAGCGCAGCGTCATATTTCATGAATGAATAGTGTAAATAGCAAATCCTGCTTCGTAGTACAGGCCACTGGTGCCACAGAGATTTCATAAAGTGAAGGAGGTTTTCCTTCTATAAAACAGCTGTGGGCAGCAGATACTGTGAGTCACGGACAGGAATCCCTCAATTTAAATAAAACGAGGCCACGCTTTATTAACTCTTGCCCACGCTTTATTAACTCGTGCGAACGAGAAAGTAAAACGTGGCGATGTTTTATTTATTTTTCTCTCAATGAACCCTACAGGGCTCCGTAATATTGGGCTCTGAGACTGCTTATTTTGTGTGACCTCAGTTCTGACTTGAGAGGGAATGTTTGGTCAAACACTTTGTGTTTTGTCTCATAGTGGCGTTTTGGCACTTTTAATGAGCGCCACGGTCTCTGAACAAATGAGACACACTGGTTATGTGCTCCCAGTGGGCAGGATGAACATGAATGAGTCCACTCAGGGTTAAAAGCTCTGTTCTCACTGTCCACTTTCCTCTTCTTGGAGAGCACCGTTTGTGTAATTATCTGTCTCTCCCAGTCTGCCGCTAACACGCCTGTTCACTTTCCTCTCCACTTCTCTCTGCCGCGCTCTCGTCTCTTCTTCTGCCTTTCTCTCCCTGTATCGCTCACTCCTCTCTTTCGCCCTCTGTCGGCGGCGGTTAAAATAGAAAAGCCCCGTCAAAATTGAAATCCCCTATTAATGTATTGATTATAGGTCCGGGTCCGTATAGGTCGGCGTCTGGGTCTGGATCCGGACCGCGGTCCGCCTGTTGCCGACCCCTGCCTTAGAAGGTCTACGCACCCTATCTAAAACCATGCATGAACAATCAGGGGTCAACAATCCTATGGAGGAATGGATGACAAACATGTTTGGTAAATGGAAAGGTTTAATAATGTCTCTTCTAATTTCTGTGGCCATTTTAGTGACATGTGGTTGTTGTTGTTGTTGTTGTGTGCCTTGTATCCGCTCATTGTGTGTTAGACTCATCAGTTCCACCATTGAGGGAAAAGCTGCACCTTCCCCTTCGTACCAAATGCCCTTGTTGGCTTAGGCGTCGGAGGGGGAAGAGCATGATGACTCAGCCGACAAGGACACATTTTTTTAACATATTTTGGTCTCCCTCCACTGTCATAATAAGTTGTTATGGTGGACTGTTCCTAAAGGTTTAAAGTGCTCTAAATCCCAGCGTCTGATGGATTTATATAAATGTTGGGGGACAGACAGTAGAAAAGAATGACAGTGGTTATGTTTCAAATGCTGTGTATAAATTGATCTCTTGAGGTGAGATCAAAAGGGGGATTAAAGTAAACAGATATTGTTCTAAACTGTATTAAAGTAAACATGTATTATTTTAATCTGTATTGAAGTGAACATGTATTATTTGGGACTGTTTTCAAGTAATCCTATATATATAACCTTCTCACTTACACTCACTGACCCAGATACCAGCACACACACATATTCTTTTCAAGGTTCTTTCTGGGGCCAATATAATCTCAGGCACCAATATATCTGTGTACAATGTTTGATTGTCTGGGAAAGAATAGTTTGTGTGAAATCTTCCTTGGGAAAGTAAAGGAGTGAATTCAGGTGCAAGATAAAGATTGACTCTGTCCTTGTTTACTTCCGAAGCTCTCACGCTCTGTTCATAAGTAAAATACTTTTTCCCAGAACTCTGATTCGCTGTATTGGGCCCGACCAGAAGTGAATCCAACCAGTAAGAACACCTAGGGGAGTGAGCAACCGACACAACTCTTCGCCACGGACTCTCTGATTCGCTTAGGAGTGAAATCGACCAATTAGAGATTTGGGGGGGCAGAGAAACCGACACTACCCTGCCCCCAAATATGTATACTGATGTTTATTCATGCACGCTGCCCCCTGTTTCTGACTGGCTGGTCCCGATATCTGTATCGCACAGCAGTAGAATTGGGAGTCCAGAGTACTCTGTCACTTGTATTGGTGTTTTTTACCATTAAAATCAGATTATTGTTATAACTTTTATTCCGGTGTTTTGAACTCCTTCTTTTATTAATCTGACCAGGCTCATCTAACGGACGGCGCAGAGCGGAGGTGGGCTTTAAGCCACCACCACTGTGTTTGCTCCTACAACGGCCGGCTCGGTTCGCTGACGGCCGGCAGCGCCCTTTATTTTTTATGTTTTTAAATGGCATCATTTAAGTTGCGCTGACAGGCGACAGAGGTCCGTTCAGCGGACAGTTTCCACGCAGCGAGGCTCCCCCCCTGTTGACAGTTCACTAGGGTGCTCTACCAATTTGTGTGGGCTGGGATGGGTGAGATTCCCCTGCCTCCACCTACTTGTGTGAGTGCGGGTTTTCCGTAAAGCAAGTACCGGTCAAGGCTGCAGCCAGAGGATGATATGCGTTTATTAGTGTGAATGCTGTTTATTTATGCTGTTATGGCCACATTGCTTCCCTTCTGATGAAACAATGCATTCGCTTTTTTTCTCCGCCTCATTGTAGCGAAAATGGGCCCAAATATCACATTGTTTCTTTCTCCCAAGCGGTGGTGGCTTTAGACTTTTTCGTTTTCAGTCATTTTGACAGACAGGATCGTAACATTTCCGTCATAATCGATTATTATCCGTCGAGTGCACAATTTATCAATCACTCGCACTGACGGGGGGGTATTCGGTTAACACGAGTGCGACCACTGCTCCCAAGCCCTGTTGTTGCCATTTTATTTTCTGTTAAATTAAGTTAGTTAGACCATGAGTTAGACCCGAGTCTTCCTGACAGTTCACAGTGTGCCGCTGCCCGGTGTAATTCAAATGTACCGCCGCGCGCAGCACAGACACACAGCTGCTGCCCTGCCGCAGCACCGGAAATGGAACTGCTGGGAGAAAAACGGACTATCAGAAATGTAACGTTATCTTTGATAATATTTCGTCTCCTCATTTTTCGTCAACGAAAGTAAAGAGAGATTTTGGCATAGTTTTTATTTAGTAAACTACATTTTCGTCTCGTCACTTTTCGTCAACGATATTGCATGATGATTTCGTTACAGTTATTGTTTACTGCCGTCGGTGACGTCTCGTCATCGTCTCGTTTTCGTCATGGAAAAAAAGGTCGTCATAGTTTTAGTCAACGAAATTAACACTAATTCACCGCAAATGTTCTGATGACTATGAACTGATTTGTAATATTGTGTATACAGTGTTCAACCACTTTGGGTCATATTGGGGATTGTACTCAAATGTCTTTACTGAATCTGTCTGACGTCATCACGTATGTGCTCCGCCTCCGACGTGCCTAGACGTTCTATCACCCATTCCTTCACCAGAGTCCGCCATTAACTCCTCGCCTCTGTTGAAATCGCTCAGACGTTTAAGAATACTTTGCCCACCATGCTCTCACTGCCGGAATCGTGATCCTTTTTTGGCCGCACTACTCTGGTGACTTACGTCTTGCCTTTGCACAGTATTTAAATGATGTGTTATTCATTTCTGCATCTAATGCACTTTGTGTCGCATGGTGTGTTGTTGATTTGAGCTCTTGTTAGCTAGCCTACATTTAATATCTGCCTCACTTGAAAAATGATTTAACTTACGTGTAAGACAGTATTTTTATATTGTTTTAAGTTATATCTCAAAGTGGAACGTTTGTGTTGCAAAAGTTTTCTGGAAAATTCTATCCTAAAATGGTTGTGTTGCAGTATAAGTTGAGTCATGACAACTGGCGACATTCTATTATTTTCGTCATAGGAATCCGGGGCGTGTACATTGAGGACCCATTGTTGACTTACCAGGAAATAAACATGTCGATCGCCTCGTTTGTCGTTTACGTTCATCTTTTGCTATATCTGCCTTCCTAAGATCACTTTGATGCACATTCAGTACTCGTATGTGAGGTTGTGGGTGAGAGGTCGATATTGTGACGCTTACAGGGAGGTATCGAACATTACAAAGTAGGTAACTGTGTGGATTCCTGTTCAAAACATTGCAAATTTGAATAAATCATTAAAATTATATATGTGTTTCCGACTTTCATTTGTACATCGTTCTTAATGTGATGTATAGTAGCTTTGATAGCTGTCCATACCTTCAGTGTCACAGTCTGCTTTCTCACTCACCTATTTTCTGCATTATCATTCCTTAGTCACCTGGTAGTCACACCCTGTCTCTCTCTCACTCTGTTACACCCATCAGCTCCATTAGTATTTAGGCCCACTTCACCTTCACCTCAGTGCCAGATCGTACTTCGCAGCATGCTTGTCTTTCCCGCACTACTCCTCAGATTGCTCTCCCGGTTTCGACCCTGCCTGTCCCTGACCAGCCTGCCTCGCCTGCTCCCTGACCCGTTCTGTGCCTACGACTCCCGTCCTGCTGTCTCCTGGAACCCTCGCCTGTCCCCGACCAGCCCTTTGCCTACTATCTGCCGTGTTGTCTCCTACCAGCCTATAGACTCTAATAAAGCTGGTTACCGACTATCTCTGGTTTCCCGTGTTCTGCATTTTGGTCCTCAGCTCGTTTGTGACAGAACGATCTGGCCAGAAATGGACCAAGCAAACACCGGGTCTCCTAGAGACCGCTTTGAGAGGGTTGAGGATGCCATCCAAAGACAGGAGGTCACAATAGCTACCTTAGCTATCGAGACCCACCAGGCAACCTCAACCCAGGGACAAACGCTGGCTTACCTTACCTCCCAGATGCAACAGATGGCCGCCACCGTACAACAGCTAGCCGCTACCATGGCTGCTACCGTCCCTCCGCCCGCAGCTCCGATGCTCGCTCCAGCCCCTGGGTCGACGGGATACGCTCCGGAGCCTCGTGTGGGAACGCCGGAACGCTACGCTGGTGAGCCGGAGGGATGCAGGCCTTTTCTCACAAACTGTTCCATATTGTTTTCACTGCAGCCACACACCTTCGCCTCCTCGGCGGCGCGGGTAGCTTTCACCGTTAATCATCTGACGGGGAGAGCACGTTTATGGGGAACTGCTGAGTGGGAGCAGCAGACACCAGCCTGCGCCTCGTTTGCTGCCTTTTCCGCGGAGATGCGGAAGGTGTTCGGTCCCGTTCGTCTGGGTCCCGACGCTGCTGGAGGCCTGCTGAGTTTGTGCCAGGGTTCCGGCACGGTGGTGGATTACGCTATTGACTTCCGCACCAGCAGCCGTCGCAGCAGCTGGAATGAGCCGGCGCAGTGTGACGCATATCTGAGAGGATTAGCGGATTATATGAGAGATGAGCTGGTTTCCTATGATCTCCCTGCTTCCTTGGATGGGTTGATAGAGCTCACCTCTCGGATTGACGGACGAATCCAGACTCGGAGAGGAGAGCAACAGACGCGAGCGGCGGGCCGCTGCTCGCGACAACAACTTCCGGTTTCCGGGAGATTTCGACTTCCGGGTTCGGCGGAGAGTTCCCACTCCTACTCTGACTCACGGTACGAGGTCGAGCCCATGCAAGTGGGTCGTACCAGTCTTACCTCTGAGGAGAGGGAAGTACGTCGAAGAGGTAAAAGACAGAGCTCATCAGTAATGGGGAGTATACTGGTGGGCCAAACCTCTGAGCTGATCCCCAATCTAAGACCCTTGTGCCATGCTCGACTCCTCCTGACAGGCAAATCTCAGGCTCTGGCTGTTTTTATCGACTCCGGATCAGATGTTAGCATCATTGACGAGGAGCTCGCACGACAGCTGGGCATCCAACAGGTTCGGCTGCTCCAGCCGGTACCGGCTAATGCTTTGGATGGTCACCTGCTGGGAACAGTGACACACCAGACGACACCGGTCCGTATGCTCATGTCGGGGAACCACCATGAGACAATCCGGTTTCATGTGCTACGGTCCCCCCAAATCCCTCTGATTTTGGGTTATCCGTGGCTCCGCCGCCACAACCCGAACATTGACTGGGCAACTGGGTCCATCCTAGGTTGGAGTTATTCCTGTCATCAGGTTTGTCTCAAGCAGGCCGCCGCACCTCAACTATCTGTGGATATGAACCTGGTTCCGGATGTCACAGGGGTTCCGGCGGAGTATTTGGACTTTAAGGAGGTGTTTAGCAAGGCTAAGGCGACATCTCTCCCACCTCATCGGCCCTATGACTGCGCCATTGAGCTACATCCAGGCGCAGTCCCACCCAAGGCCCGGTTGTACTCGCTTTCGGCACCGGAGAGGAAGGCCATGGAGACCTACGTCAATGACTCTCTGGCTGCGGGAATTATTCGTCCTTCCACATCACCCGCAGGAGCAGGGTTTTTTTTTGTGGCGAAGAAGGACAAGACCCTGAGACCCTGCATTGACTATCGGGGTCTGAACGACGTCACGGTGAAGAATCGTTATCCCTTGCCACTCATCTCGTCAGCATTTGAGTTACTACAGGGGGCTACAATCTTCACTAAGCTGGATCTAAGAAACGCTTATCACCTGGTACGAATCCGGGAGGGGGACGAATGGAAGACCGCCTTCAACACCTCTTCGGGACATTACGAGTACCTGGTGATGCCATTTGGACTTACCAACGCCCCTGCAGTTTTCCAGGCGTTGGTGAACGACGTACTCCGAGACATGTTGGATCGTTATGTTTTTGTCTATCTGGACGACATCTTGATTTTTTCTAAGAACCTCAAGGAGCACGTCCATCATGTCCAGACAGTCCTCCAGAGACTTCTGGAGAACTCACTGTTCGTCAAGACGGAGAAGTGCGAGTTTCACACTTCTTCGGTCGCCTTTCTTGGCTACATCGTGGGTCAAGGAAGTGTGGAGATGGATCCTTCTAAGGTCTCAGCAGTTACCTCGTGGCGGGTCCCTGATTCCCGGAAGGAGCTGCAGCGTTTCCTGGGATTCGCCAACTTTTACAGACGGTTCATCCGTGGCTACAGCACCGTGGCCGCCCCGCTCACCGCCCTGACCTCATCCAAGGTGACGTTCCGATGGTCCCCTGCAGCCGAGGAGGCTTTTCAGGACCTCAAGGGCCGGTTTACGTCAGCTCCTATCCTTCAAGTACCAGACACCGCTGGTCAGTTGGTGGTGGAGGTGGATGCTTCTGACGTAGGGGTGGGGGCCATCCTGTCGCAACGTTCTGGTGAGAACCAGAAGCTCCACCCCTGTGCTTTCTTTTCGAGGAGATTGAGTCCGGCGGAGAGAAACTATGACGTGGGGAATCGAGAGCTTCTAGCAGTCAAGTTGGCGTTGGAGGAGTGGCGACACTGGCTTGAGGGGACAGAACAACCATTTCAGGTATGGACCGACCATAAGAACCTGGAATACATCAGGTCGGCACAGAGACTGAATTCTCGGCAAGCCAGGTGGTCGTTATTTTTCACCCGGTTTAATTTTTTTCTCTCCTACCGCCCGGGCTCCCGCAACGTGAAGGCCGACGCTTTGTCCCGGCAGTTCGGGAGGGAGGGAGACACCCGGGGTATTCCGGACACCATTCTTCCTGCTCCTCGAGTGATCGGCGTCCTCGCTTGGGAGATTGAGGAGAGGGTTAAGACCGCTTTGGTGGACCAACCCGGTCCTAGTTCTTGTCCTCTTAACCGCTTGTTTGTGCCTCAGGTTTTGAGGGCTGAGGTGCTTCAGTGGGCTCATAGCTCCAGACTTTCCTGCCACCCTGGAATTCAACGTACCAAGGGGATGGTCCTACAACGGTTCTGGTGGGCCACGCTGGAGGCTGACACCCGGGAGTTTGTGAACGCCTGTCCTGTGTGCAATCGCCACAAACCATCTCACCAAGCGCCAGCTGGCCTCCTTC
This sequence comes from Harpagifer antarcticus, assembly GCA_902827135.1. NCBI lineage: Eukaryota > Metazoa > Chordata > Actinopteri > Perciformes > Harpagiferidae > Harpagifer > Harpagifer antarcticus. The sequence goes on along the minus strand of CADEHL010001252.1, from coordinate 2,509,774 downwards.
ATCCATTACCGGTCCCACGTCGCCCTTGGTCACATATTTCATTGGACTTTGTGACTGGTCTACCACCGTCCCACGGACATACTGCCATCTTGACGGTGGTAGATCGGTTTAGTAAGATGGCTCATTTCATACCCCTGCCTAAGATCCCGTCAGCTAAGGAGACGGCAGAACTGATTCTGCTCCACGTGTTTCGCATTCACGGACTGGCGACTGATGTGGTTTCCGACCGGGGGCCCCAATTCACCTCTGTGTTTTGGAGGGAGTTTTGTGAGCTCATCGGGGCGACGGTTAGTCTCACCTCCGGTTTCCACCCACAGGCCAATGGCCAGTCCGAACGGAAGAATCAGGAGATGGAGACCACTCTCCGCTGCATGGCTTCCGATCATCCCACGACCTGGTCAAAACAACTCCTGTGGGTGGAGTATGCCCACAACACCCTCATCAGTTCCGCTACTGGTCTTTCCCCTTTTCAGTGTGCATACGGTTTTCAACCCCCATTGTTCTCTGCATTGGAGAAGGAGGTTACCTGTCCGTCTGTCCAGGCTTTCATCCGACGTTGTCGGAGGACTTGGAGGCAGGCTCGTACAACTCTGCTTCAGTCTGCTAACCGGTACGCCACATCAGCGAACCGCCGACGAACCAAGGCACCTGTGTACCAGGTAGGCCAGAGGGTGTGGCTTTCCACCCAGAACATTCCCCTTCGGGTGGAGTCTAAGAAGTTAGCGCCCAGGTTTATTGGACCCTTCGAGATTGTCAAGGTCATTAATCCTGCAGCAGTTCGACTGAGTTTGCCCCGGAACATGAAAATCCATCCCACCTTCCACGTCTCTAGGATTAAACCTGTCCGGGAGAGCCCTATGGTTTCCGCCGCCCCTCCACCACCACCCCCTAGGATGATCGATGGGGGCCCTACCTACACCCTTCGTCGTTTACTCCGTTCCCGTCTCAGAGGAAGAGGGGTTCAATATTTGGTGGACTGGGAGGGCTATGGTCCTGAGGAGAGGCAGTGGGTCCCGGCTCGTCATATCCTCAACCCTCAGCTCATCCGAGACTTCCACCTGCGTTACCCGGAGCAGCCGTCTAGGACCCACGCTCGACCAGGCGTTAAGCCAGGGAGTACTCGTCCGCTACGGACCAGAGGCTTCGTCGAGGAGGAGGGGGAGTCGTCATCGGGCGAGGAGGACGAGGATTTCCAGGAGGGAGAGGCCGAGAGAGCAGTCTCAGACGAGTACTAACCTTTCCCATACCTCCACCTTCCACCCGGTATCTGTAGGGTTTTTTTTTCTTGGGTCTCTTTTGTTGGTTTTTTTAGTATTGTTTAGACGTCTGGAGCCGTCCATTAAGGGGGGGGTTCTGTCACAGTCTGCTTTCTCACTCACCTATTTTCTGCATTATCATTCCTTAGTCACCTGGTAGTCACACCCTGTCTCTCTCTCACTCTGTTACACCCATCAGCTCCATTAGTATTTAGGCCCACTTCACCTTCACCTCAGTGCCAGATCGTACTTCGCAGCATGCTTGTCTTTCCCGCACTACTCCTCAGATTGCTCTCCCGGTTTCGACCCTGCCTGTCCCTGACCAGCCTGCCTCGCCTGCTCCCTGACCCGTTCTGTGCCTACGACTCCCGTCCTGCTGTCTCCTGGAACCCTCGCCTGTCCCCGACCAGCCCTTTGCCTACTATCTGCCGTGTTGTCTCCTACCAGCCTATAGACTCTAATAAAGCTGGTTACCGACTATCTCTGGTTTCCCGTGTTCTGCATTTTGGTCCTCAGCTCGTTTGTGACATTCAGACAGCCTAAGAGTAAAACACAAGTCGTTTATTCACAGCCCGAACGCTCATCGAGATGACTGGATCACTCATGACAAGTTGTGATCAGCTCCGATTAAATTGTGATATAAATTCTGTAGCTATTCTCCAGGGAGCACGTTTTTTTGGTTTGGAGAGGACTGAGGGTCTTTCCTCTGCGAGGAGGACCAGGCCTGATGGAGGAGCCCATGCTGGGCACAGCTGATACAAACTGCACAGGCCTAGTCTGTCACTTTATTTGACTACATGTGTTTACTTATATAATAGGTTTACACCTTCTGTCCATGTGTGCTTTTTATTTAAAACATGTTTGATTAACTTTTGGTTCACATTTCAATAAATTGTATTTGCACCCCTTCGTCCATTATTCTTACTGAAAATGTTAGATTACACATTCACATCTGACTGAAGATTGGCCCCATCTATTTGTGACGTTGCAAACTCTGCAGTTCAAGGCACAAGCGATGTGAAGCTCATAAAGTGAGGCACATAGAAATAATCAGCTGATGGAGTGTAGATGTGGAAATAGCTGCATTCAATCAGCTGACTGTGTTTTCACAATAAAAGTAGTTTCTTAGTGAATGTCCTGTACTGGTCTTAAAATCTCATCAGCTTTTAATGTTCCTCTTGGATGTTCTTCTTGACCCTCAGAGAAGGAGAACATGTCGTGTCTTTCAGGCATGTCCTTTCCTAACAACAATGACAGGAAACATAAAACATATTATTGCAGAACAAGTGTGTTATTTATGAAAGCGGTGTGTTTGTGTGTTTAGGGGCTGTAGATATCATTATTTTGTAATTGTAATGTTTTTTTTTTATTTCAACAGTGAGCTACAAAGACGATCAGATTATGAATGAACAGTATGAAGCTCATCAACATTGAAATATTTTATTATCAAAATAATATTGAACTGTTATCAAAACGTAGTGCAACTGTAGAAGCTTGCTCTGTTGTCTCACTGAAAGAATAACTTTTACCACGTTTTTTACAGACAATATTGAGAGATAAATAGTAGCAGTTCTCACTATGTGTTAAATATCTTTGCCTTCAATACATTAAATTAGAAAGCTGACAAAGTCATATTGCTTGTTAAAATCTAAATGTAACTTCTGGCATGGAAAACACCCTCAACTTAACTGATGTGTAGGTGATCTAGTATTTAGTATTGTTTAATGGAATGTATATCAGTGTATTCAATTCAATACTTCATTCATTTAAACCAATATCTTTCTTGATTCTTTGTACAGTATGAAAATAGAGTCTTTGTACCTTTGCTGAAGTTCACTGCTGTAAGGAGTCCAGTTCTGTCTCTCACTCTCTGGTCCAGCCTGTCTGCATCACCTGGACACCTTAAACAAACAGATATATATGTAAAGTACCATGTGTACAAACCATATAACTGATTCTCTTCTGTTGAACATGTTGGATTGTGTATGGTCCGAGTCAGGGTCCTTTTTATTTTACTGTAACTTTGGAAGTTGTGTTACCAATGCTTACTGTTTCTTTGATACCCATTTGGTAATGCAATTAATAAAAACAACAAGGTTTGGGTTCGTTCTTCAGATGACTGTGACGTTAACGTGTAAGCTCAATAATGAACTCCAGCTCAACCAACCATATTGTAATATCTAACCTAATCATCTTGAAATGTGACATTAATAATTGAAATATACACATCTTATTGTGAGGTTGATTTCACATACACTACTTCGACATTAGCTTGTCTACATACTTGAGCATAGCCAATTTAAATTAACCTTAGCGATGCATACAGTTCCTACCTACATAATAAAATATCTCTCTAAGTTACAAGGATGACCTTATTTTATCAACCTGAAACAGAAGCCGTTTGTTCAACAGTATTATCCCACTTAACGCTTAACGCTTGTCTATTTCGTTTTAACCTTTATATATACAGTCTATTATTTTAACTTGGAGGCTACGATTAGCATTGTTAGCACCGATGTAGCTACCACTCGCTACATGCTAACCCAAGCCTTAACATTCATTACGTAGCTGATTAAAATCATTAACACATAAATAAAGTACTCGAATTTCACTTACAGCAAAACTGCATTCATGCACCGTCTGTTTCAACCGCAGAGCGAGTCACAATAGTCCGATATATAAGCATGAAGAACAAACAACCACGGCCGGCTTCAAGTTGTGTTTCCTGGATGAGCTGACCAGGCAGAGTCCCTGTAGCTAGCTTCACGGAGCAGGTAGCAGAGAGACAAGAAGCTAGCAGCAGCAGTCACTTGACAGAGCCGTCACTCAATGTGACCACGCCCTAATTTATGCAAAAACTTTAAGATCTAATATAAATAAAAGGGTCGTGTTAGAAAACAATTCACTCACAGATCCATAATCATGAAGGTGGAATCTAACTATATCGATAATAAAATGTATGGAGCCAGGGGTAGAAACATGTTTTTTTCTGCTGTAAAATTGGGAATTTTAACATGGGGGTCTATGGAAATTGTTCCTTTCTGCAGCCATCGCCTATCGGCCAAAATATGAACTGCAGTGTGTGGCACTTCCGTATTGGCGTCCCGGCTATTCCCCAGAGTTTGCCCCTTGTTCTCGGACCATGCACTACGCATTTCAGTGGTTTTGTGTTAGAAAAGAAAGCAACCAATCAGATCGTGTTCTGTGTCTCTGGGTAGAATATCCTTCAACCAAGGCATTCTACATCCTTGATCGAATGCCCTGGCCGTTGCACTGAATGAGAGCGTACGTTTGGACTGACAGTTTGATCAACCAATCATATATTGATTTGTAGCCAATGGGCGTATTCTTTCAGAGTTCCCCTCGGTTCCAGTGTATTCTAGAAGGCCCGCTAGTTAACTGGCTCGAGACAGAGGATCTAGATCAGGGCTCTCCAACACGTCGATCCAACACGTCGATCAACGCGGCGAGCTACTGAAAAGCTGCCCGCGAGCTACCGGTAGCTCGCGGGCAGCTTTTCAGTAGCTCGCCGCTCGATTATCGATTATAGCGTAGTAAGTTTGCTTCTTGATTTTTCGGCCAAGGCTGGACAATAACGTTTTTTGATTTTAGAATTTTTTCACACGAATATCAAATTGGTCGGTGACGCAGAGATCAAGGAACAGACGTGACAGCGGCACAGCGACATCACACACGGACCAGTCTGCTTTCTCCACCAACAGCAGTCCAGAACCAACACCAGAATGACCCACTCTGAATCAGTCCGTGTCGCTGCGGCTCAGAGACACACAGGGAAGGATTTGTGTTTTTTGAAAAACACTCGTTATCATCATGTCAGGTTTTTGATGGATTTAATCAAGTCTTGGATTGCAGAGTATGAATGTCCTCTTGCTATTTTCAGTTGATAAATACTTGTGTAAAGTTTGTGAAGGCAGGAGGAAAAAAGCTCCCGCGATCACTGTCTCCTCTGCGTTCCACCAAACCCCGCCCCCTCCCTGAAAATAATGAGTGACAGGCTGATAGTGACCCGATAGAAACTTTATTATTCACTTAATCACTGATTGAGATGATGAAGCTAACTTAATCTTGTCACAGTTCTGTCTAAGTTTGGGTGTTTTCACTGTTCTCTGTCATGTTTTCCTCCTGTCGTTAGTGTCCCTGTGTGTTCTCCTCCCTCCTCACCTGTGTCTCGTTAGCTAATTGTGTTCACCTGTGGCTCTTGTGTTTTTCTCCTCCCTCCTCACCTGTGTCTCGTTTACCGATTGTGTTCACCTGTGTCTGGTAATTAGCCCTCCCTGTATTTAGTCTTGTCTCGTGCTGTGTTCAGTGTCGGTGCTTCTTTTGTTGGTGACGGACTCCACCGGTGAGTGTTCTGTGTTTTTCTGTATTCGTTCCATTTTAGCCTTGAAATAAAGGTTTATCAGAGTTATCTGCGCTTGGGTCCTGCTTCCTTCACTCAACCGTGACAGAAAGCACCGACCAGAGATGGACCCAGCAGATGACCCATTTGAGTTGGAATTACAGCAGTTTTCATTTGCTTTGGCTTGCTGCTATGATTGGTGGAGGGGAGCGTCCAGTGTTCGGCAGAAGGAGGCCGCTCTGGTAGAGGCGCACCGGTTGGCTATGGAGAAACCGGACTTGGTGAAGTCTTACCTGACTGGATGTTGAACTTCATCTGGGCGTGTGATTTCCAGCCTGCGGACTAATAAACGTCTCGGTGTGTTCCGTCTGGAGTCAACCAGTGCTTCCGCCCCAGTTCCTGCTCCTGTCCAAGAGGCGTTTTCTGGAACTCGGCTGGCTTTTGGAGGTCCACGGAGCCTTCAGGCGGCTTCTAGGAGAAGGAGTCGCAAGTCCAGGCTAGCAATCCGAGCCCCAAGAGTCATGGTTCCGGCTACAGAACCGGCCCACACAGCCATAGTTCCGGCCTCAGTACAGGCCCCAGCAGCCATGGTTCCAGCCCCAGTTCTGGCCCCAGCAGCCATGGTTCCAGCCTTAGCTCTGGCCCCAGCTGTCCTAGTCCCTTCTCTAGTCCCTTCTCCAGTCCCACCTCTAGTCACTTCTCAAGTCCCTTCTCGAGTCTTTTCTCAGGTCCCCTCTCGAGTTCCCTCTCGAGTCTTTTCTCGAGTCCCCTGTCAAGTCCACTCTCCAGTTTCCTCTCAAGTTCCCTCTCAAGCCCTCTCTCGAGTCCCCACTCAAGCCCCTACTCATGTCCAGTTGGAGGTCCCGCAGACTAGTCTTCTGCCGGGGGTCCTGCCAACCCCATGTCCTGTACCGTTGGAGGTTCCGCTGGGGGTCCTGCCAACCTCATGTCCTGTCCAGTTGGAGGTCCCGCAGACTAGTCTTCTGCCGGGGGTCCTGCCAACCCCATGTCCTGTCCAGTTGGAGGTCCCGCAGACTAGCCCTCTGCCGGGGGTCCTGCCAACCCCATGTCTTGTCCAGTTGGAGGTCCCGCAGACTAGCCCTCTGCCGGGGGTCCTGCCAACCCCATGTCTTGTCCAGTTGGAGGTCCCGCAGACTAGTCTCCTGCCGGGGGTCCTGCCAACCCTTTGTCCTGTCCCGTTGGAGGCCCCGCCGACTACTCTCCTGCCGGGGGTCCTGCCAATCCTATGTCCTGTGCCGTTGGAGGCCCCGCCGACTACTCTCCTGCCGGGGGTCCTGCCAACCCTGTGTCCTGTCCCGTTGGAGGCCCCGCCGACTACTCTCCTGCCGGGGGTCCTGCCAACCCTGTGTCCTGTCCCGTTGGAGGCCCCGCCGACTACTCTCCTGCCGGGGGTCCTGCCAACCCCATGTCCTGTCCCGTTGGAGGCCCCGCCGACTACTCTCCTGCCGGGGTTCCTGCCAACCCCATGTCCTGTCCCGTTGGAGGTCCCGCCCGACTACTCTCCTGCCGGGGGTCCTGCCAACCCTATGTCCTGTTCCGTTGGAGGTCCCGCCGTCTACTCTCCTGCCGGGGGTACTGCCAACCTTTTGTCCTGTCTCGTCGGAGGTCCCGCCAACCGCTCTCCTGCTGGGGGTCCTGCCAACTCCTGGTCCTCTTCCGTGGGGGATCCTGCCGAAGCCTGTCCCGCCGGCTCGGTTCCTGTCCGGCCGACACCGGGTCCTGCCCGGCCTCCGGAGCTGGTCTGGTCTTCGCCCTCGATCCCGACCCTCTGTGAGCCGCGGTCTTCGTCCGCGGGCCCGGCCCCCTGACTCTTCCTGCCGCTGCCCTCGTCCTCGAGCCCGGCCCCCTGACTCTTCCTGCCGCTGCCTTCGCCCTCATGCTCGGCCCCCTGAGTTCGCCCGCTGTGGCCTACGCCCCACCATGGACTCTGCCTTGCCCCCAGGCCGTCCGCCCGAGTCCCCCTTCTCGGCTTCTGCCGTGCCCCCGGGCCGTCCGCCCGAGATCCCTTCCTGGTCCCCTACTGGGCTCCTGGGCGGTCAGCTTAGTCCCGTCCTCCGGACCCCCTCCACCCACCCTGGTGGCCTAGGGATACGTCCCTCCTCCGGACCCCCTCCACCCACCCTGCTGGATTTTTTTGGATTTTTGTGTTGGGGTTTAGGGACGTCTGGAATCCGTCCCTTGAGGGGGGGTTCTGTCACAGTTCTGTCTAAGTTTGGGTGTTTTCACTGTTCTCTGTCATGTTTTCCTCCTGTCGTTAGTGTCCCTGTGTGTTCTCCTCCCTCCTCACCTGTGTCTCGTTAGCTAATTGTGTTCACCTGTGGCTCTTGTGTTTTTCTCCTCCCTCCTCACCTGTGTCTCGTTTACCGATTGTGTTCACCTGTGTCTCTGTACAGCCCTCCCTGTATTTAGTCTTGTCTCGTTCAGTGTCGGTGCTTCTTTTGTTGGTGACGGACTCCACCGGTGAGTGTTCTGTGTTTTTCTGTATTCGTTCCATTTTAGCCTTGAAATAAAGGTTTATCAGAGTTATCTGCGCTTGGGTCCTGCTTCCTTCACTCAACCGTGACAAATCTCATACATTCATTGGATTTATGTAACAGTAAAACAGAGAATAAGTGTGTTTTTATAATGCTGTTGTAAATACTCCCTTTTTCAACAGAAGACCGTTGCTCGAAGCTGCTGCTAGACTGCAGAAGTATTAGTTTTTTGTTTTTGAGGATGGAGGGGGTGGGGGGCGGGTCAACAGAAGGTCCAGTTGTGATAGACATGGTTCGCCACTGTAATTAAGTGATATCAAAATATAAATAACTAATGTCATGCAAATCTATTAATATTTGCTTGATTCCAGTGTTGAATTTAGCACAATTGCATACAAACGTTAAGGGATTTTAAGATTCTGAAGTATTATGCTAAAAACTCAATAACTTAGATTATTATTTATAGTTTTGCTGAATAGTTTCATGTCCGCTTACCTTAGAAACGTAAAATGCGACGGCAGTGTGCAGATGGGGAGCATGTTAGCTTAGCTTGGTAGCTTCAGCTAGCTCTGGAACTTCCAGCTCGGTGGCAGCAGGTCCCGCCTTGGCTCCGCCTCTTTGCCCTTATTTGGAGCAGGCTGGAACAGGCAGGAGTTGAACTCTGACGTCACTGTCGAGCCGTTAGTGGCCGACTCCGCCTACTAAGGGCTTCTCGGCAACTCTGCAGAAGCCTATGGGTGACGTCACAGACCCTACGTCCATTTATACAGTCTATGGTTTGTATGCATCTGTGTTGCTAGCCACACTCCAAGTTGAAAGCAGCCTCTGTCTGAGACCAATATGTGCCTAACTAGAATGTAGTTGTTCTAAATAAATAGTGTTTACATGAAATACCACAACAGTTTCTGTTTGTGGCCAATGTTATATTCATTTCTATATCTGACTCCCCTTTAGCAAGCAGAGTGAAGCAGCGGTAGTGTTACGGCCCGTCCACACAGCGGCGTGCGTTGACGCTTGCCGGCGGGCGTGTCTGACACTCGACCAACAACCAATCACATGAATCTCCCGCCCCTGACAAACAAGCAGCGGTTTGATTGGCTAGAGCTTGTACTGGCATATGATTCGATTGGCTGACGCTTCTGCCGAGGCGTCAAAAGTTAAACATTGCTCAACTTTTGAAGCGAGCAACGCCAGCAAAGCTCCACGTCGCTTCCCAAAATGCAGTTCGGCTAAAAGTGACGTCACCCCATTCAAAGTGAATGGGCAGAAGCGTTGTAAGCTTCAACGCACGCCGCTGTGTGGACGGACCGTTAAGGTGGAGAGATAAAGGTGAGAGACGGAGTGAGGGAAGGAGAGACAGAGAGAAAAGAGAGAGAGAGCAGAGAGGATGACACAGTGCTGCATTGCAGCAGCGGAGCCAACAAATGTTACCACTTTGTGTTCCCTGTTTGCTGAGTTATCTAAAGCAGTGGTTCTCAACTGGTGGGTCGCGACCCAAAAGTGGGTCGCGGACCCGTTTCAAGTGGGTCGCGGATGTGTGAGTGAAGAAAAAAAAATTGAAAAAAAAAAATTGGAATTTTTTTTTTTTTGGGGGAAAAGTCAAACTTTTATTTTGAAGGCCCGATTTTCTAACGCTGTGCATGCAGTCGGCGTTGGACTGGAAGTACCGGAGACCATAAACGGTTTTGAAAACTTATGTCACATAGTGATCATCTTCTCAATAAAATATCTTTGCTGATGTTTTTTCGAGTCTTCTGGCCAATCAGAATCAAGATTGTTGCCGGAAGTCCCCACGGAGAATAACTTAGTGGTAGAACTATTCTTTATACATCCATGGGTACAACTTCAGATACAAATGAACACATCATGAAATATGACCCCCGGTCTGATGATTGACAGGTCACAGAACAATGGGGGCTATCTCCCCTTACCCACAATTTAAAGTAAGTCACACAGACTCTCTCCTCTTTCCTCTTCTCGCAGCAAGATGTCAGAACAAAGTGAAAAACAAACAATGGCATAAAATATTATAAATATGTCGGGTAGTAATAGATTTATTTATTTTCTTCTCAGAGTACCAGAATGCATAGTTTATGTTAGTATTTATAAAAATCTCCTGGGGGAGAATCCCCCCAGACCCCCTGCTGGGGTTGGGTTTTCAGCATGTCTTTTTATACAGTTCAGCTTTGATTCCATCATCTCATTAAACCTTTTTAAAAGCATACTTTAGTTCTGTGAAGGGATATAAGGGATATATGCACTGTACTTCACTTTAATTAATATTGTATGCTGAAAAGCATATATATTACAGCACGTTTTTTTGTTGAATAGATTTGAGTGCTTCAAAATGTTGGGTCGCGATGTATTGACTAAGTAAAAAGTGGGTCCCGAGGCCTAACCAGTTGAGAACCACTGATCTAAAGGTCCCGTCCCTCTGAAGATAATCATGTCTGACCCAGTGGAGGGAGAATGACGCCTGGTCACACATATTATGGCGTCTTTATCAGCCTATAAGTCTGCCGTTGTATCTCAATGTCATTTATCTTTCCTTTCACTAGGATAATAATGCAGGATCAGAGGGGACCAGCACAGTGAGTTTATGCTTTATGGGCTATATGTCGCTCTAAGCACCGCAACGCTCTACAGCCATGAATTGTGCTTTCATCTCGTCAGCTGTGACTTGAGTGTTGGAGGTGATAATGATTACTTTATTTGCTCTTTTCCACAAACAAAGTTTACAGAGTATACTGTTAGACGAAACATATATCATTCACCAGGATAAACTGAGATAATTACAGAAAGACAGACAGACAGACAGACACATAGACAGTAGTGATGCTGTCAGTCCGTGTTGCTGCTGCAGAGTGGTGCAGTGCTCTCTCTCTGTCTCTCTCTCTCTCCCCTCTCCTCTCTCTCTCTCTCTCTCTCTCTCTCTGTGCTGGTCTCTTAATGCTCTCTCTGCAGTGATTATGTATTTTTGTAGAACCACCCGGAAGTGTAAATGCATTCGGCAGAAGTTAAAAGCCATCATGAGGCAGGAATGAGTACGAGAACCTGTCGTTGTTTTCTGCGATATTCCAAAATCCAATGAATAATCCCCATTGGCCTTGCGATGCTAACTTCCTGGTCAAACCTTAAAAATATGTCGTCATATGACTTCAGCACTGCTCAGCGTGATGACGGTTTGTAGTCTCATTTAGACCTTTCAGACATTCACAAATTGGGTATTAACTGATGTAATATCATAGAACACACATTAAAGCAAAGTCTGGTTCACTACAGACACTGCTTCAGGCATCTAACAAAAACCTCTTAAAAAACCCATTGAGCTCGTACACACCCTCGACTGCTGCTCTCCTCTACACTCACTTCTCCATATTCACACCCTTTGGTTTCCCATTCCACATCACCTGTCATCTTCTAACCCTACAGCTTGTATCCTCCTTTTTCACATTTCTCCTGCACTCCTCTTTCCCTCTTTGGATCCTCTTTCATCTTGTCTACTTAGAGATGTTCTCCTCATTCTGTCCTTGTCATCTTCTCAGCTCCTGTCCTAACTCCTCCTCTGCTCATGTCTGATCTACCCTCTTCAACTCACCCTTTCCTACGCCCTATCTGTCTGTTATTGGGAGTCTGGGGGCCTGATCATTTATTCCGGCAAATTACTCAGACCTACTAATTGACCTAACAGAAGTTATTGAGTCTATGTAAGTTTACTGCAGGTTCAATTAACTGCTGTTTCAATTCAGACGACCCGCTAAATCTGTTTAATCGATCCCGAAGGATTTTGATATCAGTAATGAGATGTGGCCCTACCTAAGTGTGAGTGTGGCAGGGTGCAATCTTACCTTTGAAACAGGAGGAGAGCGCAGATTTCTTTTAAGTTGTCCCAATCCAAGAGTGGGATCAGTTTAATTGAAGAAAAATTGGTCCACACTTGAACAGGGTTTTTACCTTCTCCCGTTACAACATTGCAACAGTTTCAAACTTTCATCCAACAATTCACTCAGCATTCAATAAACAGACATTTAAGCAATATTTACCAAGTTTGAGAGAACCTTTACCAAGGAAAAACCCAGCTCTCCATGGAGAGAGCTTACCGGGAGAGAGAAGAACAGGGGAAAACAAAACTTAGAGAGAGAGAGAGAGTAAGAGAGAGAGAGAGAGAGAGAGAGAGAGAGAGAGAGAGAGAGAGAGCGAGAGAGAGAGAGAGAGAGAGTAGAGAGCGAGAGAGAGAGAGCAGATATAGTCCTGAGCAGCGAGAGATCTCTAGATCTATCTCTCTCTCTTCTCTTCTCCTCTCTCTCTCTCTCGAGTTTGCTCCCTCTCTGCTAGTGTTTTTATGCTCAAAACAGGATAGAAAAACCTAAAGACACCTCCTCCATACCCATATTTGTGGAAACTGGGCATGGTCTCTGATGTACAGGACTTGCAAAATATTATTCTCGGCTATGGCATAAACACATTTTTGGGGCCTTAGTATTTCTCCAAAAAGTCAGGAGCCCCCCCTCCCCCCCCTGTGCACTGCTGTGGGAAGAAGAAACTGTCTCCCCTCTCTTATCAGTGACACCCATAAACCATAATAGGCCTTACACTCAACTTAACAAACCACTTGTGTTTTGTTTATACTGTAAATATAGAAAATCATAAAATATGAAGCATTTTCATTGTGGGTTATACAAGAATATAATTGATTATATTTGATTATAATTAACTTTCGTTTTAAGTATTCAACCTAATATGGAGATCTCAACACTGTCTGACACTTTTGTTGTAGCCCTATAATCGACTGAGCTGCCATTTCATTTGTGTCACTTTTCTAGCTTTGGCGTTACTTCTAATATGGGAGGAGCTCCTTTTATAGCACCTAGTTCAAGATGTGACTTTTTTTTTATTCATTGACGATTTTGGCTGATTCCTAGCTGGAGCATTTCCAAGACTTGGAGGGGACTGTGACCTTCCCCTAATTTACTACATGAAGGAATATTATCATCAGTTTTGCACAGGGTGTTCATTTATTTAAAATTTCGCTGACGCTCTTTTAAATATGTCATCTGGCTGTGTTCTGTTCTTCTGCAATGGTTTAATGGCACCTGCAAGCTGTGGCATCTATGTTCCCGAGTGCACCTCCAAGCATTCTGAACAACGACTTGGTGTCACAGGAACTGGGGTTTCAGTTTGCACAGTGAGGCACATACTGAACACTGAAGGGCTCCATGCCCAGACTCCAAGACATACACCACTACTGAGCCGAAAGAACAAGAAAAGTCGGCTCCAATATGCTCAAAACCATAGAAATATTCAGTGAAGCATGGCGGTGGCTCAGTGATGCTCTGGGGCTGCTTTGCTGCCTCTGGCCCTGGAAACCTGCAGCAGGTGGAGGGCACGATGGATTCAGTCATTTATCAGGAAATCTACGAAAAAACGTCATGCCGCCTGTGAGGAAGCTGAAGCTTGGGCGTCATTGGATATTCCAACAGGACAATGATCCCAAGCATACCTCAAAGTCCACCAAGGCTTGGTTTCAGAAGAAGAAATTGAAGATTCTAGAGTGGCCTTCACAGTCATCTGACTTGAAGCCCATAGAAAATCTGTGGTGGGATTAGAAAAAGTCAGATGCAAAACGCACAACAAAGAATATTGCTGCCGCTATGGCACAGTGGGATAGTGCGCTGAACTTTGGATCAGGGGAGAGCAAGTTCAAGTGCCACTGCAGTCAGCATGTTGTTGTGTCCCAGATTGATTCAAATCAATGTAGCTTGTTTGGGTTTCGATGACAACAGTGCCAATTTGCTAAATACACATTTTATTATAATGTAAACAGAATATAATAGAATTTGAATTCAAACCTGATGTTGCCATATAAATAAAATAATCTCTCCCTCTATCTTCTCGTAATTTTATTCTGGTTCCTCCTCACGCTCTTCTGATTTTCTACCCACGTGACTTTTCTTTTTTGAATTCCTACTCCACCACTCTCACTCATTCCTCTTCCCATTTAAAACTCCTAATGTTCCCGCTTGTCTCTCACACCCTGTTATTCTGTACAGAAGTCCCTTCTGCAACTTCTCTTTTCCCCCCTCTTCAGAGAGACGCTCTCATGTTGTCTGATGAAACCCTCTCTCCTCTCCTCCCCTCTCCCAGGGCAGGGATCAACCACAGCCCATTTCACACATGCGGTGGTGGTAGAGGTGGTGCAACTGACGGGTAGCAATGGAGATAGGGTAATGAGGAGGGAGCCCTGTGTGTGTGTGTGTGTGTGTGTGTGTGTGTGTGTGTGTGTGTGTGTGTGTGTGTGTGTGTGTGTGTGTGTGTGTGTGTGTGTGTGTGTGTGTGTGTGTGTGTGTGTGTGTGTGTGTGTGTGTGTGTGTGTGTGGTGTTGGTGACGGCCAACAGAGCTGACTGGGGTCTCTCTGAATTTCAATTGGCTATGCCAAATAAACGCATTGAAATTCCACTCATACTTTCAGAAATATTCTCAAAGAAAATATGATTCAGGAATTCTTCTCTCTCTTCTGACTGAGTTAAAGCAGCAGACAGAGCAGGCAGCTATCAACATGCTCAGTTACCCCAGGCCGGCAGGAGAGAGGGAAAGTGAGTTCGGGTCATAAAGCTACAAGAGAGAAAGGGAAGACAAAAGGAATGAAGTTATGGAGAGAAGTGTAGCATTGCTTAACGGTGGCAGGGGGTGAAGACACATTTAAATCTGTGTATGTGAGCTAGTTCGATGGCTAGACGTGAAGTTTGTGTATGTGTGGTGCTGGTGGTGGTATGATACAGTTTGCCTGTGAAGTGTGTTTGTGTTTGACAGTGTACACGGTCAGTGTAGAACTCTAGGATGGATTCTGTTCCTCTGTGAAGCAAAGACAGTGTGCTTTTGTGTTGGCAGTGAGAGAGCTCCTTCCACAGAGTCCTTGAACTGGAGCTCATCAGTACATTGCTCCATGTCTGCAGGAAACACTGGACTTCTGCTGGCTGCCGGCAAAATAATTGACTACATTTACACATTTTTACACATGGACAGTAAAAGGGGGGCAAAGATCATTTAATACCGACATCAACTCGTCAATCAGAAAATATAAGTCCAGGGCCAGGAGACAAGCTCCCCTGACAGCATGTTACCGCCATATGTTGCTGGAACATGCACACGCACAGACTGGCATGGCTGAGAATGACATGGGATGGTGTGAGCTGTTCTGCAGGAAGAAAATTAGCTGAGGACAGGAACCCTCTGGTTCATGACGTATGCTGGTACTAGCCTGCACTACAATGGGCTTTTACTTTAAATGTGGATTAGTGGATAGCTCATGACTGAACATATATCTTAGAAAATTAAAATAACAAGACACAAGGGGCTATGACACGTGCTATTAATAGGTTACCAAATCCATGTTCAAACTATTTAACGGATATTCATCTATACCACATATGAGATATACTAATTAATTCCTGACCTAAACTTAATGATATTAGGGTCCAGTGTGATGAGTTCAGCTCACATAACACAACCAACTCTCGGCTGGTTTGGAATGGCTAAGGCTATATATTGTGGGGGGGGGAGGACTGCAACCCAACCAACCAGTCTTGAAACACAGAGCCTGTTTATTCACCATGCTATATGGGTGTGACGTTTTTGCTGTGTCATCACAATTCATATAAAATCAATGTGTTTACGGTTTGATTGTACATCACTAGTTAGTCGCTTTAAAACTCACCTGGTTGGCAGGTGGCCCATATAGAGACTTAACTGCAGCAGACCTCTGCTGCGTGTTGTCTCCTCTCTGTCCCCCTTTCTACTACGTTGGTCATATCTGCAATAATCAAAGAAATGGCAAAAAAATGGTTTACTGCACATTTGTTTACATCCGTTTTTTTCTCTCCAAGTGCAAAAGACTGATGCATATCAACTTTAAGATGTACAAAAGGTTTAATTCAGCTGTAGCCATTTATTATTTATTTTTTTAAATAACTGCAGGATGTTTCAAAAAGTCAGAGTGAAGGAACCTTATTATTTTTCAATAATTATGACTTTTGCAGAGCAGACCTACCAAGAAGCATTAGCTAATACTTGACACCAACACATGCAGCACGGCAGCATCATGCTTTGGGAACACTGAGCAGCAGAGACTGGCCGAGGGCCCACATACCAACAGAGCCAAACACAGAGGGCCAACGTGCTGCAGTGCACATGGCCAACATTTAGATTTTAGCAACAGAAACCCAGCATTAGCACAAAAAAAACAGCCCATCTCTTCTGTGCATAATATGAGATTGAATGTGCTGTAAAATGACTGACAGGCAATACAAAATAAAGGACACAGGGAGATGTGAGGGAGCAGGGACAGTGGGACAGACAGGCAGCTAACAGAGAAGAGAGATAGGACAGATGGACTACAGACAGGCGGACTGAAGAGAGGTGTGGGGGCCGGTAAAGACAAAGGGAGCAGACTGCACACGTCACGCCCAGTGTGAGACAGGAGCGATCTGCACACGTCACTCAGTGTGAGACAGGATCTGCAGTCCCACCACTGCTGACGTACGATAACTAATCATGCACATTAATGGTAATATGAAGAGAATCAGACAACACAATATCTCTCTCCAAGCACCTTCATATTGCCACTTTATTGTAAGCCAATGAGACTTTTAGGAAATATTTACGCATAAGAATTTTGATAAATAATAATGCACACACACTGAAGCAGTGGCGTAGCCAGGAATTATTGTGTGGGTGGGCCTGGAGAAATGTAGGTGGGCCAGGGGGAGACATATTAAGCGTGGGGTCTGAGCTGAAACTTCATTAATGATTTTTTAATGCACTAATAGAACATAAGCATAAATTAGCAGTGAGAACAAAAAACATAGGCATGGCGGCCTCAGAATGTGTGTAAAACTGACATCCACTACTACTACTTTTATCGATAGCGCTTATGCTTATGCTCCAGGTTCAGTACCAACCACATCATAAAGTACGCGGACGATACAACAGTGGTGGGACTCATCCGGGACAACAACGAACAGGCCTACAGGGAGGAGGTGAAACATCTGACAGACTGGTGTAACACCAACAACCTGATCCTGAATGTCGACAAAAGAGATCATTGTCGACTTCAGGAACAAAAAGCACTGTCACGCACCACTCCACATCAACGGCACAGCAGTGAAGACTACAGACAGCACCAAGTTCACCAGAGACATCACCAGAGATTACATTACGCTGTGTAAAGAGCACATCTTTGTTATATAGTATGTCTATTTTATTTATATGTATAGTAAGTCTTTATATTTTAAACGCACACTTTATCTTTAATTTTATCAGCACCACGTCACTATTATTTATTTATATGTACAATTTTAGCAAGTTTTTATATTGTCCTGTTCCTGTAAGCCAGTACAACGACATTTCGTTTTAATAGTACACTCTGTGTCTCGTTGAAATGACAATAAAGTATGTCTATGTCTATGTCTTATCGATCCGGTCTTTTAACGGTACTCTTATCGGTTCTTTTGGAGAAAAAAATAAGGTAAACTAACTTAACAAATTGTGAACAAAATTAACATTGCTTTTTATTTCAATTAAAAAAATAATATTTCACATCAAAAGAAACAACAACGTTTTAACAAATCGTTTTAAATAATCTGATGACAGAACTGTAAACAGAATAGCTGAAACTTTTAACAAAATAAATAACTCAGTTTCCTCTAATCATTAACCCATGTTTGTATAATGTAGTTAACTCCGTGTGTTGCTGCTAGCATACATAACACCTGACGTGGAAACGTTACTCGTGGATGGAGCGACAGAGCTACTAGAAAGACAGGACCTGTCTTTCTAGTGGCTGTATTTTACAGGAAAGGAGTGAGCAGAGGGTCGAGTTGTCGATTCTTGTTCAGTTTTCTGTAACTATCTCCCTCACCCTCATAGAGGCTTTGCATATGACGTCACGTTACCCGTGACGTCAGCGCAACGGCCATACTGGAGTACCAAAACAGACACCGTAATACGCCATACCTGTTCAATGTTTGTTTTTTACCGGACATACAATGGTTAACTTCTGTGCCATTGTTGGCTGCGGCAACAGAGGTGATCGAAACAGGGGGCCGAAGTGATTTTACAGGCTGCCGGCGGTTATAACACACCAGGGTGAAGCAACACATGAACTTTCAAAGCATCGCCAGGAAAAATTGCTCAATAGGATCAGACGGGATGATCTCAAACCATCCAACCACAACTATAATCGCGTTTGTGGGGATCATTTCACGTCAGGAAAGTGTCGGGTTTTACATACAAACATTCAAAATGAACATATAACCCACGTACTAAGACATGGATCTTAACAAGGAAATAGGAATCCTGGAGTCTGTCATCGATCGACATATCAGATTGTGGAGTATCTACAAAGTAAAGTCATCCCTTGGTGATCTTCACACCAGTCTGTCAATCCCCTGCAGTGCTTCGTTTAACTGTAATTTAAAGTAATTCCTTCCCCTACTGGCCATTGGATTATATGTAAACAGTAAAGGCTGTACAGTCCCTGGCACCTTTTCAGAGGCTTTTGGCTTCTTCAATTATTTGTCATGTTCCAATGTCTTGACACCAGCATTTTAAATATATCTAAAGTCTGACTTGTCCTGTCAAAAGAGGTCAAATTTGTATTAACAGTTCACCCAGGATATAACTGACCTACAAGTGGCACTTTGGCACTTTGTAATGTAAACATTTACATTATTATTATGATTATTTAATATATAAAGACTATATATTATTGAATTACAAGATTAGATATACTTTAGTTGATCTAAAATATTGATGTGTTCAAATGCTCTTCAAAACACAACTGCAAGTCCATGACACACACATGTCTTTCTGTTTTTGTGAATGAAGCGCCATCTCCTGGTTAAAACCTGAAATTGAAAATCTGGCAACGGAAAATAGTGGGAGGGCTTAACATTCCTCGATACTGGTCTTAGGCAGGTCGTAGGCAGGAAGCTGTAAGCTGGAGTCTGAAATGAGGTGCTACATATGTAAATGAGTAAATTATACCCCCTTATATTATTTGCTGTTTGTGCAATGTACATTGTGCATGTATTGTATAGGTACATGATGTATGTCCTGTGTAATGTTCTTTTCTCTATATAATCGCAGGAGTTTTATTTTTTTTGTTTTACTTTTCTTCACTGCTATGCCATATACTGTAGGGATGTGCATCACCATCACTGAGGCCGATGCGATGCACATCTAAATACGTTGCCAATGATACGATACATTAACGATACATTTGAAGCACTGGGCGATATGATTCACCCCTGTTGCGATACAGTTCAATGCAATTCGGGGAGATACGATGCCGATTCAACACAATGCTAAATAATAATAATAATAATAATAATAGATTTAATTTGTTAGCGCTTTTACAGGTGCTCAAAGACGCTTTACAGATATAGTGAAGGGAAAAGGAAGGAACAACAAATAAATATATAGTAAACAATCATACATTAAAAGCCAGATTGAAGAGGTGAGTTTTGTAAGTTTTTTGAAGGTGGTGAGGTCAGTGCAGTCTCTGATGGGTTGGGGGAGTGAGTTCCAGAGGGAGTGGGGCAGCGACGGAGAAGGCTCTGTCCCCCCAGGTCCGGTGATTGGTGCGGGTGGGGATGGATAGGAGGTTGGCATCTGATGAGCGGAGGCAGCGGGAAGGGGCGTGGTGGTGCAGCAAGTCTGTGAGGTAGGGGGGGGCCTGATTGTTGAGGGCTTTGTGGGTAATGAGGAGGACTTTGAAGTTGATTCTTTGACGGACGGGGAGCCAGTGGAGGTTCTGGAGGACGGGAGTGATGTGGTCTCGGGAGCGGGTGTGGGTGAGGAGGCGGGCAGCAGAGTTCTGGATATGTTGGAGTTTATTGATTAGGTTGGATGGTATGCCGTAGAGGATGCTATTGCAGTAGTCGAGTCGTGAAGTGATGAATGCATGAATCAGGGTTTCAGCAGCAGAGGAGGAGAGTGATGGGCGGAGACGGGCAATGTTTTTGAGGTGGAAAAAGGCTGTCCTGGTGATGTGATTTATGTGGTGGTTGAATTTGAGCTGACTGTCGAAGATGACTCCGAGGTTGCGGATGTGAGGGGGGGGAGATAGAGTGTGGCTGTCAATGGTGAAGTTGAAATTCTGGATGTCTTTGATACAGGATGGGGGGCCAATGATGATGATGTCTGATTTGGCACTGTTCAGTTGGAGATAGTTTGTTTGCATCCACGCTTTTATTTCTGAGAGACAGTTGGTGAGAGTGGAGTGTGTTGTGGGGGTGATGTTTTTTGTTGAGATATAAAGTTGGATGTCATCGGCGTAGCAGTGAAATTGAAGGTTGTGGCGACGAATTATTTTGCCAAGGGGGAGCATATAGAGGATGAAGAGGAGGGGGCCAAGCACCGAACCCTGGGGGACACCTTGGGACAGAGGAGCAGTGGAGGAGGTGCAGTTGTTGATGTTGATAAACTGATGTCTGTCGGTGAGGTAGGATTTCAGCCAGGAGAGTGCAGTGTCGGTGATGTTCAGTGATGATTCGAGGAGGGACAGCAGGATGGCGTGGTTGATGGTGTCGAATGCTGCGGTGAGGTCGAGGAGGATGAGGATGTTAAGGTTGCCAGAGTCAGAGGAGAGGAGGAGGTCGTTTGTGATTTTGAGAAGAGCTGTTTCGGTGCTGTGTTTTGATCGGAAACCGGATTGAAATGGCTCAAAGAGATCATTGGAGCTGAGGTGGGCTTTAAGTTGTGAGGCAACGACACGTTCAAGTATTTTGGACAGAAAGGGGAGATTTGAGATGGGCCGGAAGTTGGACATGATGTCAGGTGTGAGTCCAGGTCTTTTGAGATTGGGTGTGACTGCAGCCAATTTGAGAGAGGGGGGAACTGATCCAGATCTGAGGGAGGAGTTAATGATGGTGGCGATGAGTTGGGAGATGGCAGGGAGGCTCTCTTTAACAAATTTGGAGGGCATTGGGTCAAGTGTGCAGGTGGAGTTAATTCCAGTCATGAAGTCGGACAGTTGCATGGGGGTCACAGGGGAGAAGTGGGACAGGGGGTGTGAGGTGAAGGGGGGGGAGGCAGGAGGGAAGGTGGGGGGTGCTGATGAGGGTGTCAGATTGCTGTAAATGTTGCTGATTTTGGTTTGGAAAAACGAGAGGAAGGAGTTGCACTGTTCGGTGGTGAAGGATGAGGTGGCGTTGTCACAGGGTTTGAGAAGTTTGCTGATGGTGGAGAACAGACGCTTGGGGTTGCTGGAGCCAGACTGAATGAGTTGTGAGTAGTAATTAGACCGGGCTGCTTTGAGTGCGTTACTGTACTGCTGGAGATAGTCTTTGTAGATTTGAAGATGGACTGTTAGTGTGGTTTTCTTGTGTTGGCGTTCAAGTTGACGTTTCCTTGATTTCATTTGGCGGAGTTCGGGGGTATACCAGGGGGCGGAGTGTATGAAAGAGACATTTTTTGTTTTTGTGGGGGCCAGTTCATTGAGACAGAAGGAGAGGGTGCTGTTATAATAGTCCACAAGTTCAGATGGGTTTTCCGAAAGTGGGGAGGGGGAGACAGACATCTTGCATGGAGGCAGTGATTGCTGAAGGTGAGATGGATTTGAGATTTCTGTAGGTTATTGTGCGTTTTTGCTTTTGGGCGGGGATGGGGATGTTGATGTCCATGATGATGGCCAGGTGATCAGAGATGTGGAGATTGAGGCTGGACAGATGGTGGATGGTGAGACCAGTGGAGCAGACCAAGTCCAGGATGTGACCACGGCTGTGTGTTGGGAAGTTGATGTGTTGAGAGAAGTTGCAGCAGTGAAGGGTTTCCTTAAATTCAGAGGCATATTTGCAGGTTGGGCCGTCAACATGAATGTTAAAATCACCTAAGAGGAGAACAGATGGGGATATAGCAGAAAGCTGAGTGAGAATGTCAGAGAGATCGGAGAGAAAGGAGGGGTTTGGCTTCGGGGGACGGTAGATGATGGCTGTGACCAGGGGAGTGGGACCAGATAGTTTAAAGATCAGGTGTTCAAATGAAGAAACATCAGGGATGGGGATTATGGTAGCTTTTATTTCCTTTCTGATAATAGCAGCTATACCACCACCCCGCCCTTGTGGGCGAGGTTTGTCAATGTATGTGAATCCTGCTGGGGTGATTTGATTTAAAGATACAATTCAATATGGTACGACAGAGGATTTTGTTGTATTCCTTATATGCAGCAAATCGTAAAACACCTCACTGAGTGATTTAACTCATGTCTAACTTTCAGGTTTCTCTTTTCAGCCGCAGACCCCATGTCGCCTCTTTTTGTGCGTCGCTAAGTTCCTCGTACTACGTGTGTACTTTAAAGCGGCTCGGCATCGTTTACAATTTGCGAGCGATTTTCGAGTTGTCCGTCTTTCTTGAAAAATCCGAAGTGTTGCCAAACGTTTGATTTGTAGGTATTTTTCGGTGCGCTGTGTTTCTCTTTCTCCTCGACTTCCATGGTTGTTGATACTCTCGGGGTGTTTCTCAATGTCGAGGAAGGATCCTCCAGAGCCACTATTTCAAGGATGCTACGTCATCGAGTCCCGCCGAAGGACTGTTTCAATGTCCAGGATGCTTGGAATTCTACCACAGCCGGCGTCCTTCGTTGCTGGAAATTTCAAGGCTTTCAAGTCACTTACGCGACTCTGGGATTTGTAGTCTTTCTAGTTGCGTATTTTCCATAGTCTTATATTTCAACAGTTTAAGACAAACTGTGACTTTTTTGACATGGAAATTATTTTTTAAGATTGACAAACATCATATGTGTAATTCATGGCACAATTCAAACGGGATCGAAAGATACGTTTTCTCTCTCCATTGACTTCAATACATTATTTTTCCGAAATAAGGTCCCATGGACCGGAAGTAGATGGGCGTGACTTCGCCGCTCTATAAACCATAGACGTATAAACCGATACATTCTTTGATAAACTTCTCATACTGAGCTAACTGGGGCTATAAATAAAAGCTGAGGTTTCCTGCAGTCTTTTGATCTGCTCTTTGACAAGCACACCATGTGGATGTATTCAATCAGAACTCAGCAAGGTTCCAACATCTTGGAAAACAGTGAAATTGAAATGTTTTCCCAGTTTGTAGGGCCCTTATGTGAATCCTAGCTTGTAGTGTTTTCAAATGATATGCTGCATCTCAAGCAGAGATTTTCATGAATTGCCAAATTACTTAAAATAAATTGCACAATCAATCAGTTTTTCAAAACGTTCTCATGTTGAAAACTGCGCTCGTAGCATAAATGTTGTGAACTTTTCATGATTAATTATACAATCCATGAACAATCCATTTAGGGTGATTACATAAAGAAAACAGCCCAGAGGAGAACAGGTCGAACAGCACAGCTACTACTGAGCTTCATATGCTTTACATTACTCTCACACACATGCCAATTACTGCAGGCACACAATAACAGACAGTGTGTCTGTGTGTACAAAGACACACAACTCAGACAAAGACACACACTGGTGCAGACTGGCACTCGTTTTTGCCCGTCTTGCGCCTTTGCTCCACAAACACAATACTGTCGCGTTTTGGCGTGTCACATGAGCCAGACAAGGCTGCATTATCAACAACTGGCTGCAGCTCAGGACCTGTGTGTGTGTGTGTGTGTGTGTGTGAGAGAGAGAGAGAGATAGAGAGAGAGAGAGAGAGAGAGAGAGGAGAGAGAGAGAGAGAGAGAGAGAGAGAGAGAGAGAGAGAGAGAGAGAGAGAGAGAGAGAGAGAGAGAGCTGCTAACAGCAGCAGACAGGCCCTGTCAATTCTCCCTCCTCTGTCTCTCACACACTCGGCCTCTCGCCTCAGGAGGTGAGAAGCCGCTAATTGGGAAAGGGTAAAAAAACACACATACACTCTCACGGACTGACTGACGGTCGGTTACAGTCACACACAAGCACACAGACTAGAATGAGAGGCAGACAAAAACACAAACAGACAGATGGACACAGACGTCTGGCTCTGAGAACAGTTATTCAGTGGGCTGTGTAAAACACACACACACACACGAACACACTACTGTAGCTAATAATACACACAGCCTCAACTACCCCACTTAGTTGTTATTTCATGACTTGATGTGTTTTATTCACTGTATATTAATACACTCTACCTTCAGTTTAGAGTGGAAGCTTAATGGTTTAAATAAAGGTTGAATTAATAAGAGACTAAATTACATCAGACTGTGTCTCCTAACTACTACATGTTGATGACATTCATCCCGCATTTAATATTCAAACTGTTTTTCATTATTGCCTTCTGTACATTCAAATAACTGTTGTCTTCTCAGGTTGGTGTTGTCATGGATGAGAAGTCCCCAAAGTGCTCACCATCTCAGAGAGTTTGAACATGTAGTCCCATGGCAACGGAGCAAACATCTGCTGATGTAACACGGTCAAGTTCAAGATGAGACAAACACATATTTTATTATTAGACAAAATACTGTTGTGGCAAAGAATAGTTAAGGGCTCATTTGTATGCTCAACATACAAAATTGAAGTTCTGGATTTACATGTGTGATGACCTTTGATGATATAACAGCTTAACAATTGTTTTTAAAAAAAAGTTTTACATTTAACTGAGAACATTTGAATGAAACTGAGTGGACGGGTGTAGCGTTGACCAGTAAGAACCTGTTACATTACGGAACAGGAAGACGGGACTGTCAGCTTCACAGGCTAACATATTTTCCCTTTGTTAACATTGCCAGGCATTTGGGTTCTCTAAATACTTGATTTTAGTTTTATGTGATTATGCGTGTACATCTGTGCTGGTGCATGTTTGTCATATTAATGGTGAACATTTCATATCAAAATAATTGTGTACTGTCCATCATTTAACTGGCCAACAGCTCTTCTCCTTTACCTTTAGATCACAGCACTATCTGAAGTTCAAGGCGTATCAGAATGAAGAACTACCGTGAACGCCCAACACAGGTCGGAGAGGCAGCTATCTTGGTGATGTTTAAGTGCTTAAAACAATAAAACACAAAACATCTTCTTAGACATCTGCTCATTAACACTTGAGTCCGAAACACAGCTTCTCCTCTCAGGAAACGGGACCACCTGAGCCCTTCTAGTCTCATATGACATTTTTGGAAATATTTGTTTAATTCAAATCACTTTTACTGATACTTTGGTATAAATATCGACTCGGACGATAATGTATTAAATAAGTCTTTCAGGCAAGCCAGTGTTGACCTGTGTGAGTCCCTAACATCTGTTCACATCTGTAAAGACAATCACACCTCTGTATTAAAGGTGCGCTGTGAAGGAAAGATCTGTTCTCTTGAACTGTTTCCAAATCAGAGTTTACAGCCGCTCTCTCTTCTTCTTTCTTGCCTTTCTTGGCACATTGCTTCTTTTCTGGGGGCTTGACTACCTCCAACTGTCAGTGGAATAGTGTGAAACTGTGTATCGCTAAAACTAGGCCCATTGCCTAAAACATTTCAACATAAAGGAAAAGCTCAAAAAGGCACCTTTAAGTTATTAGAGAAGACATTATAGTCTCTATAGCTTATTGAAACTATTCTTAAGTATACTTTTATCGTGAACTTGCAATAACTCTGCAATAAGAATATGACATGAAATAGTCACTAAAGATGTATTTAAACATGCATTATACAAAGATAAATGCCTACTGGGCGAGTGTAATGCCTGTTTTAACTCTAAAATAAATAACGTATAAAAGAGGGTCAACATATAGATGACTGGCACCCAAAGAACTCATCAGTGTTATCCCATAATACTATAATCCCCACACCTCTTGAGCAGTGTGACACCCAGGCATGTTGGCAGTGTTTGCCTCCCGTATGTCTCCATGATTTACAGGTACCTGATCATCATTATTCACAGAAGCCTGCAGCAGCCACAGAGCAGCAAGCAACCATCCCAACGGCTCCGATACAAGCATACAAGTTGGTGTCAAAATGAGAAAAGAATGTGTAAATGAGATCAAAAGGGAGGAAAGAGAACTTGAGAGAGAGTGTATGGGGGTCCCATGCAGGTAAACAGAGAGGATAAAGAGAAGAACACAATGAAAACAGTTGATAGTCATACAAAATACCACCGGTTCAATGCTCAGCACAAGCAGAAGCATGATCAGCTCTTGTACAGCTATGTGGCAGGAAACCGAACACACCCTCTGCAAAGGATTTGATTTCCCCAACCATGCAGAGTAACAATAATGTGAACTGATCAGTGGACAGTCACTCAGACCCCAGTGCAGTGCCACTGTACAGGGTCACATATAGATACCTTTTTTAATATGAGACCGTTGTAAGCTTTAGGTCAAAGTCTGCAACATGGCATGGTGAGTTGTGGTGGATGCTAAATCTATCTTGAGAATGTTTGAATTTGCAAATATCTGCAACAGAAAGAGGATATATTTTGTTGTAGCAGGTTGCAGATGTTGATATGATACAGAAAATTCAGATATGCCAATATTAAGATCATTTTAACATGGCCATATGTGGCAGGGTGAAATGTGGATGGGGACTGTTAATGTAACCTTCATCACTTGGTGTTGGTGTGATTCTCATTACTCTCTCATTGACGTGACGTGATTGACGTGATTCAAGATGGCGCCTGTGTCGGCTCGCCGCTCGCTCAGCTGTCTACCTATAGCTATCCTGTTTTTGTTTTATGTTTGTCAGAATGTCTCTGCTCTGCTCGTCTATGATCGCCAAGCCCTCCTCCACCTCAGACCCTCACTGGAGTTGATACTGCTGCCCAAAACCACATCTGGCAACCAAAAATCGTCCCCCCCCCCCTCTACTGTTGGACATACCTTTCTACCTGCGCAGGTTGCCCTCCATCCTGCCTCGCCGAAAGCGCTTCAGACGACGGGGAAAGCGTGGTGGTGCACTGGTCCACCTTAAGGCTTACCTGACGGCTTCTTCCGGGACCTATCCACGCCTCGGATGTCATGGCCCTCCCGCTGCACGTCATGTGAGGGATCGGTGGATTCGCCCTGTCTTTCCGGAGCTGCGGCCTCTGCTGGACCCGCTGGCAGCTACTCCTGCCCGCCTGACTGCTCCCGGCCCGCGCGGCGTTCAACACGGACATCTTCGACAGCTGAGACGAACTACACCGTCGGCAAGCCCGGAGCGAAAACTTCGTCTGGCTTTGCTAAATGCTAGGTCGATAGCTAACAAAACGTTCCTGCTGAACGACTTCTTCACCTCCCGTGAATTGGATTTCATGTTCCTGACGGAGACCTGGGCACACGCTGGCGAGTACACATCATTCTTTGATCTTCTTCCTCCTGATTGTACATTCTTTAGCTCCCCCCGTGCCACCGGCCATGGTGGGGGCATAGCTTCGGTGTTTAGAGCTAGCCTCCAGTGCCGATTGCTACACCATGTCACTAGCTATGCTAGCTTTGAGTTGCAACTCTTTGAACTGAACCCGGCCTCGCCTATACTCTGCGCAGTTGTGTATCGTCCGCCAAAGCGCAATAAGGATTTCATAAATGACTTTTCTGACTTTCTGTCCGGGATCATGGTGAATTATGATCGTGTTTTGATCTCCGGAGACTTCAATGTCCATGTGTGTTGTGAGTCCAGGCCTCTGGTTAGGGACTTTTTAAATCTCCTTGATTCTTTTGGTCTCGTTCAGTCCGTGGCTGGCCCAACACACGAAAAAGGACACACTTTGGACTTGGTATTGTCGTTTGGACTGTCTGTATCTGTGGATGAAATATGTGCAGCAACGCGTATCTCAGACCATTTACCGGTTCTGTTTACAACCTCCATCCCTTCCGCAGGAGTCGAGTCCCGTGCCCCTGCGCGTCGTCTGCGTTCGATTAACCCCTTGACTGCCTCACAGTTCTCTGATGTTTTTAACGCTTCTCCGATCTGTAAATTAGATGTGGACTGTGCTTTTAATGCTGATGAGCTTCTCTCTATGTTTGACTTGACATGCACACCAATACTGGATTCTGTTGCTCCTTTTACGCTTAGACGCAACAAAGTTCTATCAGAACCGTGGCTCAATGACTGTACTCGTGCTCTCAGACGCGCTTGCAGGCGTGCTGAGAGAAAGTGGAAAAAGGATAAACTCCATGTCTCCCTGGAAATCCTTCGTGCTTCCCTCTCTGACTACCAGAGGGCAGTCAAAGCAGCCAAAACAGAGCACATTTCTCTGTTCATCTCTAAAAACAGCCATAAACCTCAGGTTCTTTTTAATGTCCTCAACTCCATCATTAATCCCCGTGATGTTTCTTCTGTTGTGCCATCGCCTGCTCTCTGCGATAAGTTTCTTAAATTTTTTATTGGAAAAATATCTGCTCTTAGGCTAGCTCACACTAGTGCTACCCCCGATCCTGCTCCCTCTCTGTGCCCTGCTGTCCTCGACCACTTTGAGTCTATTTCCCTCTCTTCTCTCTCGGACATAGTGGAGCACCTGCGGCCGACAAACTGCTCCTCTGACAGCATTCCCTCTCGCCTTCTCAAAGAGGTTTTTCTTTCAGTTGGAGCAAGTATTTTATTACTTTTAAACACTTCTCTTACCTCAGGATGTGTCCCAGCTGCCTTTAAACATGCCGTGGTTACGCCACTACTTAAAAAGAAAAGTCTCGACCCCTCCACTCTCGCAAATTTTAGGCCCATCTCCCAGCTACCATTTTTATCAAAAGCCCTGGAGCGCGTAGTCTACGCCCAGCTGCAGTCTTTCTTAATCCTTCATGGCATCCATGAAAAGTTTCAGTCTGGCTTCAAACCCATGCACAGCACTGAAACAGCCCTTTTAAGAGTTTTTAACGATCTGCTCCTAGCCGCCGACTCAGGTAGCCCAGCTGTCTTGGTGCTGTTGGACCTGACAGCTGCCTTCGACACCGTGGACCATGGCATCCTGCTATCACGGCTTGAACAGTCCGCTGGCATCACAGGCTCTGCCCTCGCATGGTTCAGGTCCTACCTTAAGGACCGTAGCTTCTCAGTGCAGCTAGGTGCCTTCTCCTCTGCCAAAGCCCCTCTTACCTGTGGGGTCCCCCAAGGCTCGATTCTGGGCCCCATCCTGTTCCTACTGTACATACTGCCCCTAGGTTCTATTCTAACAAAACATAATATTCCCTTCCACTGCTACGCTGACGACGTCCAGATATATCTCCCGCTCAAAGCAAACATCAAACAGTCACTACAGCAGCTGATGGACTGCTTAACGGAGATCAAATCCTGGCTGAGCAACAATTTCTTGAAACTTAACGAGGGCAAGACGGAGGTCATCTTTTTTGGACCACAACCCCCAGCCTCTCAGGTTGATATTCTGGGCTCCCTCCAACAAAACATCCTCCCCTCGGTCATGAACCTTGGCGTGACCTTGACGAACACTTTTAAATTCGATAAGCAGGTCAGCAGCGTAGTCAAATCCTGCTTTTTTAAAATAAGACTATTGGCCAAAACCAAGTCCTATTTATCTTTTAAAGACATGGAAAGGGTCATCAACGCCTTTGTTACCTCAAGGCTGGACTATTGTAACGCTCTGTATGTGGGTATGGACCACGCGTCAATTAAACGCCTGCAGCTGGTCCAAAATGCAGCTGCACGTTTGCTGACTGGCCATAAAAAGCGTGACCACATCACCCCAATTCTGGCCTCACTGCACTGGCTTCCAGTTCGGTCCAGAATTGATTTTAAAATCCTTTTATTTGTTTTTAAAGCTCTAAATGGGCTGGCTCCTTCCTATATAGCTGAACTCCTCCAGCGCTACACCCCAGCCAGAGCTTTAAGGTCTGCTGACCATCTGCTGCTGGTAGTGCCCAAGACCAGGCTCAAAACCCGAGGGCACCGAGCCTTCGCAGCAGCTGGCCCCAGGCTCTGGAACACTCTGCCCCTCCACGTGAGGTCGGCCCAGACCCTAGGGGTTTTTAAATCCTCACTAAAGACTCACTTCTTCTCTCTGGCCTTCTAGTCTGAGCGGAGCACGACTCCTGACTATTCCCTGTGTTTGCTATATATCTGTTGTAAATTTTTGTCTTTTATTGTGATTATAAGTGTTTTTTATTGCATGTACAGCACTTTGGCTCGACCAAAAATCGCTTTTAAATGTGCTATATAAATAAAGCTTGATTTGATTTGATTTGATTTGATCACCTAAAGATGATGATGAGAGGATCTGTCTGAGTGGATGAAGGTACTTTCATACTTTGCATAAACAGCCGGGCAGCCCCTGGCCTAACACATGAGTGACAGCTATTAGATATAATAGCTAGCTTGTTCATCATATCAACAGGGTTGCCAACTCTCACGCATCTGGCGTGTGACCCACGCTTTCACTCTCAATCTCACGCTCTCACGCTGCCCAAACTATTCTCACGCCAAAAACAAGAATACCGAAGACTATAAACGGTTTTGAAAACTTTTGTCAGGTAGTGATCGTCTTCTCAATACAACATCTTTGATAATGTCTTCTGGCCAATCAGAATCAAGATAACGGCGTGGTGTTGTTGCAGGAAGTCCCCACGGAGAATACTTTTGCTGTAGTACATCTCTATATACATCGATACAACATTATGTGTTGATAGAAATCAACAGGTAATGAAATAAGACCCCACGGTTTGATGATTGATAGGTGTGTGGGCTGTCTTTCATTTTGACACACAGAACAATGGGGGCTATCCACCCTTATCCACAATGTAAAGTAATTCACAGCCTCTTCCCTCTTCTCTCTGTGAGGAGCAGCAGGTTCAGCTTTCAGAACAAAGTAACAAAAAACTAAAATGGCATTCATTTTTTTAAATATGTCGTGTAGTAATAGATTTATTTATTTCTCTTCTCAAGAGAGTACCAGAATGTGTATTTTATGTTAGTATTTCAAAAAAATATCCTGGGGGAGAATCCCCCCACACCCCCTGCTGGGGTTGGGCTTTCAGCATGTCAACTCTTTCACCTGTGGGTAAATTGCAGGATTGGCTCCAGGTCGCCCTTTTTATTTACTACAAGACAAATGTGCCTTTTTATTTCATACAGTTCAATTTGGATTGAGACAGGGAAATAATCTAAACCTCACGCGTGGTGTTTCACTGTCAAGGGGAGCGTGTATGTAATTAAATTGCAAATACTGACTTGAGCCCCACCACTGTATGGGTTAGCCCTACCATAGATTACCCAACACAAATACTCTCTGGCAACTGCCGACCCGTATTGCGCAAGCGCAGATCTAAGATCCAGTAGAAATGATAAAAAAGTAAAAGTCTGCTGCTTAAAATAGAGTGTGTTAATTAATATATTTGGCAGTTTGGAGTAAGTCTGTAGATTTGTTTGTGTGTGTGTGTTTCATTTATAGGCCTCTCACGATAATTAATTTTGTTGGAACATTTTCCAGGAAATGATTGCGATAAACGATAATATTGTCGGCACCGTTGTATGACCATTTTAGACCACCGACACAATGATAATATATAATAATAATTGAAGTTGTTGTGTTAGGGAGGTTTTTAGAACCCACCTTGCCTCTGCATGTCGTTTGGCAAGCTGGATACAATCATAACAGGAGGGAAAACTCAAAACAACCAGGATGAGGGTTAAACAATAATCTGTTTTAATGATAAACGGTAAGAATACATTACACTTTCAAAGGAGTGGACTCGGGCCCCACTCCCTGCTCTGGTTCAACTGCCGGGAGAGATGATCCGTAAACAGTCCCTTGGTTTGAAGCAAAACAACCACATCTGGTGTTCGCTGTCTCATTCTGTTGCTTTCACACACACACATTCTTCCGACTTCCCTCTCTGCTCCCCTCCCCCAGAGTAATAAAACCTGTTTACTCCAAGCACCCTAGAATGTTCATGCAGTTTCAGTCCTCACATTTATGAAAGGATAAAACAGAGAAATCAATACAAAACACAAACACAGGTATTGTTTGAACAGTATTCACTTAACTGCTACTATTGATAATTACCAGAGAAACTCCAGGGGCCTCTTTCAATATCTGGAAATTGCAACAAGACTTTCTGCCTTTTCAAATGTAACACTCTTCCCAAATATCAGATGATAATAATCTTCAATTCCCCCTTTTTATCTCTCAAGAGATAAACTTACACAAGGCATTTTGAAACATATCTACTATCATTCTTTTCTACTGTGTCTGTCCCCCAATATTGTATAAATCTATCAGAAACTGAGACCCAAAGTACTTGAAAGTTTGGGAACAGAACACCACCTTCCATGGCAGTGAAGGAACCATTAGGGGGCAATCTGAGTACTAGGAAGCAGTCTCCTTGTGTGGTGAATCATCAGCCCCCCCCTCAGAGGAATACGCCAACAAGGGGCAGCTGATAGGGAGGGGGAGATGCGGCTTTCCCTTCACTGGTGGAACTGATCAGAGAGAAGTAGACTCCTCTGCTGCCTCGACAAGTCCCCCAGCCCGCTGACAGCCGCTTCCGAGTAGTCTGCTGTAAGGATGTCTTCAGGGTCGTTCTCGTCCAGTCCACTGATGACAGCTTCCGAGTCGTCTGCTGTAGGGATGTCCTCAGGATCCTGCTCCTCCCGTCCACTGATGGCTGCTTCCGAGTCGACCTCCTCTGCGAGGGTCACGTCCGTCCTGATGTCGTCCACGGTCCTAGCAGGTGGTTTCCCCGCCGCACACTGGCTCCCGTGGTACGAGCTGTCCCCCTTTCCTCCTATGCGGACGGCATGAGAGATCCGCTGGGTCACTCGGTCGGGGTCGGAGAGCCTGGGGTTGAGCCACTTTGTCCTGATGACCTTCAGCCAGACAAACTCCGCTGTGTCCGCCTCCTGCGTCTCGGTTCCCCCTTTTTGCATCACCAACCTGTGTGGAGAAATCTGATACAAATCCCTCAAGCCTACGCTCAGGGCTCCGGGGCCCTCCGCTGTTTGACCCACCCCTGCGTAAGTCGCTTGGAGCCTGTTGGTGGGGTGTCTTAAAACAACAGCCGTCTGTGAACAGGTTTTCTAAATTAGTTGTAGACCTCCTATCTGCCAGTGCAGCTTCAGAATATTAATACTTGGCCTATGGCAAAAAAACAAAACTCCAACATCTCTAGGTGAACCAAATAACATATTTCAATAGCTCTGAATTTCTGACAAGCGTCTGTGTTATTCTTAATGAAATCCCTGAGATCCCATTTAAAATCTAAATATAATATGAACTGCTAATGTTTCTGGTAAAGAAACACACTAATGTTATGGATTCAAAAAACAACCAAAATCATGATACTGACAAAGTGAATGATTTCCTGGTGATACTGCTTCTACCGGTCAGTGCTTAGATATTATCAAGCTGAAAAAATGAATACAGAATTCCAACAAACTGTCATCAAATGTCTTTCCATTATGAATTTAGATGAAATGTATATCCCCATAATGACCTAAACAATAAAGTCTATGGCTTTTACTTCTTTACCAGGCTAGTTATGATGTTGTCTAAATTACATTCGGTCTCATTACATTACTATGTTTTAGCTTTAACTGTAATATGTTCTTTGTACATTTCAAACCTCAGTTACTTTAATACCTGTTGAAACATTACTCACCGGTCAACTTCATCAGTATTCCATTCTGGAATTACATCTCTCACAGTAGCCCCTTGGCCACTGATTCTGCATCTGTGTTACCTGTTATAACTCAATCAATATTAGAAACATGTCAACATTCATCAAACAGTATCTTATCCCCAGATATGGAGCAGGTCAATTCTAAAACTGTCAATCAATGGTCAGATTGAACAATCGAGTTGGGGCAGCAGGTTCCCTTCAGTCCCTAAATGAAAAATGTACATTGTAAAGTTTACACTCCCCCTTTTTACACATAACTCATGTGTAACCAAAATCCTGTATGGGAAGAAAACCTTCAGGTAATAAGGGATCATAAGAAAATACACAACATTTTTCCCAAATGTACATCCATAATTTCCACAGTAAACACTTCAGTGAAATTAAGTGTTTCTCTCCATCATTCAGTCCTAAAAGAAACAGAATCTTCATGTTTTAGTTTGAGTTTCACATTCTGCAAACTGCCACCTCCTGTGGGAGTGAAATATCAAGTAGATTAGAAACGGGTCACCTGTACGGTTTTCCAATTTTTGTGGAATTGTAGGAAACCTCTCATTTCCCACGGAGCCCCAGAATAATGTGTTAGTCCAAAAGCATGCTTGATTAGTCATTGTTTTAAATCATGCAGTTGCACTGATCACATGCAGACATACACTCACACTCACACTGTCAGGTTGTAAAGTCAAGTTTGGTCAGAGTCACCCCAGAGTCAGTCATTGACAGTGTCTTCTCAAGTTACACTGTCGGTCAGGGTCAAAGGTCAGTTGGTCTCCGTCTTTTTGGCCATGTGTTGTGCTCTGCAGAGACTTTGATATTTCAGCATAGGCCAGTATCCTTTGTCTACAAAAATCTGTCATATATGGAGCGCCATCATTAATTAATTCACGATTACAACTATAATGTTCAAGATATATCTAACTTTTCATCGGAACAGCTGTTCCGCACATTCCCTGAAAAGTGTTAGCCAAAAAATGTCACTTCCTTATAGTACTACTACTGCAGTTTATTAACACCTAATCTATATTAAAATGTCTAATAGATCTATTTCAGAAACTTCTGTACTTAACTATTATCTTGTGTCAAAACATTACTAGGATCTGTGTAGCTCTGCATTTCATAGCTCATTAAACCCATTTATCTTCAATTCTGGTCTACTTAAAAACAATGTTAAATTCTTTAGCAGTGTGTGGAACTCAGGGTGTCCGAACACGCAACAATTACTCCCTACTTTATCAAGGATCCAAAAACAGAAGTCATTTCATATTTCCATCCTAAAGCCCTCCTATGGTAATAACCATGCCACAATGGTGAAATCAATACTGTATAGATTGGAATTATATTTGGCTTGGCACTAGCTCTCCCTCTAACATTATCCATTCAAATAAAGGTTTGTCTTATAGAGCGATTCCTAAAACTATCCCTTTAATGGTGTTAATCAAAATCTCTTGAAGAATAATTTGTTAACATGATGAAAAGATTGAAGAATATGGTTCTATTCTGTCATATACCCCCTTTATCCCTCAGTGTGTTTTAGGATGATTATCATTTTACCTTAATAGTTTCCTCTTTACTGCTAATTTTAATTTACCAATTGATTAATTCATGGTTAATACAACTTTTTACCTTCACTTATTTATTAAGTCAATTCAAGTTCTTTAAATGTGCGCTTATAATAAGTGTGTTTATGTGTAAACTCACTCATTCCCGTTGATTCCCTTCTCCTCTCCTCTGGTTTATCTCAAGCCGTGACCCTGGCCTCCTCACATTCTCGACCAACTCCTCTGATTCTGACTCCTCCCCCTTTGTCCATAAGCTGTAACTCTTTGAGGCAGCCATCCGCCCAGCTACATCTGCAGCCCCCATCAGGCCACTGTTGTTGCACTGCTTTGCATTTCATCTCCTCCTTCACAGTCTCTCTGCTGCTTTATGGAGGGCGGATTCTGCTCTCATAACCCACACTTTGCTCTTGTGCCAAATCTCGTGGCTCAGCTTGGAACTTCATGCCCTGTCTGAGGGACTGATGAGAGTAGATCTCTGCCTGTCAGCAAGCTGTTTGGTTCTGGATGCCACAGGTGGAGATAGTTCTGGATGCAGTTCTTATTGTTGTTGGTGGTTGAGCTCTGGGTTCTCTGTCTGTTCGATGGAGGAGGAGTCTCCTGTGGTGAGGTCATTTGTCTGAAGATGGGGTCGTAGCGTTCTGACAGGCAGAGAGAGAGAGGGAGAGATCTCGGGACGCATTACCTATAGTTAATTCTAACACACTGAGGTTAAATAACTCCAACCCTTTCCACTCTGTCTCTTTCTAATCTTACTGTTGGTCTTAGTAGTTAACTGCCATCTAAACAACACAATTAATGTCTACTAATGATATTACAAAAACTCCCTCTAATAATCGTTTCATCCATTGTGACATATTTACCCAAACTAAGTTTTTCAACACCCACTGTAACATGTTTACTCCAATTAATTCTTTCAGGAAACCATTTTCTTCTATACATTTAAATACCTAGATGTTTCAAGCACCACATATTTCACACACTATGAAAGAACCCCTCCATACTTAACAATAGTAACCCTGCAGAGCACACTAATCCGATCACAGTAATGTAATTTGACTCAAGTGTAGGCCTATGTCGTTCCTAAAAATGTTAGCAAACACCAAACACCAACTACAAATTAAAGATAAATTGATTTAGCAAAATGAACTCTTATGTAATTCAAAATGTGACAAAAGAACAATGATTTGTCTTACACAAGATTGTGGTCTAACAGAATGACTCTTGACCTCATGGGGTCAAATAACTTGGATGACCGGGGGAAGGGGAAGGGAAGACTCAACCATGTGCAGCTAGAAACCACACTGCTTGGAGACTGAGTTCAATAAAAATTAAACCATACGACTTGTAGTCTGGCTTCAATAAAAATGTAACCAGACAAGGCCAGTTCATAACACACAATAACAGAGGTGAGCCTAAATTTCCCAACATCTCTTGTCCTATCATTTGATCATAGTTCCTAGTCTCTCTCTCTGGGCTGCCTGCTCCTGTCCACAAGCTTCTCTCATCAATCACCTCTGTGTTTATCCAACCGTGTGAGATGGCTTTTGTCTTCGTGCAGCACCTCTGTAATGTTTAAACCTTTAACAGCTTCTCTCTGACTGACAAACTTACAAAACCTTCTGTTTACTTTCTACTCTTTCTTCACAAATGTATTAGTTTTCACTGTTATTCATTCCAACTTCAGATCACTTGTTGATTATTCACCCCTTGTTTTAAATTCAAATGCTCAGCAGCCATTGTCCAGGCATTAGAGAAAAAGAACAAGCAGTCACACTTGGAGCTGCTGCTTCAGCAATTAGAGGAAAAATGGGGAGAGAAAGGGGGGCTTTCTTGAAACCAGGTGCTTCCATTATGACTTCGCATTTCTTTATCTGACTAAGGCTTTCCTGTGTTCAATAATATATATATATATATATGCACATAAATATATCCTCCACGCTGTCTGTTCAGCTTTTAAGATGCGATATTTCTTTCAACAGAATGGGCGTTAAACCCAACAGAACAAGAGAAATCCGTTACTTTCAATGGCTTTTGAAGTTCGCGTTTCTACTCTTGGATTCTTACATATAATGCAACTGCAGACTCCTATGAAACTGGAAAGCATTATTCTGTTTTGTTCTGGATGGAGTCTTTAGAAAACCACTGAACATCCCCGATGGGTTCGCCGTCTCGATTTCTGAAAAAACCCACGGGGCTTTTCACCTTCGTCTTACACTCCTCATCGCTTCACGTGTAGCTAACGAGTCAGTCGTGTGATTCTGAAAAATCCACGAGACTTCTAACTGTTGCTTTATTAATGTTATGGTTATCTATCTATGCTAAAATATGTATTGCATCCTACCATCAAGACTATGACACTGGGAAATATTCCTGACAACTCTAAAAATTTGAATATAGCCAAATCACAGATTTTGAGTGTAACGGGTATCCGTGCTTACCTGGTATTTTGTATAGAGCTCTGTATTTAGTTGTCAGAAAGTATTTCGAGGTGTCTTCCCTGGACAACTTCGTCCGCTGGCTGCTGTTGTGACCTCCTCTGTACTCCAACTCGCCCCACGTCGGTGGTCACCACTTGTTGTGTTAGGGAGGTTTTTAGAACCCACCTTGCCTCTGCATGTCATTTGGCGAGCTGGATACAATCATAACAGGAGGGAAAACTCAAAACAGCCAGGATGAGGGTTAAACAATAATCTGTTTTAATGATAAACGGTAAGAATACATTACACTTTCAAAGGAGTGGACTCGGGCCCCACTCCCTGCTCTGGTTCAACTGCCGGGAGAACCTCTCATCTTGTCGGCAGCAGTAAAAGAGAAATAACTAAAAAATAGAATAGGCTTATATGCAGAAGAAAAACCAGGAGGAGCTGTGGTCAGTTTCTCATTGGGAGATGCAAAAAGGATGGCTTCTCTTAGCGAATCAGCGCGTGCCAGCAGAGATGATCCGGAAACAGTCCCTTGGTTTGAAGCAAAACAACCACATCTGGTGTTCGCTGTCTCATTCTGTTGCTTTCACACACACACATTCTTCCGACTTCCCTCTCTGCTCCCCTCCCCCAGAGTAATAAAACCTGTTTACTCCAAGCACCCTAGAATGTTCATGCAGTTTCAGTCCTCACATTTATGAAAGGATAAAACAGAGAAATCAATACAAAACACAAACACAGGTATTGTTTGAACAGTATTCACTTAACTGCTACTATTGATAATTACCAGAGAAACTCCAGGGGCCTCTTTCAATATCTGGAAATTGCAACAAGACTTTCTGCCTTTTCAAATGTAACACTCTTCCCAAATATCAGATGATAATAATCTTCAAAGTACATCCCTTCGAACGGCTAGTCACATCCTCATGTAAATGGCAATTTATCGAGTTCATTTTTATTTATCGTATGATAAGTCAATTAATTGCTTATCGCCACAGGCACACAATAACACAGTGGAAACAAACATGTGTTTGACTTTCATTAGTGAATGAAACTTTGTGCCCTTTATAGTCTGTGTCCAATTTTGTGTATTTGTATATATTGTATATATATCCTATATCCTATATATATATGCTAAGGTCCCGCTGCTGACACGATAGCAGTCATTTAGTGTGCATATGTGTAATTAAACCCATGATATCAAAATCTCACTCCAGCCAGGTACCCAAAGTTGGCAACCCTGATATCAAACAGGGCAAGACAGACACAGCAGACAGGCAGAACAAACCCCCCCTCTATGCCACCACTCTCAGGCTGAGAAAGAGGGGCTGAAGGTCACGGTCAGTGGAGGTGCACGGTCCCCCACAGGGGGGCAGCTACAGCGGGGTTATCTGGTTCTGTGGCCCCGATGAAAGGATGACAGTCAAAGCTAGCTGTTAACTTAGCCGTATTAGCTTAGCTATGCTGTCTGGCGCAGCTTGGAAGGAGCCCCAACTCTAACAGCAACTTCAGCCGGCAGAGCCCGAACCGGACAGCCAGGAGACGGTAACCACACCCGCTAGCACAACCAAAGAGTCTTCCAGCGTATTGCAGATAGAACAATGTACAGAAATAAGTGTGGCAGGCTTCATTAGCTTTGTTCGTTATTCTCTCGTCCAGGAGAGAAGCTTTAAAAGTAAGAGACCATTGTCTCTGAGAAAGGTTGAAATGGGTACTTTAATTAAAATGGCACGGTAATGTTACAAGCAGAGATATGGTTCCAAGAGAAAAACAGCTGTGTTCTCGGGTTGCCGGGGGTGAAGAAGAAGGGGCAAAACCAAGCGGCGAACTGTGGGGTAGAGCCGTGAAGCCAATACAGAAGTGCCACACACTGCAGTTCATATATTGGCCGATAGGCGATGGCTGCAGAAAGGAGCAATTTCCATTGACCCCCATGTTAAAATGCCCAACTTTACAGCAGAAAAAAACATACCCCTGGTTCCATACATTTTTATTATCGATATAGTTAGATTCCACCTTCATGATTATGGATCTGTGAGTGAATTGTTTTCTAACGCGACCCTTTTATTTATATTAGGTCTTAAAGTTTGTGCACACATAGGGCGTGGTCACGTTGATTGACAGATACGTGCCTCACTGTCAGCTAACAGCAACTTGTCCACTCTGCTAGGCTACAACCATAGAGGCTACAACGTTAGTTAGTTGTAGTTACTGTACTTGACCCTTTAGCTGTGTTCGTGGTGATCGTGCCTGTTAGGGATATTGTTACAAATACCAGATAATTAAATGTCGTGCTGTGCGCTTGAATGTACTAACAGAACTTCCAAGAAGTCTACTTTCAGCTTTTTTCGGTGAGTAAAATGATAATATTATACATGTTAACCCCGTTAGCAGGTGTTTGTGTGCTTGTTAGCTTAGCTTGTTATGTATGCTTATTAGCCAGCTAAGGACGTAACCCTTTATACATGTGTATATATATACATTTTAGTTTATGATTCAGCCTTGGGTAAGACTGTTATAGTATATGGCTATGACGCCCAAATGCTAAATGGGAGCAAATGTTTAAAAGGGGACCCAATTATCCCGGTGGTGGCCGCCCGGAGTGCGCCGCCGAAGCAAACCGGAGCCGCGTCCCGGCGGCCGTAGTAGCCCTTTGCGGCTCCGTCAGCTGTCGGCCAGCGGCGGAGCCGGCGTTATAAACTGGAGATCAAGGAATGCAGCGAAACGCGGACTTGGTTCGCCTGCAGCCTGCTGTAGTATTGCTAAAGAAATTATGTTGAGCAAGGCTTATTAAAGCTGACACATCGCCCAACAATTATTCTGCTATGTATCTGGTACTTATTTTATTTTCTTAATGTGTGAATGACAAGCATTAAGAATAACAACAAATAGCTATTTATCTTGCAGATTGTCTCGTTGATTATGAATGTAACGTTTATATAGTGGAACTACACTGTTTTATCAAAAACCAAAGTTCCACGCAGTAACTTGGTAGGCCCATGCATGTATTTCAGCAGGAAATGTGCAACCCTAGAAGACATTTACCAACACAGACTATATAGACATATTTGTAAAAGTTGTTCATGGGTTAAAGTACATTGTCAGAATAAGTGAGAAATGAATTTAACTTCTGTTAGACAGCTATCATACTGAATAAATATTTACTGTGAATGTATGCAAAATGTATGGCATATGGCTGTCGAACAGAATGTAAATCCATTCCTCACTTATTCTGACAATGTTCTTAACCCCAAATAAAATAACCCAATAAAAAGAGTTGTTAAATAATAGTGGAAGTCATGTTTAATAACAATAACTCATCTCTCTCGAGTTTTCTTTTTGTGATTTGCCAAAAGCCCACTGTGTCAAGTGTCCTACTTGGGTTGCCATCCGGAGTTGTCCAATATAGCGGAGCGTCTCGCACATGCGCACTGCAGATCGGGCAGAGCTGCAGATTGGGTAGTGACAGGCTGCGTTCCACTTCTCTTATTTTTCATTTCCTCGCTCCTCGGTTCTCGGTCTCACCGGAAGTTGATTTAATCTGCGCCATCTTGAGTAGCGTCCCAATGGCCTTATTTTTTGCCCGCAGGAGCGAGGAGCGATAATGGAGGAGCTATAATCGAGGAACCACCAGGACCATCCTTCGATGAAAACCTCACTCGCCCCGCCCCCTTACTGTGTATCGCTCACTGATTGGACCGATGCAGTGCATGCACTGATCTGATCTGATGGAACTGCGCCGCCTCCGCTCTCAAGGCTGCGGGCGTCTTTGTCCCGCGAGATTTCAACGTCTCATGTAGGCGAGCCTCCAGAGCAAGTCGGACAAAAGTGACTAACCATCATGCAACGCACTAGCAAGACGTTGATCGCAACTGCGCAGGTCTCGCTTGTCTCAAACAAGCTATAGGCTCGCCTACCATGAGAGGTTGGAAATCTCGCGGGGACAAAGACGCCCCGAAATGCTTGATGGGAAACGACTCGCTGGTATCTCGAGCTGAGCGCTCATTGGTGGTTTTTACCACGTGCTGGTGATGAAACTCTCCAATTGGCTCGGCAAAAGTTGTTGTTGTTTTGTGTCAGACATCCATTCACATTTTCATTCATTGTTCCACAATGTTTATAATCATGCAATTAATATTATATATTTTATACTTGCACTGCTTACCGTTTTCATACTTTATATATCTTAGCATATTCCTACACAACTGTTCATACTGCTCACAGGCTGATATCTAGTGTATTCATACCCTCACTGTTTATTCATCATTCAATTCATTCTATATTTATTCTGTCTATTGTGTACATTACTTTTCACTTTACAGCTTGTTGCACCTGGTTAGACGCTAAACTGCATTTCGTTGTCTCAGTACCTGTAATATGTGCAATAACAATAAGTTGAATCTAATCTTGAGCAGAACAAATGTATTTACTTAGTACATATCTGACTAACGATTTAAACACATTTGTGCATTCTTTATAATGCAAACCGAGTCAAGCCGACTCCGGAGGTGGTGGTATGCACCTTAAAGTTGTTTGCAATCCGCCAAAAAACCGAGAGAAGAAGAAGAAGAAGCCGACTCTGAGCTGTCCGACTTCAGGAGAGCTTTTTGAGACCTCCCCGGCTGCGATCGACTATTCTCGTCTACTTTCGAGGCGAGTCGGAACGCGTCTCAAACAGCCTAGTTTCTACAATAATATCCAGGGGATGCATGCAGAGCTATCATTGGCTGAGATAAGTCCGGCCGTGCGTCACGCCTCCACCGTTCCCGGAAATGCATCCGCGGAGGAGCCGTGGAGGAACCATCAGTGTCTCCTCGGTTTAGAGCTCCTCCAGAGAGCCCCCTCGATGCTCGATCCTCAAAGTGCATTTAGAGAAATGAGATGTCCTTCAAAATGGCGCGCTGAAATTCATTTCCGGGTCACTACCCGAGGAGTCGAGGAGGGGCAATTTGAGTATTGAGAAACCTCTAAGGAATCCATTTAACCGAAGTGAAACGCAGCCATAGCCACAGTCAGGTCGATCCGGAGTGAGGTAAGTTTTGCCCATTACTTTGCCCAGTCTGACTTTGAATATTATTATTGTGATTGAGGATTAAATCCGCTTTGAAGACCACCGTTTTATATAGTGCAGTTTAGCGGCAAAATAACGTCAGGTTAGCCAGCTAACGCTAGCTTTGTTTGAGTTTATGTAGCTAAACAAGTAGTGGTTGTAGTCTACAGCAGTAATTAATATATTATAGCCTACTGCTTTGGCACCAACGGTTGATAACCGTTTATGAAAATAAAACCAATTTAACTG
This sequence comes from Harpagifer antarcticus, assembly GCA_902827135.1. Taxonomy (NCBI): domain Eukaryota; kingdom Metazoa; phylum Chordata; class Actinopteri; order Perciformes; family Harpagiferidae; genus Harpagifer; species Harpagifer antarcticus. The sequence goes on along the minus strand of CADEHL010001252.1, from coordinate 2,466,833 downwards.
TACTGAAATAATGACAAGTTTTATAATTGTCTTGGGCTCCTGCGTGTTTTTAAAGCCTTTGTAAATTATCCATGCTATTTTCTATTTAGAACGAAGACTTCAGAATCTTACAATCCGTTGACGTTTGTATGCAATTGTGCTAAATTCAACTCTGGAATCAAGCAAATATTAATATGTTTGCATGACATTAGTTATTTATATTTTGCCATCACTTAACTATACGTTTAATACATTTAAGTCAAGCTAAGGTACATGTGATGGTAGCTAGTTAGTGCTCTTACCTGTGAGGCTCCTCCAAACAGCATAATAACCAAACCTGTATCATTAAACTACAAGTACAAGTTCTAGATCCTTGACTTTAGACAAACAATTCAAGAGACAAAATGTATTTAAAGACCCAATCTTTATTTGAATGTTGCCTCTTAACCTGAGATATTTGTTATACAGTAATAGTATTTGACAATCTAAAAAAACTGAGCAACTCCGTGACTTCAAATTTGGTTCACAGTTACGTGGATATTTTATACAAGTGTAAATGTATGCACACAACTCAGATTCTTTTCTGCAAGTGCTCACATCAGGTTTTACACGCTCTCGCATTTTGCACCATATCTTGCATACCATGCTGCGAATGGATCTGGCCCTTCCTAAATCCAGGACATGGTTTAAACTGTACACCCCAGCGCGTGCACTCCGCTCTGCATCAGCCAAACGACTCGCTGCACCCTCGCTGTACGAGGGGGACCCAAGTTCCCATCAGCAAAAACACGTGGGTTTGCTATCCTGGCTCCAAAATGGTGGAATGAGCTCCCCATTGACATCAGGACAGCAGAAAGCCTGCACATCTTCCGGCGCAGACTGAAAACTCATCTCTTTCGACTTCCACTTCGAGCGATTAGAACTATTAACAAAGCACTATATACTAATAAGGACTGGCTTATCTAAAGCCAGTTGAGTAGCACTTGAAATGTCTTTGCTCTATGGAAACCTGATGTACTTATATGATTCTGTTTTTTTCTTCAAGTTTGTATTTTGTTGGATCGAACGCGTTGGATAAAAGCGTCAGCTAAATGTAATGTAATCTACCTTCATACTGCTGGGGGTCCGCCCTCCACTCGTCTTCAATGTCCGTTGTTGCGCATAACAGAGGTCTCAGCCATTATATATATATAATGGCTGAGACCTCTCAGCCATTATATATTCATTATATATTGAATATATATTATTCAATATATAACAAAACACGCCTTTCTATATATATATATATATATATATATATTCATATTCTCTTTCAAAACTTTCATTTATTGCATTTTAACTGCTTAATCAATACTTTAATAATACTGGAAATACTTTACGGCAGTTATCATTTACGGTAGTCCCGGATGTTGTCATATGCTATGCTACCCACGTCTGTAAACAAAATGTATTAAAATAAACTGTACCTTCATTTAATATTCAGCAATAATTTTATTTTTTTATTTTTTATTTAACCTTTATTTAACCAGATAAAAGCATTGAGATAGAATCTCATTTTCAATGCTGACCTGGCCAAGAAGGCAGCAACGTTACACATAACACAAACATATAAAATACAGAGAACATAACTAAGAAAACAAAAGACAAAAAAGCAGTCACTACATTGTGCACATTAGGACAGTAAGAAAGGTACTACTTATTACTGCAAGAGCAGCTGGTAGTAAGGACTTCAGACAACTTCAATTTAAAACAGGCTATAGAGACAAGTGCCCTCAGTTTGAGGCGTGATTGAAGGTCATTCCAAGACCAAGGACCATAATAAAAAAAGACTCCTTTTCCCAGCCTCAGTCCGCACAGCAGGAACCTGGAACCGTATCCAGGCACTGGATCTGAGGTTGTAAGAGTCACAAACTGGAGCAAATCTGGCACATATGTAGAGTGGAAGCTTACCTAAAATGGCTTATACATTAATAAAAACCAATGCCGCATCCTACGCACAGTAAGTGAGGACCATCCAGTTAGGCTATACAGTTTGCAATGATGAGTCCTATAGGGTGCATTTGATATATAACGCAGTGCAGCATGGTAGAGTGGGTCAAGTTTGGCCAACACAGTGGGACAGGCAAATCTATAAATGGTATCACCGTAGTCCAGCTGGGACAGGAATAAGCCAGAATAATAATATCTCGACGTCTATATATATAGTGTAAAATCGTTAGGTTTCGGTGTGCAACACTCCGTGTTATTTCACTTCTATATTCACCTCTATAGGGAAAGGAATATTAGCCACATGCTAAATGCTAACCGGAGATGAAGAACTGTCCCGAATTCTACTTTGTATTGTCCCGGATATAACCAGCAGTTTCCCAAATTTGTATCGTTGCCCCCCCAATTATGCAGATACATATAATTTGATACTTTTTTGTCACTTAATCATCACACCATAGACTCTGGTCCACCATGTAAGTTTAAAATACTTATTCTTTTAAACATCAACAATGATCATATATCATTGTCATGTCAACATTGAAGAATTCTGATTTGTATTTTTCAATTCAATATGGTATGGCTGTATGGTCTCTGTGTTTTATGATCGGAACCCTCTATCTGGCAATAAAAGTGGTATGAATGATAATAAAAAAACAGAAGTTCCATAATACAGTTTAATAAATGTATGTTTTCAGTTATAATTACAAGTTATCCTCACAAGTCAGTAGTACTATAGGAATAAAATTGGTCTTCTATCTTCATTCATGAATGTCAATCATCTGGCTCTCACTCATTCATTCTGTTGTTGTCAGAGGTGGATGTTCTGGTAAGATGTTATAGGTGAACCTCAGTTTCTTGGCGTTTAGCCTAAGGCCAACCTTGGCACACTCTGACACCACTCTCAGGAGTTCCTGTGCTTGCTCCACGCTGTCGGAGAGCAGGCTGATGTCGTCCGCATAGTCCAGGTCTGTCAGGACTACTGTGGGTGTCGTCTAGACCTTGGTGTTAGAGTTACGCCAAGATCCTGCTATCGTCCACTGATGGCCTTCCTGAGCACATAATCCAAGACCATGATGAAGAGGAAGGGGGCCAGAAGGGACACCGTAGGCCTCAAGGATCTTCACCATTGTGCTTCTGTTGATCGAGTCAAATGCCTTTTTGAAGTCGAAGTGTGTTTTATGTGTAAACTCACTCCCGTTTTCCTTTTCTCCCGCTCTGGTTGTCAAGCCACGACCCCTCACGTTCTGCTAGACCACGCCAACTCCTCTGATTCTGTCTTCTCCTCAGTCCATCCGCTCTTGCATCCTTCCGCTGTAACTCTCTTCAGTGGGCCAACTGCTTTGCATTTCATCTCCTTTACAGTCTCTTTGCTGTTGCATGGAGGGCGTATTTCGCTCTCATGTCCCACACTCTGCTCTGTGCCAAATCTCATGGCTCAGCTTGGAACTTCATGTCCTGTCTAAGGGACCGATGAGAGTATGCCTTTATGTCAGCATGCTGTTTTGGTTCTAGATGCCTCAGGTGGAGATGGTTCTGGATGCAGTGTCGTCGTTGTTGGTTCAGCTCTGGTTCTCTGTCTGTTCGATGGAGAAGGAGGAGTCTCCTGTGGTGAGGTCATTTGTCTGCTTGGAAGATGGGCTCTTAGCGGTCTGACAGGCAGAGAGAGAGAGACAGATCTCGGGACGCATTACCTATGGATAATTCTAACACACTGAGGTAAAATAAATCCAATCCACTCTATTTCCCTTAGATGTTAAATGCCATCCAAACACAATTAATGTCTACTAATAATTTTACCATATCCCTAAACATTGTTTTCACCCACTGTAACATGGCTACTCCAAAATTACCAGAGAAATCCAGGGGCCTCTTTCAATTCGGAAATTGCAAACAAGACTTTCTGCCTTTTCAAATGTTAACACTCTTCCAAATATCAGATGATAATAATCTTCAATTCCCTTTTTATCTCTCAAGAGATAAACTTACACAAGGCATTTTGAAACATATCTACTATCATTCTTTTCTACTGTGTCTGTCCCCCAATATTGTATAAATCTATCAGAAACTGAGACCAAAGTACTTGAAAGTTGGGAACAGAACACCACCTTCCATGGCAGTGAAGGAAACCATTAGGGGGCAATCTGAGTACTAGGAAGCAGTCTCCTTGTGTGGTGAATCATCAGCCCCCCCCTCAGAGGAATACGCCAACAAGGGGCAGCTGATAGGGAGGGGGAGATGCGGCTTTCCCTTCACTGGTGGAACTGATCAGAGAGAAGTAGACTCCTCTGCTGCCTCGACAAGTCCCCCAGCCCGCTGACAGCCGCTTCGAGTAGTCTGCTGTAAGGATGTTTCAGGGTCGTTCTCGTCCAGTCCACTGATGACAGCTTCCGAGTCGTCTGCTGTAGGGATGTCCTCAGGATCCTGCTCTCCCGTCCACTGATGGCTGCTTCCGAGTCGACCTCCTCTGCGAGGGTCACGTCCGTCCTGATGTCGTCCACGGTCCTAGCAGGTGGTTTCCCCGCCGCACACTGGCTCCCGTGGTACGAGCTGTCCCCCTTTCCTCCTATGCGGACGGCATGAGAGATCCGCTGGGTCACTCGGTCGGGGTCGGAGAGCCTGGGGTTGAGCCACTTTGTCCTGATGACCTTCAGCCAGACAAACTCCGCTGTGTCCGCCTCCTGCGTCTCGGTTCCCCCTTTTTGCATCACCAACCTGTGTGGAGAAATCTGATACAAATCCTCAAGCCTACGCTCAGGGCTCCGGGGCCCTCCGCTGTTTGACCCACCCTGCGTAAGTCGCTTGGAGCCTGTTGGGGGTGTCTCTTAAAACAACAGCCGTCTGTGAACAGGTTTTCTAAATTAGTTGTAGACCTCCTATCTGCCAGTGCAGCTTCGAAATTAATACTTGGCCTATGGCAAAAAAACAAAACTCCAAACATTCTAGGTGAACCAAATAACATATTTCAATAGCTCTGAATTCTGACAGCGTCTGTGTTATTCTTAATGAAATCCCTGAGATCCCATTTAAAATCTAAATATAATATGAACTGCTAATGTTTCTGGTAAAGAAACACACTAATGTTATGGATTCAAAAAACAACCAAAATCATGATACTGACAAAGTGAATGATTTCATGGTGATACTGCTTCTACCGGTCAGTGCTTAGATATTATCAAGCTGAAAAAATGAATACAGAATTCCAACAAACTGTCATCAATGTCTTCCATTATGAATTTAGATGAAATGTATATCACCATAATGACCTAAACAATAAAGTCTATGGCTTTTACTTCTTTACCAGGCTAGTTATGATGTTGTCTAAATTACATTCGGTCTCATTACATTACTATGTTTTAGCTTTAACTGTAATATGTTCTTTGTACATTTCAACCTCAGTTACTTTAATACCTGTTGAAACATTACTCACCGGTCAACTTCATCAGTATTCCATTCTGGAATTACATCTCTCACAGTAGCCCCTTGGCCACTGATTCTGCCATCTGTGTTACCTGTTTATAACTCAATCAATTATTAGAAACATGTCAACATTCATCAAACAGTATCTTATCCCCAGATATGGAGCAGGTCAATTCTAAAACTGTCAATCAATGGTCAGATTGAACAATCGAGTTGGGCAAGCAGGGTTCCCTTCAGTCCCTAAATGAAAAATGTACATTGTAAAGTTTACACTCCCCCTTTTTACACATAACTCATGTGTAACCAAAATCCTGTATGGGAAGAAAACCTTCAGGTAATAAGGGATCATAAGAAAATACACAACATTTTTCCCAAATGTACATCCATAATTTCCACAGTAAACACTTCAGTGAAATTAAGTGTTTCTCTCCATCATTCAGTCCTAAAAGAAACAGAATCTTCATGTTTTAGTTGGAGTTTCACATTCTGCAAACTGCCACCTCCTGTGGGAGTGAAATATCAAGTAGATTAGAAACGGGTCACCTGTACGGTTTTTCCAATTTTTGTGGAATTGTAGGAAACCTCTCATTTCCCACGGAGCCCCAGAATAATGTGTTAGTCCAAAAGCATGCCTTGATTAGTCATTGTTTAAATCATGCAGTTGCACTGATCACATGCAGACATACACTCACACTCACACTGTCAGGTTGTTGTAAAGTCAAGTTTGGTCAGAGTCACCCCAGAGTCAGTCATTGACAGTGTCTTCTCAAGTTACACTGTCGGTCAGGGTCAAAGGTCAGTTGGTCTCCGTCTTTTTGGCCATGTGTTGTGCTCTGCAGAGACTTTGATATTTCAGCATAGGCCAGTATCCTTTGTCTACAAAAATCTGTCATATATGGAGCGCCATCATTAATTAATTCACGATTACAACTATAATGTTCAAGATATATCTAACTTTTCATCGGAACAGCTGTTCCGCACATTCCCTGAAAAGTGTTAGCCAAAAAATGTCACTTCCTTATAGTACTACTACTGCAGTTTATTAACACCTAATCTATATTAAAATGTCTAATAGCATCTATTTCAGAAACTTCTGTACTTAACTATTATCTTGTGGTCACAACATTACTAGGATCTGTGTAGCTCTGGCATTTCATAGCTCATTAAACCCATTTATCTTCAATTCTGGTCTACTTAAAACAAGTTAAATTCTTTAGCAGTGTGTGGAACTCAGGGTGTCCGAACACGCAACAATTACTCCCTACTTTATCAAGGATCCAAAAACAGAAGTCATTTCATATTTCCATCCTAAAGCCCTCCTATGGTAATAACCATGCCACAATGGTGAAATCAATACTGTATAGATTGGAATTATATTTGGCTTGGCACTAGCTCTCCCCTCTAACATTATCCATTCAAATAAAGGTTTGTCTTATAGAGCGATTCCTAAAACTATCCCCTTTAATGGTGTTAATCAAAATCTCTTGAAGAATAATTTGTTAACATGATGAAAAGATTGAAGAATATGGTTCTATTCTGTCATATACCCCCTTTATCCCTCAGTGTGTTTTAGGATGATTATCATTTTACCTTAATAGTTTCCTCTTTACTGCTAATTTTTAATTTACCAATTGATTAATTCATGGTTAATACAACTTTTACCTTCACTTATTTATTAAGTCAATTCAAGTTCTTTAAATGTGCGCTTATAATAAGTGTGTTTATGTGTAAACTCACTCATTCCCGTTGATTCCCTTCTCCTCTCCTCTGGTTTATCTCAAGCCGTGACCCTGGCCTCCTCACATTCTCGACCAACTCCTCTGGATTCTGACTCCTCCCCCTTTGTCCATAAGCTGTAACTCTTTGAGGCAGCCATCCGCCCAGCTACATCTGCAGCCCCCATCAGGCCACTGTTGTTGCACTGCTTTGCATTTCATCTCCTCCTTCACAGTCTCTCTGCTGCTTTATGGAGGGCGGATTCTGCTCTCATAACCCACACTTTGCTCTTGTGCCAAATCTCGTGGCTCAGCTTGGAACTTCATGCCCTGTCTGAGGGACTGATGAGAGTAGATCTCTGCCTGTCAGCAAGCTGTTTGGTTCTGGATGCCACAGGTGGAGATAGTTCTGGATGCAGTTCTTATTGTTGTTGGTGGTTGAGCTCTGGGTTCTCTGTCTGTTCGATGGAGGAGGAGTCTCCTGTGGTTGAGGTCATTTGTCTGAAGATGGGGGTCGTAGCGTTCTGACAGGCAGAGAGAGAGAGGGAGAGATCTCGGGACGCATTACCTATAGTTAATTCTAACACACTGAGGTTAATAACTCCAACCCTTTCCACTCTGTCTCTTTCTAATCTTACTGTTGGTCTTAGTAGTTTAACTGCCATCTAAACAACACAATTAATGCTCTACTAATGATATTACAAAAACTCCCTCTAATAATCGTTTCATCCATTGTGAACATATTTACCCAAACTAAGTTTTTCAACACCCACTGTAACATGTTTACTCCAATTAATTCTTTCAGGAAACCATTTTCTTCTATACATTTAAATACCTAGATGTTTCAAGCACCACATATTTCACACCTATGAAAGAACCCCCCCTCCATACTTAACAATAGTAACCCTGCAGAGCACACTAATCCGATCACAGTAATGTAATTTGACTCAAGTGTAGGCCTATGTCGTTCCTAAAAATGTTAGCAAACACCAAACACCAACTACAAATTAAAGATAAATTGATTTAGCAAAATGAACTCTTATGTAATTCAAAATGTGACAAAAGAACAATGATTTGTCTTACACAAGATTGTGGTCTAACAGAATGACTCTTGACCTCATGGGGTCAAATAACTTGGATGACCGGGGGAAGGGGAAGGGAAGACTCAACCATGTGCAGCTAGAAACCACACTGCTTGGAGACTGAGTTCAATAAAAAATTAAACCATACGACTTGTAGTCTGGCTTCAATAAAAATGTAACCAGACAAGGCCAGTTCATAACACACAATAACAGAGGTGAGCCTAAATTTCCCAACATCTCTTGTCCTATCATTTGATCATAGTTCCTAGTCTCTCTCTCTGGGCTGCCTGCTCCTGTCCACAAGCTTCTCTCATCAATCACCTCTGTGTTTATCCAACCGTGTGAGATGGCTTTTGTCTTCGTGCAGCACCTCTGTAATGTTTAAACCTTTAACAGCTTCTCTCTGACTGACAAACTTACAAAACCTTCTGTTTACTTTCTACTCTTTCTTCACAAATGTATTAGTTTCACTGTTATTCATTCCAACTTCAGATCACTTGTTGATTATTCACCCCTTGTTTTAAATTCAAATGCTCAGCAGCCATTGTCCAGGCATTAGAGAAAAAGAACAAGCAGTCACACTTGGAGCTGCTGCTTCAGCAATTAGAGGAAAAATGGGGAGAGAAAGGGGGGCTTTCTTGAAACCAGGTGCTTCCATTATGACTTCGCATTTCTTTATCTGACTAAGGCTTTCCTGTGTTCAATAATATATATATATATATATATGCACATAAATATATCCTCCACGCTGTCTGTTCAGCTTTTAAGATGCGATATTTCTTTCAACAGAATGGGCGTTAAACCCAACAGAACAAGAGAAATCCGTTACTTTCAATGGCTTTTGAAGTTCGCGTTTCTACTCTTGGATTCTTACATATAATGCAACTGCAGACTCCTATGAAACTGGAAAGCATTATTCTGTTTTGTTCTGGATGGAGTCTTTAGAAAACCACTGAACATCCCCGATGGGTTCGCCGTCTCGATTTCTGAAAAAACCCACGGGGCTTTTCACCTTCGTCTTACACTCCTCATCGCTTCACGTGTAGCTAACGAGTCAGTCGTGTGATTCTGAAAAATCCACGAGACTTCTAACTGTTGCCTTTATTAATGTTATGGTTATCTATCTATGCTAAAATATGTATTGCATCCTACCATCAAGACTATGACACTGGGAAATATTCCTGACAACTCTAAAAATTTGAATATAGCCAAATCACAGATTTTGAGTGTAACGGGTATCCGTGCTTACCTGGTATTTTGTATAGAGCTCTGTATTTAGTTGTCAGAAAGTATTTCGAGGTGTCTTCCCTGGACAACTTCGTCCGCTGGCTGCTGTTGTGACCTCCTCTGTACTCCAACTCGCCCCACGTCGGTGGTCACCACTTGTTGTGTTAGGGAGGTTTTTAGAACCCACCTTGCCTCTGCATGTCATTTGGCGAGCTGGATACAATCATAACAGGAGGGAAAACTCAAAACAGCCAGGATGAGGGTTAAACAATAATCTGTTTTAATGATAAACGGTAAGAATACATTACACTTTCAAAGGAGTGGACTCGGGCCCCACTCCCTGCTCTGGTTCAACTGCCCGGAGAACCTCTCATCTTGTCGGCAGCAGTAAAAGAGAAATAACTAAAAAATAGAATAGGCTTATATGCAGAAGAAAAACCAGGAGGAGCTGTGGTCAGTTCTCATTGGGAGATGCAAAAAGGATGGCTTCTCTTAGCGAATCAGCGCGTGCCAGCAGAGATGATCCGGAAACAGTCCCTTGGTTTGAAGCAAAACAACCACATCTGGTGTTCGCTGTCTCATTCTGTTGCTTTCACACACACACATTCTTCCGACTTCCCTCTCTGCTCCCCTCCCCCAGAGTAATAAAACCTGTTTACTCCAAGCACCCTAGAATGTTCATGCAGTTTCAGTCCTCACATTTATGAAAGGATAAAACAGAGAAATCAATACAAAACACAAACACAGGTATTGTTTGAACAGTATTCACTTAACTGCTACTATTGATAATTACCAGAGAAACTCCAGGGGCCTCTTTCAATATCTGGAAATTGCAACAAGACTTTCTGCCTTTTCAAATGTAACACTCTTCCCAAATATCAGATGATAATAATCTTCAAAGTACATCCCTTCGAACGGCTAGTCACATCCTCATGTAAATGGCAATTTATCGAGTTCATTTTTATTTATCGTATGATAAGTCAATTAATTGCTTATCGCCACAGGCACACAATAACACAGTGGAAACAAACATGTGTTTGACTTTCATTAGTGAATGAAACTTTGTGCCCTTTATAGTCTGTGTCCAATTTTGTGTATTTGTATATATTGTATATATATCCTATATCCTATATATATATGCTAAGGTCCCGCTGCTGACACGATAGCAGTCATTTAGTGTGCATATGTGTAATTAAACCCATGATATCAAAATCTCACTCCAGCCAGGTACCCAAAGTTGGCAACCCTGATATCAAACAGGGCAAGACAGACACAGCAGACAGGCAGAACAAACCCCCCCTCTATGCCACCACTCTCAGGCTGAGAAAGAGGGGCTGAAGGTCACGGTCAGTGGAGGTGCACGGTCCCCCACAGGGGGGCAGCTACAGCGGGGTTATCTGGTTCTGTGGCCCCGATGAAAGGATGACAGTCAAAGCTAGCTGTTAACTTAGCCGTATTAGCTTAGCTATGCTGTCTGGCGCAGCTTGGAAGGAGCCCCAACTCTAACAGCAACTTCAGCCGGCAGAGCCCGAACCGGACAGCCAGGAGACGGTAACCACACCCGCTAGCACAACCAAAGAGTCTTCCAGCGTATTGCAGATAGAACAATGTACAGAAATAAGTGTGGCAGGCTTCATTAGCTTTGTTCGTTATTCTCTCGTCCAGGAGAGAAGCTTTAAAGTAAGAGACCATTGTCTCTGAGAAAGGTTGAAATGGGTACTTTAATTAAAATGCACGGTAATGTTACAAGCAGAGATATGGTTCCAAGAGAAAAACAGCTGTGTTCTCGGGTTGCCGGGGGTGAAGAAGAAGGGGCAAAACCAAGCGGCGAACTGTGGGGTAGAGCCGTGAAGCCAATACAGAAGTGCCACACACTGCAGTTCATATATTGGCCGATAGGCGATGGCTGCAGAAAGGAGCAATTTCCATTGACCCCCATGTTAAAATGCCCAACTTTACAGCAGAAAAAAACATACCCCTGGTTCCATACATTTTTATTATCGATATAGTTAGATTCCACCTTCATGATTATGGATCTGTGAGTGAATTGTTTTCTAACGCGACCCTTTTATTTATATTAGGTCTTAAAGTTTGTGCACACATTAGGGCGTGGTCACGTTGATTGACAGATACGTGCCTCACTGTCAGCTAACAGCAACTTGTCCACTCTGCTAGGCTACAACCATAGAGGCTACAACGTTAGTTAGTTGTAGTTACTGTACTTGACCCTTTAGCTGTGTTCGTGGTGATCGTGCCTGTTAGGGAATATTGTTACAAATACCAGATAATTAAAATGTCGTGCTGTGCGCTTGAATGTACTAACAGAACTTCCAAGAAGTCTACTTTCAGCTTTTTTCGGTGAGTAAAATGATAATATTATACATGTTAACCCCGTTAGCAGGTGTTTGTGTGCTTGTTAGCTTAGCTTGTTATGTAGCTTATTAGCCAGCTAAGGACGTAACCCTTTATACATGTGTATATATATACATTTTAGTTTATGATTCAGCCTTGGGTAAGACTGTTATAGTATATGGCTATGACGCCCATAATGCTAAATGGGAGCAAATGTTAAAAGGGGACCCAATTATCCCGGTGGTGGCCGCCGGAGTGCGCCGCCGAAGCAAACCGGAGCCGCGTCCCGGCGGCCGTAGCTAGCCCTTTGCGGCTCCGTCAGCTTCGGCCAGCGGCGGAGCCCGGCGTTATAACTGGAGATCAAGGAATGCAGCGAAACGCGGACTTGGTTCGCCTGCAGCCTGCTGTAGTATTAGCTAAAGAAATTATGTTGAGCAAGGCTTATTAAGCTGAACATCGCCACAATTATTCTGCTATGTATCGGTACTTATTTTATTTTCTTAATGTGTGAATGACAAGCATTAAGAATAACAACAAATAGCTATTTATCTTGCAGATTGTCTCGTTTGATTATGAATGTAACGTTTATATAGTGGAACTACACTGTTTTATCAAAACCAAAGTTCCACGCAGTAACTTGGTAGGCCCATGCATGTATTTCAGCAGGAAATGTGCAACCTAGAAGACATTTACCAACACAGACTATATAGACATATTTGTAAAAGTTGTTCATGGTTAAGTACATTGTCAGAATAAGTGAGAAATGAATTTAACTTCTGTTAGACAGCTATCATACTGAATAAATATTTACTGTGAATGTATGCAAAAATGTATGGCATATGGCTGTCGAACAGAAGTTAAATCCATTCCTCACTTATTCTGACAATGTTCTTAACCCCAAATAAAATAACCCAATAAAAAGAGTTGTTAAATAATAGTGAAGTCATGTTTAATAACAATAACTCATCTCTCTCGAGTTTTCTTTTTGTGATTTGCCAAAAGCCACTGTGTCAAGTGTCCTACTTGGGTTGCCATCCGGAGTTGTCCAATATAGCGGAGCGTCTCGCACATGCGCACTGCAGATCGGGCAGAGCTGCAGATTGGGTAGTGACAGGCTGCGTTCCACTTCTCTTATTTTTCATTTCCTCGCTCCTCGGTCTCGGTCTCACCGGAAGTTGATTTATCTGCGCCATCTTGAGTAGCGTCCCAATGGCCTTATTTTTGCCGCAGGAGCGAGGAGCGATAATGGAGGAGCTATAATCGAGGAACCACCAGACCATCCTTCGATGAAAACCTCACTCGCCCCGCCCCCTTACTGTGTATCGCTCACTGATTGGACGATGCAGTGCATGCACTGATCTGATCTGATGGAACTGCGCCGCCTCGCTCTCAAGGCTGCGGGCGTCTTTGTCCCGCGAGATTTCAACGTCTCATGTAGGCGAGCCTCCAGAGCAAGTCGGACAAAATGACTAACCATCATGCAACGCACTAGCAAGACGTTGATCGCAACTGCGCAGGTCTCGCTTGTCTCAAACAAGCCTATAGGCTCGCCTACATGAGAGGTTGAAATCTCGCGGGACAAAGACGCCCCGAAATGCTTGATGGGAAACGACTCGCTGGTATCTCGAGCTGAGCGCTCATTGGTGGTTTTTACCACGTGCTGGTGATGAAACTCTCCAATTGGCTCGGCAAAAGTTTGTTGTTGTTTTGTGTCAGACATCCATTCACATTTTCATCATTGTTCCACAATGTTTATCATCATGCAATTAATATCTATATATTTTATACTTGCACTGCTTACCGTTTTCATACTTTATATATCTTAGCATATTCATACACACTGTTCATACTGCTCACAGGCTGATATCTAGTGTATTCATACCCCTCACTGTTTATTCATCATTCAATTCATTCTATATTTTATTCTGTCTATTGTGTACATTACTTTTCACTTTACCGCTTGTTGCACCTGGTTAGACGCTAAACTGCATTTCGTTGTCTCAGTACCTGTAATATGTGCAATAACAATAAAGTTGAATCTAATCTTGAGCAGAAACAAATGTATTTACTTAGTACATATCTGACTAACGATTAAACACATTTGTGCATTCTTTATAAATGCAAACCGAGTCAAGCCGACTCCGGAGGTGGTGGTATGCACCTTAAAGTTGTTTGCAATCCGCCAAAAAACCGAGAGAAGAAGAAGAAGAAGCCGACTCTGAGCTGTCCGACTTCAGGAGAGCTTTTTGAGACCTCCCCCGGCTGCGATCGACTATTCTCGTCTACTTTCGAGGCGAGTCGGAACGCGTCTCAAACAAGCCTAGTTTCTACAATAATATCCAGGGGATGCATGCAGAGCTATCATTGGCTGAGATAAGTCCGGCCGTGCGTCACGCCTCCACCGTTCCCGGAAATGCATCCGCGGAGGAGCCGTGGAGGAACCATCAGTGTCTCCTCGGTTAGAGCTCCTCCAGAGAGCCCCCTCGATGCTCGATCCTCAAAGTGCATTTAGAGAAATGAGATGTCCTTCAAAATGGCGCGCTGAAATTCATTTCCGGGTCACTACCCGAGGAGTCGAGGAGGGGCAATTTGAGTATTGAGAAACCTCTAAGGAATCCATTTAACCGAAGTGAAACGCAGCCATAGCCACAGTCAGGTCGATCCGGATGAGGTAAGTTTTGCCCATTACTTGCCCAGTATGACTTTGAATATTATTATTGTGATTGAGGATTAAATCCGCTTTGAAGACCACCGTTTTATATAGTGCAGTTTAGCGGCAAAATAACGTCAGTTAGCCAGCTAACGCTAGCTTTGTTGAGTTTATGCTAGCTAAACAAGTAGTGGTTGTAGTCTACAGCAGTAATTAATATATTATAGCCTACTGCTTTGGCACCAACGGTTGATAACCGTTTATGAAAATAAAACCAATTTAACTGTACTGAAATAATGACAAGTTTTATAATTGTCTTGGGCTCCTGCTGTGTTTTTAAAGCCTTTGTAAATTATCCATGCTATTTTCTATTTAGAACGAAGACTTCAGAATCTTACAATCCGTTGACGTTTGTATGCAATTGTGCTAAATTCAACTCTGGAATCAAGCAAATATTAATATGTTTGCATGACATTAGTTATTTATATTTTGCCATCACTTAACTATACGTTTAATACATTTAAGTCAAGCTAAGGTACATGTGATGGTAGCTAGTTAGTGCTCTTACCTGTGAGGCCTCCTCCAAACAGCATAATAACCAAACTGTATCATTAAAACTACAAGTACAAGTTCTAGATCCTTGACTTTAGACAAACAATTCAAGAGACAAAATGTATTTAAAGACCAATCTTTATTTGAATGTGCCTCTTAACCTGAGATATTTGTTATACAGTAATAGTATTGACAATCTAAAAAAACTGAGCAACTCAGTGACTTCAAATTTGGTTCACAGTTACGTGGATATTTTATACAAGTGTAAATGTATGCACACAAACTCAGATTTCTTTTCTGCAAGTGCTCACATCAGGTTTTACACGCTCTCGCATTTTGCACCATATCTTGCATACCATGCTGCGAATGGATCTGGCCCTTCCTAAATCCAGGACATGGTTAAACTGTACACCCCAGCGCGTGCACTCCGCTCTGCATCAGCCAAACGACTCGCTGCACCCTCGCTGCGAGGGGGACCCAAGTTCCCATCAGCAAAAACACGTGGGTTTGCTATCCTGGCTCCAAAATGGTGGAATGAGCTCCCCATTGACATCAGGACAGCAGAAAGCCTGCACATCTTCCGGCGCAGACTGAAAACTCATCTCTTTCGACTCCACTTCGAGCGATAGAACTATTAACAAAGCACTTATATACTAATAAAGGACTGGCTTATCTAAAGCCAGTTGAGTAGCACTTGAAATGTCTTTGCTCTATGAAACCTGATGTACTTATATGATTCTGTTTTTCTTCAAGTTTGTATTTTGTTGGTCGAACGCGTTGGATAAAAGCGTCAGCTAAATGTAATGTAATCTACCTTCATACTGCTGGGGGTCCGCCCTCCACTCGTCTTCAATGTCCGTTGTTGCGCATAACAGAGGTCTCAGCCATTATATATATATAATGGCTGAGACCTCTCAGCCATTATATATTCAATATATATTGAATATATATATTATTCAATATATAACAAAACACGCCTTTTCTATATATATATATATATATATATATATTCATATTCTCTTTCAAAACTTTTCATTTATTGCATTTTAACTGCTCTAATCAATACTTTAATAATACTGGAAATACTTTACGGCAGTTATCATTTACGGTAGTCCCGGATGTTGTCATATGCTATGCTACCCACGTCTGTAAACAAAATGTATTAAAATAAACTGTACCTTCATTTAATATTCAGCAATAATTTTATTTTTTTTATTTTTTATTTAACCTTTATTTAACCAGATAAAAGCATTGAGATAGAATCTCATTTTCAATGCTGACCTGGCCAAGAAGGCAGCAACGTTACACATAACACAAACATATAAAATACAGAGAACATAACTAAGAAAACAAAAGACAAAAAAGCAGTCACTACATTGTGCACATTAGGACAGTAAGAAAGGTACTACTTATTACTGCAAGAGCAGCTGGTAGTAAGGACTTCAGACAACTTCAATTTAAAACAGGCTATAGAGACAAGTGCCCTCAGTTTGAGGCGTGATTGAAGGTCATTCCAAGACCAAGGACCATAATAAAAAAGACTCCTTTTCCCAGCCTCAGTCCGCACAGCAGGAACCTGGAACCGTATCCAGGCACTGGATCTGAGGTTGTAAGAGTCACAAACTGGAGCAAATCTGGCACATATGTAGAGTGGAAGCTTACCTAAAATGGCTTTATACATTAATAAAAACCAATGCCGCATCCTACGCACAGTAAGTGAGGACCATCCAGTTAGGCTATACAGTTTGCAATGATGAGTCCTATAGGGTGCATTTGATATATAACGCAGTGCAGCATGGTAGAGTGGGTCAAGTTTGGCCAACACAGTGGGACAGGCAAATCTATAAATGGTATCACCGTAGTCCAGCTGGGACAGGAATAAGCCAGAATAATAATATCTCGACGTCTATATATATATAGTGTAAAATCGTTAGGTTTCGGTGTGCAACACTCCGTGTTATTTCACTTCTATATTCACCTCTATAGGGAAAGGAATATTAGCCACATGCTAAATGCTAACCGGAGATGAAGAACTGTCCCGAATTCTACTTTGTATTGTCCCGGATATAACCAGCAGTTTCCCAAATTTGTATCGTTGCCCCCCCAATTATGCAGAATACATATAATTTGATACTTTTTTGTCACTTAATCATCACACCATAGACTCTGGTCCACCATGTAAGTTTAAAATACTTATTCTTTTAAACATCAACAATGATCATATATCATTGTCATGTCAACATTGAAGAATTCTGATTTGTATTTTTCAATTCAATATGGTATGGCTGTATGGTCTCTGTGTTTTATGATCGGAACCCTCTATCTGGCAATAAAAGTGGTATGAATGATAATAAAAAAACAGAAGTTCCATAATACAGTTTAATAAATGTATCTGTTTTCAGTTATAATTACAAGTTATCCTCACAAGTCAGTAGTACTATAGGAATATAAATTGGTCTTCTATCTTCATTCATGAATGTCAATCATCTGGCTCTCACTCATTCATTCTGTTGTTGTCAGAGGTGGATGTTCTGGTAAGATGTTATAGGTGATAACCTCAGTTTTCTTGGCGTTTAGCCTAAGGCCAACCTTGGCACACTCTGACACCACTCTGTTCAGGAGTTCCTGTGCTTGCTCCACGCTGTCGGAGAGCAGGCTGATGTCGTCCGCATAGTCCAGGTCTGTCAGGACTACTGTGGGGTGTCGTCTAGACCTCCTTGGTGTTAGAGTTACGCCAAGATCCTGCTATCGTCCACTGATGGCCTTCCTGAGCACATAATCCAAGACCATGATGAAGAGGAAGGGGGCCAGAAGGGACACCGTAGGCCTCAAGGATCTTCACCATTGTGCTTCTGTTGATCGAGTCAAATGCCTTTTTGAAGTCGAAGTGTGTTTTATGTGTAAACTCACTCCCGTTTTCCTTTTCTCCCGCTCTGGTTGTCAAGCCACGACCCCCTCACGTTCTGCTAGACCACGCCAACTCCTCTGATTCTGTCTTCTCCTTAGTCCATCCGCTCTTGCATCCTTCCGCTGTAACTCTCTTCAGTGGGCCAACTGCTTTGCATTTCATCTCCTCCTTTACAGTCTCTTTGCTGTTGCATGGAGGGCGTATTTCGCTCTCATGTCCCACACTCTGCTCTTGTGCCAAATCTCATGGCTCAGCTTGGAACTTCATGTCCTGTCTAAGGGACCGATGAGAGTATGCCTCTTTATGTCAGCATGCTGTTTTGGTTCTAGATGCCTCAGGTGGAGATGGTTCTGGATGCAGTGTCGTCGTTGTTGGTTCAGCTCTGGTTCTCTGTCTGTTCGATGGAGAAGGAGGAGCCTCCTGTGGTGAGGTCATTTGTCTGCTTGGAAGATGGGCTCTTAGCGGTCTGACAGGCAGAGAGAGAGAGACAGATCTCGGGACGCATTACCTATGGATAATTCTAACACACTGAGGTAAAATAAATCCAATCCACTCTATTTCCCTTAGATGTTAAATGCCATCCAAACACAATTAATGTCTACTAATAATTTTACCATATCCCTAAACATTGTTTTCACCCACTGTAACATGGCTACTCCAAATAACTATTTCTGGTAACCATTTTCTTCTATAAATTAAAATACCTACATGTTTCAAGCACCACATATTTCACACACTATAAAAGAACATTCCCATATTTTCTCCATCATTTTAAATCTCACTGTTATTTAGAACATAAGTAACTTTTGTGACTGGACATATCTGTGCATGTCGCCACAATCTGCTGGGGAATTTTGTTCATAGAGTTTGTACGTACTCAGCTGTCCTCGTGGGTTAGTAGCCTGTTTCTACTGTAATAATTTTCAATAATTTAGCTCAGGTCACCGGTCGGTTGTCCATAAACTTAACAGGGGGTGTTTCTGGTACAGCCTAAAACATGGATCCAGTGTATTTGGAGATTCCCCTATTCTGTAAATCACTTAAACCCATTTTATCATTTGATACAAGAACTGCATATAGTGAACTAATGGATCCATGTCTTACATGATATTGTACTCCCCATCCAACCAGAAAGGTGCCAAGTGTAATGAGCACAATCAACAATGCTATTCTCTCTCTTATCCCTAGGGGACCCCACAATTGCTTTGGCTTTGTTCTTGACATAATCTCTATTGTCTCCATGGTTGTGTCAGTTACAGAATTTAAATAATGAGTACTATAATAACGTATACAAAAATGTGACTCTTTTTCAGGTGTAAAACAAAAAATAGGTTTTCACTTTAGTGGACAATCTATAAAAATATAAAGGCAATTTGTCTTTTGAGCTGTTTCTATCTTTATCTTATTTCTATTTATTGTTTTGTTCCAGCTCTGCCAAATCAGTCCTAACTCCCAATAATGTTCTGGAAGTTGCCAGTGAAGGGTGACAATGTGTGAGGTGGTGTCAATTTGCTCCTTTGTCTTTACCTTTAAACCGGAGCGCGTGTGAAGTTCGTTACAACTTCTCACCATTCCGTCCACCGGGATCAGCTCACTGTCTTTTGTAAACTTTCACCCTCACCCATTCACCTGGCCGAACAGGAGTCTCTTCTGGTGTCTCGTCTGGTATCGCTGTAGCTTTCCTAGCCTGTGTAGACAAAACTTGGATAATATTACTCAGAGTTCTGACATATTCATCACTTCTATTCGTCTAATATCCAAAACTGGACCACTCCCTCCTTGGAGGAGGCCCAAGCTTTGGCATACCTTTTGTTGTTATGAGACCTATTGTTAACTACATGTTATTATTTATTAACTACAACGTCACCGAAATCAACACGTCTGTATAATCATGACACTCCCTCCTTTGAGCATAAAATGCTCAATTAATATTGCAATGATTATCCTATTCTGAACAGGACATGTAAAACCCAGAACGTTGAATGAAATAAATATAACTTCTCCGTCTTAATAATTCTAGGATTAGAGGATTGTTTGATACTGCTGAACAAACATATGATAAAATAATATTTCTCTAAACTAGAGGGAAAATACGAACTATTCTCACAGAGGGGAATGCATGAGACATGCATGAAGGGCTGGTGCCCCTCACTCAAAAAGAAATATTGCCTTACGCACTACATTATAAATCAGTAAAGTTACTCAAGAATAAATAAATAAAAACTGATTCTTGAAACTGTTAGTGTTATGTTATTTAGTTTGCAGCTCATGCCTTAAAACAGATACTTCAGACCGATTATAAAATTGTGTTTATGAGAAAATGTAATCTGACTCCATAAATCACATAATTGTTTGACTAAAAACTACACTTCCACTAACAATAAATGAAGTTCCCCTTTAAACACAGCCCCATGTCTTCTGACGGGGTCTATCTATGCACTGGTTGGAAAATGTTGGGCCAGTCTCTGTCGCTCTGTCACTGTTCTCCCGCTAACAGTCACTCTCTAGTTCTGCTGGGTTCTTGTTGACTTCTTCACTGATTTGAGACAAGCGACCCTATCGGACACCTCCCTTTCAGGGTTTCCGCTAGGATTTTTTCTCACCGGTCAAATGTCCGAACAGAATTTATTTTAACGGACACATTTGAAACTCACCGGTCATGTTTCAATAATAATAATAATAATAAGAAGAAGAATTGTGTTGCAGAGTTTCCGTTAGCAGGTAATCAACGGACTAGGACTGGATATGCTGATGTTTAAAACTCAGTTAATGGGGCTCGTTTTTATATTGCTTCAGTTTATAATCGTAACAGATCGAACATTTCAGATTCATTTTTCAATAAATGATTCCACAAACAACATCATTAATACATTCAAAGAAACTAGATAAAGTACATTATTAAAAAGTTTACATTAACTTTGGATAATAACACGGGAGAAACGGAGCCTCTCTTTTCCTCTCTCCCTCCCTCTCTCTCCTGGCAGCCCGTCAGTTTCTCATGCAGCGCGCTAAACAGTGGGCGGGGCTTCAGGTCAGACTCAGCAGCTGATCTGACCTCTCTCTCGCGTCCGGTTACACTTCACTCGCGTTTATGTCCATATCGATCAGATCCAGCTCTCCTGATCGGCCTATAGAGAGCACCGATCAAACTATTAAGAGTGAGTATCGGCCGATAATGATCGACGGCCAATCGATCGGAGCATCGGACATTTTGACCGGCAGATTTTGAATTTACCGGTTTTTATTCAATTTTACCAGCTAAAAACCGGTAAATACCGGCTAACGGAAACCCTGCTCCCTTTGTAGCCAGACTTCACCACAGCAGAATCGAGTTTCTGTTTTTCAGGTCTCAACAGCTCCACGTCAGGTGTATCGTCACCCCTTGAACTGCAGTCGGTGTAAACAGGAGGAATTGGTAAGGATCCTCCGTCTTGGGCGAGTACTGACCACATATGGAGCATCCTTCACCTTGGAAACCTTGTCCTCTTGATCGATTACCCCCTGGGAAATGTCCTCTTCCTCTGCCACTTTGTCTTCCTCGGAAACCTCCTCCACCTCTTTGTTGATTGTGCACCTGATTCTCTGGTTCTTCCTGAGCTTGAATTGTTGGAGGTGTCTGCCCTGCCTTCTCTTGAAGTTTCCCCTCCCTTCTCCATGTCTTGTCCCTACAAGCTACGGTGTCTTTTGGTGACATGTTTCTTAAATACTTGGATAAAGTTCGGAAGGTTATCAAAGATGAATTACTAATAATAGTAATAATAATAGTACCTTTGTATTCCTTATAAAAATATCCTATGTCGTCAGAATTTAACTTTTTTTAAAAAATTTAACTAAATTCAAAAAATAAATTTGAATTGTAAAGATTAAATTCAAAATGTTGAGATTTTTGAAATAATTAAATTCAAAATTGTGAGATTTATGAAATTGTAAAAATGAAATGTAAACTTTTTAAATTATGCACATTTCAAAATCAGATTTACATAAACAATTCAAATGAACAGTTCTCTCTGAAGCATGGGCACGGGAAGGGGGGTGCTGAGGGCGCTGCAGAAGCAGGCCCTAGCGGCAGGCAGGGGGTGCGGAGCTCCCCTGTTTGAATTATTATTTGACGGTTATTGCTGCTCCCGCTGTACATAATCTGTGTAATATGTTGCCAATAAATTCCACATTGTTGGTAAAATAATATTTTGGCCTGCCCCGAAGGTTTTTTCTGTAGCACCGGACAATTCTACCTCAATAATATAATAACCGTGTTTTACGTGATCCTCATCATGACACTCGAGAGGACGGCAGGATTGTAATTTCCCGTGTTCAGTGAATGCAACAGAGGCAAGACACCAGACCAATCGGAGAGTTGCATGGAAATAAAAGTGTGCTTGTGTCATTCAAACTCGGCTCTGTTTGTGTGTGTGTGTGTATGTGGACATAGCGCATTTAGTGTGTGTGTGTGAGAGAGAGAGCGAGAGCGAGAGCGAGAGAGAGAGAGGGACCGGTGCCAGCAGCAGGGACCGTGTTGTTAGCAGCAGGGACCGTGTTGTTAGCATCTGGTTAGCTAGCTGCACTAACGGACA
Source organism: Harpagifer antarcticus (assembly GCA_902827135.1). NCBI lineage: Eukaryota > Metazoa > Chordata > Actinopteri > Perciformes > Harpagiferidae > Harpagifer > Harpagifer antarcticus. Next base: position 2,444,391 of record CADEHL010001252.1, on the reverse strand, counting down.
TACGGAGCTGTTGCTGTTGGTTCCACAACAAGCTGGAGGAGAGCTCTCCTCTCAGACTGAGAAGCTCAGGTGAGCTAAAGGACTCTCTGAGTGTTTAGATAGTTAACTTTAGTCTAAGTTATCTCAGTGGGTCTCAAACGGTTTGGTCACAAATTATTCAAAAGGTTATTTCCGCGGCACACCTTCATATGATCATTATAGTTATACAAACAATAAGAGAATAAAGGAAAAACAGTTATGAAATACTATATGGCAGTAAAACAAGAATACAGTTTGAAAGGGGAGTGATTTGTAAAATATCCATAAAGAAAAAGAACATCTGCTTAAAGTTGTGTTTCATCTGGGTGTTGAGAGATGTATCCATAGATCTCTTAATGTTGCTCTCAAAGTGCACCAGATTGATGCTTTTAACTTCAATATTAAAAAAAAATCTTCCGCTGTAACTCTCGAGTGGGGAGGTCCGCTCCCCACTCGTAAAAAATAGCACTTTACCCCTGCCTATTCTTTCACACACAGTGACGTCACGAGCTACCCACAATGCAACACGCGCCATATATATATATATAAATATGCCATTTTCCTGGAGGTGCAAATATCCTGGAAGTGCAAATATAAACAGCTAGCTAACGTAGCCAGGCAGAGCGCACTCGGTTTTTTTTCTGAATTAACGACCGAAGAAATCGCTGCATGTCTTCGGATTACATCTCTGGCCTTGAGGGGTGTGCTCTAGGTCGTTACCAGCGTAAACTAGAGCTGTGTGGGTTGTCTGATTGCCCTTACAGACTGCCTGCAGATGTATGCAAAACGACCCTCGAAAGTGGCCTTCGGTCGATTTTGGCTGCATCTACGTCTAATTTCTGAGGTGAATACCCCACTTGTCACAATAATATTATCATGCCATTGCATATATGTGGTATTTTAGAGTTGACTAGATATTGATTAAGGCAATAGACTATGATATTCAGTACAGGAAGCTTAGCAACACCTCGACGGTGTACGGCTAAACCCGCTAAACCCTCGGCCTGCTTGCACCTCGCGTAAAACGGCGGATACCGGAAGTACGGTGTCGCCCTCGGCCCAATACCCGTGTGTGAAAGAATATGCAGTGAGCTGATTATCGAGCCTTCATTGTAACAGTCGCGGGTGTACTGTGTGTTTGCGTGTGGGGAGTGCTTTTGTGTGTGCTCTATAGTGCCTGTAATAGTATTCACTGGAGTCCAGCACCTCAGCACCCCCACTCAAAATACCTTCCCGCGCCTCTTCTCCGAACCATATCTCTGCATGTAAGATTACAGCGCCATTTTAATTAAAGTACCCATTTGAACCTTTCTCAGAGACTCCATTGTCTCTTACTTTTAAAGCTTCTCTCCTGGACGCGAGAATAACGAACAAAGCTAATAATTGGTGCCTGCCGACGTGATTTAGTTGGACCGGGAGAGACGAAGCCAGCTGTTCGCCGGAGACGCTGGAGTGAGTGCTAGTCTAACAACAGTTTTGAACTGTTTAAAAAAGTCCTTTTCAGAGAATAGGCTTGATTAAGGTTTAAGGCTTTATCAGTGGTTATACTGTTCTGTTTTCAACCAAGATATTGCAGGGTGGATTACGGTAATCGGAGTTACAGCAGCATTACGTTGAATTTGACGACGGTCTGTTAATGGTCGCTGATAGGTCTCCATATTGGTTCCATCGCAGACCGATGAAGGATCCTTGCGAGAGTAAAAAGCTGATCCGTCGTTCCACGACCAGGACGGAATCCGCATTGTTCCTCCTCAATCTGAGGTTCGACAATCGGCCTGACCCTCCTTTCGAGTAGCTTAGAGTAAACTTTCCCGGGGCTGAGTAGTGTGATGCCTCTGTAATTGGCACACACCCTCTGATCCCCCTTTTTTAAAAAGGAGAACCACCACCCGGTCTGCCACTCCTTCGGTACCGTTTACGACTTCCACGCAATGTTGATGAGACGTGTCAACCATGACAGTCCCTCAACACCCAGAGCCTTCAGCATTTCTGGGCGGATCTCATCCACCCCCGGGGCTTTGCCACTGTGGAGTTGGTGACCTCCCCCCGGGAGATTGGTGTTGATCCCCCGTCATACTCCAGCTCTGCCTCTAACATAGAGGGCGGAGTTGTCGGGTTCAGGAGTTCCTCAGTGTTCCTTCCAACGCCCTAACACTCCATCAGTTGAGGTCAACAACGTCCCATCCTTACTGTACACAGCTTGGATGGTTCCCTGCTTCCCCCTCCTGAGGTGTCGGACAGTTTTCCAGAACAACTTTGGTGCCGCCCGAAAGTCCTTCTCCATGTCTTCTCCGAACTTCTCCCACACCCGCTGCTTTGCCTCGGCCACGGATGAGGCTGCTGCCCTTCGGGCCTGTCGGTACCTTGCAACTGCCTCGGGAGTCCCCCGGGATAACAAAACCCTGAAGGCCTCCTTCTTCAGTCGGACGGCTTCCCTGACCACCGGTGTCCACCAGGAGGTTCGAGGGTTACCGCCCCTTGAGGCACCTAGGACCTTGAGACCACAGCTCCCCGCCGCGGCTTCGGCAATAGAGGCTTTGAACACCGACCACTCTGGTTCAATGTCCCCAACCTCCACAGGAATGCCTGAAAAGCTCCGCCAGAGGTGTGAGTGAACTACACGTTTGGGCTTACCAGGTCTATCCAGAGGCTTCCCCCACCACTTGACCCAACTCACCACCAGATGGTGATCAGTTGACAACTCCGCCCCTCTCTTTACCCGAGTGTCCAAAACATACGGCCTCAGGTCCGATGATACGATAACTTAATCGATCATGGACCTTCTGCCTAGGGTGCTCTGGTACCACGTACACTTATGAGCATCCTTATGTTCGAACATGGTGTTTGTTATGGCCAATCCCTGACTAGCACAGAAGTCCAGTAACAAACCACCACTCCGGTTCAGATCAGGGGGGCCGTTCCTCCCAATCACGCCCCTCCAAGTGTCTCCATTAGGGGTGTAACGGTATCCGTATTCGTCCCGTACCGTCACGGTTCAGACGTCACGGTTCGGCACACGCAGTCACACGACGAATACGCCTTTTTTTGCGAGTGGGAAAAAAGTATGTCATTCAGGGCAGTATCCACTACACTATTTATAATCCAGGGGGCGGTATTGCGCCTAAAAGCTGTTTGCCAGCCGCCCTTAAACGACAAATGAAGAACAAGAAGAAACACAACAACAAAACGAACAAAATACAAGAAGAAGAAAAGTTAGTATGGCGATTTCAGATAACACACAGGAGCTAGAACCCATCTGCTTCTTTTAAATCAGCTGTGTGGGAACATTTCGGGTTCCCTGTGGACTACAATAACGATTAAGTGTGCGAGTGGTGGATCGGACGAGGACGGTGTGTCGGGGGTGTGTCGCCGTTGTTCTACAGTGGTACGGTATGCTAATGGTAACACACGCCAAACATGCTATATCATATCAGAAGGCATCACCCAGATTTGTCGGAGCCCGGCAAATCTGGGTGATGCCGGGCTGTTGAACAGCAGTTCCCCGCTGTTTTTAAGAAGCCAATAGACATGAGAGCCGAGAGACCAAAATAAATAACGGAAGCTTTTGGCTTATGTTTTTCAACGACTTTGCACTCTTGAAACACTTTCTTATTATTTATGATGTCATATTTTCAAGACATTCTTTTTAGTTTTACAGCCTGATGAAACTGTTTGTTTTGTTTGACATCAGCCATTATAGATAATATGGCCATCTGAGTGTACTGTGTATGGTTTGTTTTTAACTGTTTAATACAGTTAATTATTCAAAATGTCAGAGTTCTTTATTTTTAAACTGAAACTTGCACTACTGTTCAAACATAAATAACAACAAACCTGGAATTATGCATTTGGGACTTTTTTTTGCTTTTTCTTGTTGTACCGAACCGTACCGAACCGTGACCTCCAAACCGAGGTATGAACCGAACCGTGACTTCTGTGAACCGTTACACCCCTAGTCTCCATCATTGCCCACATGTGCGTTGAAGTCTCCCTTTAAGACTAAAGAGTCCCCTTCAGGAGCCCCATACAGGACTCTTTCCAGGGTCTCCAAGAAGGCCGTATACTCTGAACTGCTGTTGGGTGCATAAGCACACACAACAGTCAGAGTTTTCCCCCCCATAACCCGCAGGCGTAGGGAGGCAACCTTCTCGTCCACTGGGGTAGACTCCAACAACGAAGCACCCAACCGGGGACTTGTGAGTATCCCCACACCCGCCCGGCGCCTCACACCTTGAGCAACTCCGGAGAAGTATAGAGTCCAACCCCTATCCAGAAGTAAGGTTCCAGAGCCAACGCTGTGCGTAGAGGCGAGCCCAACCAGATCCAACTGGTAACGCTCCACCTCCCGCACAAGCTCCGGCTCCTTCCCCCCCCAGAGAGGTGACGTTCCACGTCCCCAAAGCCAGCTTCTGTCGCCCGGGTCTGGTCCGTCGAGACCCTCCGCTTTCACTGCCACCCTTCTGGCAAAGTAAACTGTACCTTCATTTATTATTCAGCAATAATAATATCTCGACATCTATAGATGTAGTGTAAAATAAGTAGGTTTCGGTGTGCAACACTCCGTGTCATTTCACTTCTATATTCACCTCTATAGGGAAAGGAATATTAGCCACATGCTAAATGCTAACCGGAGATGAAGGATTTTCAGAATAAAAGCTTGACATCAGAGATTGTGCGTGAGAACTTCTGGTTTTTCAGAATAAAACAGCATTTAAGCTGACAGTATGTTTAAACTAAATTATGCCATAAAACATTGATTTTAATTTCTAACAGCTCCTACCTGTTAATGCAGCCGCTAACGTGCTAAGGCAGGGGTGGCCAACCCGCGGCTCTCGAGCCGCATGCGGCTCTTTGCCTAGTTTCATGCGGCTCTTCAGTTCATATCGAATTGTATATGTGTGAGTTTGGGGGAGAGACACTGACTCCTGACTAGTGTTGCACGGTGTACCGATACTTGAAAGGTACCCTGGGATACCCTTCCGTTAAAAACGTTACTATTCCTCCGTTTCATTAGTATCGGTACTTTAAGAATGACGGGGGAAAGTACTCCGGTGAGAAAGCGCCGTTTAATAAGAGAGGTGTGTGTTCAGCGCTCTGCTTCCACTCCCTGCACTGCAGCCGTGCCTGCAGTCCCGCCCCTCTCAAGCACGCTCAAGTGCCTCCCCTCTCTCGTGCATGCGCTAGCTGCCAGAGCATGTGAGAAAACGAGAAGCATGGCTGCAAGTGGGGGTGCAACTGCCGCTGCGCCTCAGCTTGTTGACAAAAAAGACGCCATAAGAGACATTTTAGCTATATCTCTGACAGTGAGGGCAAGCCTACGGACACCACGAGGCCTGTCTGTAAGAAATGTATTAATTTTATTTAATACGAATTCTTGTCATTTATTGTATTTATTGTTCTCATTGTTTAAAAGTTTGTGTTATGGTTATGGTTCTGGTGTGAAATAAAGCACAATAATTACATTTAAGACTGTTTCCCTTTTTTTAAGAAAAGTATCGAAAAAGAATCGGAATCGCAATTCTTGACTTGGTATCAAAACTAAAATGTTGGTATCGTGACAACACAAGCTACTCCTGACAGTTAAACCTGATATTTAGTAGGTCTGTTAAATATTGAATGCTGATCATTCTGACATAATTTGGCCGGTCAAAGTTGTTTGGGCTCGGATAAAATCGCTCCGTTACTTTTGTCCCGTGTTACTTTCGTCCCGGCTCTCCCTACGTGTGTATGTGTGGTGTCAGGTGTCAGTATGAGAGGATGACAGTGTGTCTAATTTTGATGTGGCCCAAGTGCCAATCACAATACCTGTGATGCAGTGAACCAATCACCTTTGAGGGGGGGAAACCGATCGTTGATTAAACACTATCCAGTGTTTCCCCTACCATTGTCTTGGAGGGGCGCTGCGCCCCGCGAACGGAGTTATATATATTTAAAAAATATATATAATTTTTAATATATATATATATATATAGCACCAAATTGCAAATAATCTATAACTACTGTCACTTTTCACATTGAACATGTGCTCTTTTATTAAATAAACTAAACGCTTTCATTTTAAGTTGTGAGTTTAGTGTTTTTGACCCTAAGAAACACTGATGCATTAATCAATAACAATAATCCACAGCTCCTCTCTCTGCTCCAGAGGATTTAAAAAATATATATCCCAATGTCACAAAAATGCATCAGTGTCGTGGTTGAAATTTTGTCTCCAGAAAACAAAAAACTGAAACCAGCGGTATCAGTGACTGTGTGTTTGATGTGGCTCTTTGCAGTAAAATATAAAAAATGTGGCTCTTAACCTCTGACTGGTTGGCCACCCCTGTGCTAAGGCTTCGGGTCTGGTGGCTTACAGTCTGTGATGGTGTGTTCAGACGCCAAGTCCAACTGCACTACAGTGGTGTCGAGTGAGGGGCAACATAAAGCTGAGCTGCCACTGACAGCGCGGTGAGGAAAGGGCTCTGGCGACCCCTGCAGGCCGCTCTCAGTATAGAGGCTTTGCATATGACGTCACGGGTAACGTGACGTCAGCCCAACGGCCATACTGGAGTACCAAAACAGACACCGTATTACGTCATACCTGTTTTTTTACCGGACTAATTAAACTTTTAATGGTTAACTTCTGTGCCATTGTTGGCTGCGGCAACAGAGGTGATCGAAACAGGGGGCCGAAGTCATTTTACAGGCTGCCGGCGGTTATAACACACCAGGGTGAAGCAACACATGAACTTTCAAAGCGTCGCCGGGAAAAATGGCTCAATAGGATCGGACGGGATGATCTCAAACCATCCAACCACAACTATACTCGCGTTTGTGGGGATCATTTCACGTCAGAAAAGTGTCGGGTTTTACATACAAACATTCAAAATGAACATATAACCCACGTACTAAGACATGTATCTTAACAAGGAAATAGGAATCCTGTGTCTGTGTCATCGATCGACATATCAGATTGTGGAGTATCTACAAAGTAAAGTCATCCCTCGGTCATCTTCACACCAGTCTGTCAATCCCCTGCAGTGCTTCGTTTAACTGTAATTTAAAGTGATTCCTCCCCCTACTGGCCATTTGATTATATGTAAACAGTAAAGGCTGTACAGTCCCTGGCACCTTTTCAGAGGCTTTTGGCTTCTTCAATTATTTGTCATGTTCCAATGTCTTGACACCAGCATTTTAAATATATCTAAAGTCTGACTTCGCCTGTCAAAAGAGGTCAAATTTGTATTAACAGTTCACCCAGGATATAACTGACCTACAATCTGATTTATTTGCAGGTAAACCAGTGGCACTTTTTGACAAAAATCACTTCACTCAGGTATTTTTCCACAGGCCCTGAAAACTGCAGTCATTAAACCGCTCTTAAAAAAGAATAATCTAGATGCTTCAGTAATGAACAATTATAGGCCCATATCAAACCTCCCATTTCAAGGTAAAATCATTGAAAAAGTTGTTTTTCAACAGTTGAGTAATTTTTTGCAATTAAATGACTGTTTCGATGTGTTCCAGTCAGGCTTTCGTCCAAACCACAGCACTGAGACTGCTCTTGTAAAGGTCTTTAATGACATCCACTTAAACACAGACAGTGGCAGAACTTCAGTGTTAGTATTATTAGATCTCAGTGCTGCATTTGACACTGTTGACCACAGCATATTACTAGACCGACTGGAAAACTGGGTGGGAATTTCGGAAACGGTCCTAAATTGGTTTGAATCCTACTTAAAGGACAGAAACAACTTTGTTTCTATAGGTAAATACACATCTGAGTTGACAAATATGACATGTGGGGTTCCTCAAGGCTCCATCTTGGGGCCTCTTCTCTTTAACATCTACATGCTACCACTGGCTCAGATAATGAAAAACAACAACATAAGTTACCATAGCTATACAGATGACACACAAATGTACGTAACAGTTTCACCAGGAGACTATGCTCCAATTCAAACACTGAGTAAGTGCATTGAACAAATCAATGACTGGATGTGTCAGAACTTTCTCCAATTAAACAAAGATAAAAATGAGGTAATGGTTTTTTGGAGCCAAGGCAGAACGTATAAAAGTTAGCGCTGAGCTTCAGTCTGCAATGTTCAAAGCAACAGATAAAGCCAGAAATCTAGGTGTAGTCATGGACTCTGACCTGAGTTTCAACAGTCACATTAAAACAGTTACTAAATCAGCCTACTATCACCTAAAGAACATATCTAGGATTAAAAGACTAATGTCGCAGCAGGATTTGGAAAAACTTGTCCATGCTTTTATCTTCAGTAGACTCGACTACTGCAATGGTGTCTTCACAGGTCTCACTAAAAAATCTATTAGGAAGCTGCAGCTGAATCAGAACGCTGCTGCTCGAGTCCTCACTAACACTAAGAAAGTGGATCACATCACTCCTGTTCTGAAGTCTTTACACTGGCTTCCTGTGTCAAAGAATAGATTTCAAAATACTGCTGCTGGTTTATAAAGCACTGAATGGTTTAGGCCCAAAATACATTTCTGATCTACTGCTAAATTATGAACCATCCAGATCTCTCAGGTCTTCAGGGACTGGTCAGCTTTCTGTCCCCAGAGTCAGAACTAAACATGGTAAAGCAGCGTTCAGTTATTATGCTCCAAATATCTGGAACAAACTCCCAGAAACCTGCAGGTCCGCTGCAACTCTGACTACTTTTAAATCCAGGCTGAAGACTTTTCTTTTTGTCGCTGCTTTTAATTGAACTATTCATATCTTAGACTGCACTGTAACTTTTATCCATGTATTTTTTCTTTTAATGTTTATTTTATTAGCTTTTCTTTTTAATGACTGATTTTAAATGCCATTTTCTTAATGTCTTTAATTTTTGTAAAGCACTTTGAATTGCCTTGTGTTGAAAAGTGCTATATAAATAAACTTGCCTTGCCTTACTGGACACCGTCTGTCAAAGTGGGCCAACATTACAGCACCTTCCCCTGCTACACATGCCAGGTATAAACGCGCCAGAAAAAGGTCATCCATCGCACTACTTGATCTCTACAGCATGGTATCTGATATACTATCTCTAGAAGAGCCCGCACCACTCCTGGGAGCCACTGGGGAATAATGATGATGATTGAACCAGAGACTGGCACTGGCAACTCAGACTGATTTGACTGATGAAATGATTGACAAAATGTCATTTGAAATTAACAACAGAAAATGTTAACTTAAAGGGCACCTATCATGCAAAATGCACCTTTGTACGTCTTGTATACATGATTATGTGTCCCCGGTGTTCCAGGGAACTCACCAAGTGTCAGAAAACACAACCCTCTCTATTTTCCTCCTTCGCCAAATCTCTAAAAAAGGGGCTGCAACGGATCTGAAAAAAATGGATCCACATTCCGACACTTTTCTACGTCACAAAGACGTACTCCGCTTATTGGTCAACTCTCCACCTATCAGGGAATGAGCCACGGCCACGTGCATTGCCAAACCTCTCATTCGCATATAAGCTATCGGCAGGCTAAATCAACCCCAGTCACATCTGTGTTTTTGCCTGCTCTTGCCAGGATGTCTAAGCCAGTTAAACGTTGTGCTGTTGTTGGCTGCAAGACTCGGGACAGGGGACTGCATGCAATGCCATCAGTGGAAGAAGAAAATAATCTGTGGTTAGACTTCATTTTCAAAGGACATGTGCCAGAAGACCCCGGCAGATTTCTGTTTGTGTGTTCCAAACATTTTACGACGGACATGTTTATGAACTTCTCTCAAGTCCAACACGGATATGCCTCCAAACTAATGCTACACCCGGGATCAATACCAACCATCCGGGACCAGGCCAGTGAGGACACATCCAATTCTGAAGCTGTAAGTTTTTATTTAGCGGTGTTTTTCCTGATAAAGCTATATCTAGCTTGTAGTATGTAGCATGTAGCATGTAGCTTCGCCGTATCAATGTCGCCTCAACCCCAACTAGTAATCGGTTAGGTGTTTATATGTTCTTGTAACATTTTATTTTGTACGCTCCGCAGTCTTTGCTTTGTCTTTTATTTTAATTATCAGGCATTTGCGAACATGTTCAGACTGCCGTAATGGCGATCTGTGTGAAGGCTGTAAAGCCACACCCTAGCTGATAACACAAGTATTTATTCTCCTATTTATTAGTATTTTGTATCCTCTAAAATCATATTGAGTAAGTTATAATAACAAACGTAATCTTCTGGAGGTAAGTGCCGTTTGTTCCAGCGTTATGTAAAAGCTTTTGTGATTGTAGTCTGTAAGAACGATCAGATATCATCGACCTGTAAGCTAAGCTACGCTAAGCTAATGAGACATGCCGTTTTTTGTAGCGTTATATGTAAAAGCTTTTGTGTGTTTACTTGTTTGCGCACATGAATATAAATGGAGGTGTGTTACAACACTGTGTGTATGCGAGGGGACACACACACCACGAGTAAAACGGAGTGAAAGCCCTGGTATGTTAGTAGGGATAGTGGTGGTCTAATGGATAGTGAGGTGGGCTGAAGATCGGAAGGTTGTGAGTTCAAATCCCGCCAGGAACACCACCACTAGTGTGCCCTTGAGTAAGGCACTTAGTCCTTAGTTACTCCAGGGAGAATGTCCCTGCAATTTGTAATTGAAAGTCGCTTTGGATAAAAGCGTCAGCTAAATGAAATGTAATAGTAATAATTGTAATAATGTTGTTGTTGACGAGGCCTAACCTCTAGCAACAGGCTAATTAGCAGCTAGCACTCATTACAGTCAGTCTACTGAGCTCAGCCCCTCCAACACATCATCTGTATTGAGTCAGAAACACAGCATGCACGTTACGGTTCAAAACTAACTCAGATTGGAAAAGGCTAAGCAAAGACCTTTGCTAAATAGATAGTTTTAAGCCCCATCTTTTGGGATTTCAGACTATATTTATCCAAATAGTATTTTCTCATCCTGAATACTAAGTTGAGATGATTTTGTTCTAACTATGTTTTCTTCTTTACAGGCCAGCACCTCACATGCTACCAGCAGATTACCTGTGATGATAGATTCTGCATGTCAGACTGACCCACCCAAGTACCGGACTGTTCGTACACAGCTATCCTCGAGGACTCTTGGTTCACATCGAAGTACAGGTTAGAATCACGTTTTTCAAATGTTCTTTGGATACAGCTTGACATTCTGATGTCGTAGCCTTTAATTTGTGTGCTACTAATTGTTGTAAAAATATTTTTGTTTTATCTTTTCTTTTGTTTTTAATGTCAAATACAATTATGTTACAGCTGTCCAGGCTAAAATTCCCTGCAGAAGCGTTGGTGTGGAAACACTTCCGTTGGAAGTGCCAGTGCCCTTTTCAACATCCACCCCCATAAAGAGACCACCAAAGAGGGCCCGTGTAGACCTTGAAGAGGAATACGAAGATCCATTTGAGGGAAGCTCTTCTTTGGTGATTTCCGAAGGCCAGGATGCAACTTATGATCCAGCAGAATACATAACAAATGCTACAGAAACAACAGCCATGTCGTAAGTTACTGAAATATCACTATGTGTGAGTTTGTCTATGTATTGTATTTTTTGCTGTATATAATTCAAACATTGATAATAGGGAAACACAAAAGATCTCTAAAGCAACAATCTGTGTGATGGATCGTAACTTCTATTTTTTTGTTTTAGTGGTCAAGAACAAAACCCCCCCCAGATGATCAACACATACATCGTGTATGAGACCTGCCTCATGGAGCTTTTTGAATCATGTCCTGTGTGCAAGCGTGTGTGTGATGTACAAACCAGAAGGATCGGTACATTCATATCAGTGCAGCAGCTGTGCCCCCATTGTCAGTTTACAAGAAACTGGAATAGCCAGCCTGTTCTTGGGAGTACTCCAGTTGGAAACCTGCAGCTATCAGTTGCAACATATGTCAACGGAGCATCTTTCTACAAACTTTCAAAGGTAAATTAACTGCAGAAGATTGTTTTGCCAATGTTTGAAAATGCAAATGTTGTTGTTGAATAAGATAGGACAAGGTAACAAGAGTGGGAATAGGGCACTGTTATGTAACGACCCATGCTAATATGTAAAGCTCTTTTGGGAGGGTGGAGAAAGAGAAGAGATGTGAAAGGGGCACTGTAGAGTAAGCACCCCTAATGACATGTTCAGCTGTTTAAAAACAAGGGCAGCTCATTTGCAATTTCCAGGTTCTCCTCAACGACTCGTCAACAAATCTACAGCTGAACTTTGAGATTAAAATGTATTCTTGCTGTTTTCTTTCAACCATTAGGTCTTCAAAGCAATGAATATGCAGCTGTGCAAATACAACACCTTCCGAAGGCATGCCAGGATGTTCATTGAGCCAGCGATTGTTTCTTACTGGCAAAAATCACAGGAAGGCATGCTACAGAAGCTAAATGCAGAGGAGAAAGTGATAGTTGGTGGTGATATGAGGGCTGACTCTCCAGGTATGTATTTTTTATATAATTCAAATTTTACATTTCAGAAAGGGGTTTCACTATGTGTGAATTGTTAAATTCATGGTTCCTGAAAAACATATGCTAAACACTACAAGCAAAAATACTAATTCACCATCCGCAGAGAAAAGTAATTACTGTAAAACATATTTTCACAGGCCACTCTGCAAAGTTCGGAAGCTACACTATGATGGACCTGAAGAACAACAATGTCGTTGACCTCCAGTTGGTTCAGGTAAGTGGGGTGAAATGAAATATCAATGTTTTTTTCTTTAACACTGTTTGCACGTTATATTTAAAATGTGTGTATCAATAGTTATTTGTATGTGTCTTAACAGAGCAATGAGGTTGATGGAAGCTACCACATGGAGTTAGAGGGCCTGAAAAGAAGTCTGGAGTTGTTAAAGGAACGTGGTGTGACTCTGGACTGTATTGTCACGGACAGACATCTGCAAATTCAGAAATTCCTAAGGGAAAGCAGCATCACCCAATTCTTTGATGTTTGGCACATAGAAAAAGGTATTTTTCTTTATATTAATTTCTATGTAAATAAATCAATTGTAAATACAATCATTATTTTATTTAGACACAAACCCGGCTTCCTCCAATCACATCAGTATACTAATATTTTGAGTAAACTTGTATGTATATTAACTACATGTTAAATGTATTTATTAGGGATTTCTAAGCAACTGGAGAAGGCTGCAAAAAAGAAGGACTGCGAAAAACTTCGAGGGTGGGTGAAGAGTATAAGAAACCACATATACTGGACTGCAGCAACCTCCACCACCGGGCCTGAGAGAGTGGCCAAATGGACTTCCATCCTGAACCACGTGCAGGATATCCACTCTCATGATGACCCCCTGTTCCCTAAGTGCCTTCATCCACTGCGCATTGCGCAATACCAATGGATGGCTGCAGGTATGTTGTTCATAAACCATATTACATTACTCCTCTATAAATATTTGTAAGGGACAACTATTGAATACAGGATGTTGTCAGACACAATCTATAAAGGATGACAATTCAAATATGACTTTGATTTTCAAATTCTTAGGAATGCCGGCCTTTCACAAGCTGGAGACAATTCTCTCAACCAAGAGGATTTTGAAAGCTGTGGCCAAACTCAGCCCCCACCACCAGACTTCATCTTTGGAGTCATTTCATGCCGTCATCCTGCGCTTTGCTCCAAAGAATGTTGTGTTTCCATTTCTTGGAATGTTGTGCAGGTAAAATAAACAATAGTTACTTACTAATTAGTGACAATTTGTACATCCTTTGCTATTATTTACATTTTTTTTTCTCATGGCGGAAATTAAAGACTGTACCTGGCAGCCCTGCACTACAATGAAAATGCTGAGCGTGCACAGGCCACTACATCCACTGGAAACCCTCTGTATAAACTGCAGTTCCCAAAGGCCAGGAAGGGAGAATGCAGAGCAAAACCAGTAAAGACTGACCCCACATTCCGTAAGTGTTTAAAATATTTATTATACAACTATTTACAAATATATAAAATAAAAAAATTTGAAAGAACTTTCAGTTTTTTACATGCATATTCTAATCTAAACCACATTTTTTTTTTTGTGCTTTTGTTAACATTGCACAGGCTACGTGGCCAACTTGATGGACCTCATCTTCGACCAAGTCTTTGTGGACCCGGCACCATTCACACAGGAGCTTCTGAAGATACCCATCCCAGAGGACCTGTGTTCCCAATATGAGCGACCTGACAGGGAGGAGGTCATCGCCGGGTATGCTACAAGGTTCAATTTGGCTGCTGTCTGAACCCAACATAGACATTTCACGGATCAGGAAACTCCCTGCGAATCCTGAGGACAACGCAGGCCGGAATCACCACTCTGATCCTGCGTCCAAGGAAGCCCCAGCACCAGCTCACAAAGCTTCTGTAGGCTAGATACCTGTGACGCCTGGAATCATAAAAAAAATATTTAGTGTCATTTATACAAAATAGAAGTACATTTAGTTTTTTTTTATGGGTTCAAAGAACCGTTCATTTTGACAATAAAGTTCCGAGTTGATATCGAATGTGTCGTGATTATTCATGTTTGGATGGGTAAAGAATATTCTGATTTCAAAAGCATAAGGTTGTGTGTGGACTTTTTTTGTCGTACACATGGGTGTGTTTTGCCATTGCTGTGTAGTATATAATAGTAAAATGACAGAATGAAAGATTGCATAAAGCCATATACACCAGTATTTATTTCCATGAACAATATTAGCATTCGTATTACAATTTCAGTCAAAACAAACCACTCACTGCTCTATTTGCCTCAACTGTAGTACACCATGTTCAGCTCTGTAAATATTCAATGCGTTCTGCAGGGAGAACACATTCAGGCACACAGGCTCCAATCCAGGATGTTCCACCATACAGGTTACAGAGTCCTCAAGTTCCTGCATCCGTCTTGACACCTAGTGTGATAAACATATATTGAATGACATGTGAAAAATGTATTCTCTAAACAGACAACTTCGTGAAGCTATCAAAAATGTTACCTGTGGTATCTCCATGCAGCACATTCTCCGGTGCAGAAGGCATCGTGGCGCAATTTGCACATGTACACCTGTAGAAAGAAGTAAATAACTGAGCTTTTAAAAACACATGAAACACATAATGCTGACAACTGAGGTGTTGTTGGAGTTATACTTTTTATCACCCTAAGTTATTGAACTTTCCAACGGTTGTTGCACGATGTTGGAAGAAAAGGACTGTAAATTATTATTAAACGCAATGAGTCCATTGTATATATGCTGAAAATATGAACGTCTCCCTTTATCAATATATATCGCTGTTTTTGCGTTACTAAACTGTACACATTGCATTCTTGCTAATTAGCCAAAATATCAACGCAATAAGTAGCAAGCATCGTAACAAACAGAGTAAAAATAAATCGGGACAACAGCTTGTCAACTAACCATTCAGAAACGTCCTGCTGCAACCGAGATGTTTGCACCTCCACCAAAACCTCCGCTGCTTCAGGGTCAGTTTCTGGATCAAATCTATAATATGCTTGAACACATGCATTGCTCTGAGAGGACATGTTTATTCCACACTCGTAATCACAGCAAGCATGGTAACGTGACTCTCGCCGGCTCTTCTGCAGGGGGGCGTGGTCAGCTGCTGCTCAGAATTTTCAAAGACAGGTTTGCAATAGAGAGAAAATGAGCGAAACGAGGCATGGCTAAAAAATGATCTGTTTGGTATTTTGAAAAATAAAATGTATAAATATACCTTATATAGGTATGGTCATACACTATATCATTTAAATATAGCATGATAGGTCACCTTTAAAAGAAAAGCTTGTAAAGTCCACCATTTCAGAGAGTACATTTAAGGGTCGATGTTGACCGTGTGCGGTTCTACACGGGACTTCCTACTTTTGCCATTCTAATGATGGTATACAATCTTGTGGAACTGCACATCAGTGTGAACGCTAAGAGTTTAATCACACTCCGCATGATTAAAATAATCCACACAATGTAGAAAAGTTCACAAACGAGAAGAACAACAAAAAACAAAGCATGACACACGCAGCTGCTCTCAGGTCACACCAGCGTGAGCGCCCCTGTAAATGTTGTGGCTCCTGGGTAACAAATAGCATTAATCAAGCTAAGCGATGGTTTAGTTGCACTTGTTGGACATGCTGCCTTCATACGAGATGCTGTAATCCGCCCAGCTCTGTATCGATACCAGAGTTTGGATTTGGCCTGTGTTTTTGTGGCCTTCTCAATTACATCCGCGGCTTAGGAAATGTTGACAAAGTCACTTTTGGGACAAAATCGTCATTGTGGAGCTGAGATTGTCTGTCTTCCTTCCAGTAGATTTCAGTGATGCCAGGAAAAACTGTTGCTCAGCATCTGCCGCTTTTGGAATCTCCCTCGAGTGACGTAAAAGTGGTGTTGTTGTTGTTGAATTAGCTGTTGTCAATTTTGTGGTTTCATTTGAATTGTTTTAATTGTGCCGCCCTAACCCCTAGTGTTGGAAGTCTTGCTTCAGAACATTTTAAAAAGGGGAATTTCCTGTTATTTCTTCAAAAGATGTTTTGCAAGTCAGATGTTACCACGAGTAAATAAACGATATCTCCAGTGGCGGTTGGTGGAAAATATTTTTGGTGGGGCTGTTGATATAGTGAGTAAAATATTTTTTTTTGGGAGAAATGACCCCTTAAATTAGGACTTCTGGTGATGTAATGGCACGTTTCCAATGCAGCGTGGAGCTCGCTTTAATGCTGCGTTCAGACCGGACGCGATGTGAATATTCGCTTCGCTCTAAACGCTCCTATTGCCTCTCGTCGCTCGAGTTTCACCGCGGCTGCCAGCTGTGTTTACTCGCATCATTCAAACAAGACGCACTGGCTCGGGAGCTACAACTACAACAAAATGAACATATTTTACCGTGATTAAATTGTAATACACGTTTCTAAATGATGCCGACGTAACAACATACTGATACCGGTTAGTAAAAAACATGAGTTAATGCTTTGACAAGTCTGCAGACAGACGGCAGGCGAAAAACTTTTTAGAATGCTTGTTTTCTGAATGGAGCTTGGCTAAGCTAACATTATATATGCTCCTATAACTTTTGTCTAGTTTCTGAACAGATCGTATCTGTCCCCGGCTGTTTGAAGAGCAAGCATGGGAAACAAAAGACAGCATTTACCTGTTTGCATCCAGCTAGCCATGCCTTTCTGGTGTACCAGCTGCGTGAGAAGCCTTGTTTTGTCTTTTTCACGAGCTTGCTGCGATATATACAAATCGGGTTGGTCCGGTCCAAGGTCTTTAAGTATCAATTTATCTCCCAAACTTCTCCTTTCGAAAGGATTGGAGAGTAGCTCTTGCACGGAATTGGGTGTGGACCGAGGTCCGGCGACTCCACCTACACACGAAGCCATTCTCATCCAACTACTGCGTCACCTTGGTCACTCACGAGTCTAAAAAACAACTCACGTCAACTCACGTAAGCAACCTGGGCGCCAACGTGAGCGCCCTCATGACCAAAATATTTGACCGCGCTGATTGGCTGAAATTATGTTTCGTCGGCACAGTTTACTATTGAGACTTTTGCAACGTGCTGGTTGCTGCTGTTTGGCTCGGGGGCTCCGCCCGGTAATGATAAACTAATGCCACGGGCAAGGCCAGGCAGGAGACATGTGACTTATCAGTAACTTTAGACATCCTAACACAAATTTAAACGAGATTTTATTGTAGATTATACATTTTACTGATACCAATTGTATGATATTTACCTTGTTCATTAAAAATAAAAATATATATATTTTTTTAATTTAATTTTTTTTTTGCATGTGGGAAGTGGTGGGGCGGCGCCCCTAGCGCCTCTATGGGCCGGCCACCACTGGATATCTCTATGGTACTGTACAAAACAGATGCAAAGGGTGGAAACAATCCAAACTTAACTACTAGAGGGGACTCGGGGAGATGCTACAATAGAGAAAATACAAGAATATAGTAACAGATCATAAACCATTGGAGTAAAAATTCAACATGGTTAGTTAGTTAGTTCTTTGATATACTGAGGCGGAAGACTTTTCCAGTTAGGAGCAACAATAACGAAAGCAAGATCCCATTTGATCTGAAATTAGCATGATCTCAGAACACTCAGTCCTGTGTGGTGCCGAGTGTGTTTCCAAACTAAATCTGAGTGGCAAAACACCTTGAATTGTGTACGTGCTTTGATATTGAACAGAATTAATGAAAGACAGGGCAGGTGCAATGTTACTCACTTAGTTTTTAATATTGACAGCAACCATGTGCTGCATGCTATCAAAACTGTTTTTCATGCTGTGCAAATCCTGTTTTAATCATTATCTTTTGGTTTAAAGTTGTGTATTACGTTTTAAGACGTACTTGGTGGTTTTGCTTTTATTATCCTAAACAACACAAGCAGAGCCCAGTCAGAGAAACGGAAAGCTACCAGTCTTATTTTTACGCCCCAATCTTTGCTACTTAAAAACAGACAACCTTTTTTTAAGACAAAACTTTATTCAAAATATGAACATACAATATATTCTATTTAATGCATGTGCAAATTGTAAATCTAAATGTTTCAGGGTTGTTGTCAGGGGATGTTGATGCCTTTGAAAATAAGACTAAGAAGACTTTAAAGGTCTACTAGCAGGAAAATAATGCTCATCTCTAGTGTTATTCACTTCCTTAGGGTTGACAGTGCGAGGCATGTCAAAGGTTGACAACTCATCCTCATGATGATGAAATGTCTAGCCATTCGAGCTCCAAAATCAACAATGCCCCAGGCAATTTTTAACATTTGCCCCAGAGCCATAAGAGGAAATTGGGAGGTAATGTTTAGTGACTGGAACTGTGATTAACACTGTTTTGCCATGGTAACCAACCTAAGCAGGCCTGGCAAGCTGCCGAACAAAACCCCCCGCCAGATGAAACTCTGTTGGCATGTAATAACAATCATTAACCATTTGAAAATTGCTGTGAGCGTCACTGATCAGGTCCAAATTAAATACATCTGTTTGGAAGGAGTCTTGGAAGATGCTGGGAAGTCAACACATGGGGCTGATGAAGGCCACTGTGCAGGTGGCCTCCACAGGATGAGAAGCCATCTGCAATGTAGACTTACATTTGACATTTTTGAAAAAGCAGAATTCATAAATCCCAGTAGTCTTACTATCACAAGGTTACAAAACATTTATTTAGCCCCTTTTTCACATTAATACTGTGCAACATCGCAAATTAAAAGAATCAAATCAGAGACAAAGACATTCTGTGTAAACAACTCCAATTAGTGCCTAACGTATCCCAACCAGTAACGTCTAACGGGGGGCTGACTTATGACATGACTCGGTGATGAGGCAAATACCAGATCCACAGTGAAGGGACAACCATCATTCGCTCTGTGAAATGTCATAGTTGTGCAGACTAACTGTGAGCCAGTCAGGCCAAATCACTCAGCTTCAGACCTCATCATTGTTCATGGGCCGAGGAGGACACCGAGCTGAGGACACCTGTGCCACATTCTGAGGCAGAAGGCTCTGTGTTGGCAGCAGAGGCTCAGTCATCTCCAGTTTATCAGCACATATTCCCAAATACATCAGAAGAGCCATAGAGCTAACTTCAAAATATGATGATGGCATCCCTCCAAATCCAGCCAGCATGAGGAAGTGTCATATGTTCAAGGCGATGCCTCACCGGTCAGCTGTATCACAAGCCTTCCACTTGTTTCTGACTGGATGAGCAGCACACCAGCCTCTGTGCCTGCAGTACTGGGCTTGAACTGGACAGGTAGCTTCAGATAGTGTTGTGATCTAATGGGTGGGAAAGGAGAAGAGCTATTATTGGCCAGTTAAATTATGGACAGTAGACAATTATTTTGATATTAAATGTTGAGCATGAATACGTCACATGCACCAACACACGATTTTTTCCCCATTCCACTTTTGGATTGCTTTTCCTAATTCAACAATACAAAACATGCGTTGTGGCCATTCTGAACACAGTCCCTCATCAGCAAAGCACAGCAGGCAACGCCTCCTAACGGTTAGGCATTACATCAGTACTCTCCCAGGTGTGTACTATGTTTAGAAACATTATCCTCTAGGTCCCAAGATCTCACAGAACCTCCCACAGTGAACAGTCACAATGGGAAGATAACATTAAACAAACTAAGTTTCACATAGTATTTACTATTCCTATTTTGTTGCATGAAAGAATCTACATAACAAAAACATCTCTAACAGATTACCACAACAACCCTACCATGGAAGCACAGTAACAAGTACAAACAGGAGAAGGTACTTATAATAAAGATGGATTCCTAATGCTTCACCTGCCTACTATTGCTATGACCCTGGACACACATGTCGTCTGTGTACTGACTTTTTCTTGGGAGTGGGAAGAGTGGGACGAGTGTGCGACCGGGGCGTAACACTATGAAAATGCAGAAAGGAGTCAGGGATAATGACCATTGGACTCACCTCAGAGAATATTTGGAATGCTTGATGTGGAAGGGTTCCATAGGGTTTACAAATGTCAGCTGCAAGTCAATTAGAGAAGCCACACATCAAACCCATGCAAAACATAATTACGATTATTTATTTAGGTTTGACATTTATCATTCAGTACAAGTCAAGAGTCATGCAAGTATAGGCGTGTGGAAAAACAGTGTCCACAATGCGAGTTAGTATAAAGCACTGTTCCTTTCACTTTCTTTTTAATCCATTTAACCTGTTTGCATCTCCAGAAACTACTGAAACCAAAGACGGTCCAATTGCCTTCAAGCAAATATATATATTTCAATTTCTGCTGCAGTAAATGAGATAGGAAAAATGTTTCTCTCTTATGTCATCTTCAAAACAGGCAACCTCACCTCATGTGTGTCGGATGAGTTGTTGCGGATGTTGACCTTCAGAGTGCTGGACTCACCCACCCGTGTCACTGGGAAGGTGTACAGATCCTGTTGAGAATACACACCCCTCCGCACGACCTCCTCCTCACTGACAATTATACATTGTGGGATTAAAGAGAAAGCAGAACCATCACCTCAAGATGAGAAACCTACTCTAAAGCATGGCTGCTACTTCCTACAGTTACAGACCTTCCCAAGCAAAAGGACTATTGGAGTGGACTCACCTGGTTCTGCCTGCAGAGGCATCAGCTCTCTTCCTGCTCTTCACTGTAGCCTCCATCTTCACCAGAGAGCAGTCTCCTTCCTGTGGTCCTGCCACTGTTCCAGACTTTACTCCCTTTGGACAGAGTCAGAGTCAGAGTCACACACACACACACACACACTAAGTGTATCTTGCATTTGGACACATTAGACTTTGTTAAACTAACTGTAAGAAACATCATTACTCAAATCGTATGTAGTCCTGATAAAAACCAAATGTGAAACATTTGACATATTCAGTTCCACATCCCACTGTGAGTTACAGATGTAAATCAAAGTATTGCAGCCTGTAGTCACAGATTAGCATTTAACACTCTGCAGGATGTTGCACTCCACTTTAAGACTGCATGTAAGACATAATAACAACAAAAGCCCTCACATCATAGCCACTTAACCTACTTATGTGGAGCCATCTATCTGACATCCCTCTAGCTGTGTATGTGTGCTCTTTAGTTAACTGGGTCTGTCACAACACTTCACATTAAAGCGGCACACATGCAAAGCTGCAGGCTCATCTCAGCAGGGGGGGGGGGGGGTCTGCTTACTATCTCACAACACACTTTTCCATTTGTTCGTTCTGCCACCAACACTACTAAACCATATTCAAGGTACTACAGAAACAGATTAAGGTAATAGCGCAAAATCTACAATGTTTTTCAGTAAATATTTACATATCTGTCTCCTAAGGTTTGCTAGCAATACATCGACACAAAAAAAAGAAAGAATAAAAAAGGACGATTGACACTCAAGTAATTTTGAACAGTCATTTGGAAAACCGTATTTCAAGCTAAATGAAACGTTCAACATAAAACACGTTGTACTTTACTACAGAAGCCCATTTTTCTCTATTTAGTATGGCATAACTTAAAATGAGTCCTCACAGTGCCACAGAGTTGGAAGCGGATTCTGGTTTTCTGCTGAGGCTCAGACACAGGGTGGCACTCCAAGTCCCAGAACTGGGCATAGTCCCCTCTGTCCCTGGGCAGAAAAGTAATAGGCACCTGGAAGAGCAAGAAAACAAGAACAGTCAGAATAGATTAAGCCATATCTATTATTGCTATACACATTAACCAACAAAACGCTTAAAAGAAATCTAAATCATAATTTTTTTAACTTGACCTAACATAACCTAAGCTGGCCCCCATTAAATAAAAGTAGCTGTTGTAAATGAAGTATGGGTTACTATTGGTTATTCCTACCCAAGATTGGCCAGGATCACAATATATTTGTCTAGAAACCCACAACATAAGCAGTCAATGTAGTAAAATAAAATACAATTTACAGACAACTCTAATTGGTTGTGATTGCCTACCTGCATCTTCTCATGGGCCCCCAGAGTGCCTGAGGCCCCGGAGCATCTAAAGGCAGTGTAAGTGGCCCGGTAAACATCTCCTGTGTTGTCAACCCCCTGTGGAGAGAAAAGAGACGACAGCCTGAGTCACTGCTTTCACTCAATGCCCGGTAAAAAGACACAGTTGGATGTTTGAGCAACAACATCCAGCGAAACTTACAAGATAAACCCAATACCAAAGTGAATCATGAAACAAATGATGGATCTTTTGGATACACAGAGACTAACTAAATGAAAAAAGAAAATAAATAAACTAACAAGTTAAAGCCACTGATTCTTGAAGAGTTGACAGAAGAAAGAAATTGTAAAAAGAAAAAGCACCTTGACATATGGAGGAGCAAATGATGACAGGTACCACCTCACTTCTACTTTGCCATTCTGCACCTCCAGCTGGGCCTCTGAAGTAGAAAAACAGAGTATAAGTCTCCGACAGATACACAAAACATAGTATGCTGCCTACAGAGTATTACTGAGAACCACATTAGTCTGAAGATTTGAAACCGTTTTCACATTATTAGGCTTCTAAATCATTGTTTTAAGGCTGCTCAGATTGCCAACAACATGCTGCTGTAACACTCAAACCCAGATGTAAAAGACAAAAAAGTTTGTGCTGCGGTCAGCCTCCTCCAAACCTGATGTTTCCCCTGAAGGAGTGCTGGGGAACATGATGGTCTTGTTGCTGATCTCCAGCAGAGCTAGAGGAGCCTGTGGGGTGTGCTGGGGTAGTGACGGCTGGACAGTGAGTCTGGGCACAGTCAGCACTGGAGTGGCAGCCTGAGCAGGCAGGGCTGACAGAGTGGAGTCTGCTGGGGCTGCGGACACATCCAAAGCCAGGTCCCCACGAATCTGGACCTTAATCAACTGAAACAACAGTCACAACACACACATTCAGGTCTTAGGTTCTCACAGCGATGTATGCCTGAGTTGTCTTGAGGTTTATAAAGCGGTGTATCCCAAGTGTTCCATACCTTCTGCTGACTGTCGCACTGGACATAAATCTGTCCACTCCATGGCAGCAGGGTAGATTTAGTTGCTAGTGAGGGGTTGGGGCTGATCAAAATCTGTAGGTGGCACCTTTTTTTTTTTAAATGACATAAAAACAGGACACAAATGGAATAATTCCAATCACATATACACACGGTGACAGAGGATAACATTAGCATTGGATTTTCTCTTTGTAATTAGTTGTTTATTGAAGCTATGTTGATATAGTGTGGTAAGTACAAACATAACAAATTGTCGCGTTAAATACATGGGCTCTAATTCTAACCCAATAGCTTTGCTTTTACCATAACCAATATTTTGATCGAACAACAATGTGTATTCTTACTGAGGCTCAATAACTCCATGCTGAGGGGTGATGGTGAGGCAGTGAGCGGGCCAGGACAGATGAAAGCTCAGCTCTCTGGAAGTATCGTTCCGGATCTGAACCTGACTAGTGGAGGCCGCACCATCTACAAACAACAACAGTAAAAAACAAATGTGTCCCGCTGTGTACCAATAACTCTGATGCAGAATCATAAACCTATGGTTTAGAGTAACTTGCTTCACCAATCATACTCAAAATCTGTAGTGCAATTTAAAAAAAAAGCTGTTAAAAGTTCACACAATATGCTTTTAACATACAGTGGGGCAAAAAAGTATTTAGTCAGCCACCAATTGTGCAAGTTCTCCCACTTAAAAAGATGAGGCCTGTAATTTTCATCCTAGGTATACCTCAACTATGAGAGACAAAATGAGAAAAACAAATCCAGAAAATCAAATCAGAAAATCCCAAACACACCGGGCGGTGTGTTTGGGATCATTGTCATGCTGAAAGACCCAGCCACGTTTCATCTTCAATGCCCTTGCTGATGGAAGGAGGTTGTCACTCAACATCTCACGATACATGGCCCCATTCATTCTTTTCCTTTACTTTATCAGTCATCCTGGTCCCTTTGCAGAAAAACAGCCCCAAAGCATGATGTTTCCACCCCCATGTTTCACAGTAGGTATGGTGTTCTTTGGATGCAACTCAGCATTCTTTCTCCTCCAAACACGTCCAAAAAGTTCTATTTTGGTTTCATCTGACCATATGACATTCTCCCAATCCTCTTCTGGATCATCTAAATGCTCTCTAGCAAACTTCAGACGAGACTGGACATGTACTGTCTTACACAGGTCTGGCACTGCAGGATTTGAGTCCCTGGCGGCATAGTGCGTTACTGATGGTAGCTTTTGTTACTTTGGTCCCAGCTCTCTGTAGGTCATTGACTAGGTCCCCCCGTGTGGTTCTGGGATTTTTGCTCACCGTTCTTGTGATCATTTTGACCCCACGGGGTGAGATCTTGAGTGGAGCCCCAAATTGAGGGAGATTATCAGTGGTCTTGTATGTCTTACATTTTCTAATAATTGCTCCCACAGTTGATTTCTTCACACCAATCTGCTTACCTATTGCAGATGCAGTCTTCCCAGCCTGGTGCAGGTCTACAATTTTGTTTCTGGTGTCCTTTGACAGCTCTTTGGTCTTGGCCATAGTGGAGTTTGGAGTGTGACTGTTTGAGGTTGTGGACAGGTGTCTTTTATACTGATAACGAGTTCAAACAGGTGCCATTAATACAGTTAACAAGTGGAGGACAGAGGAGGCTCTTAAAGAAGAAGTTACAGGTCTGTGAGAGTCAGAAATCTTGTTTGTTTGTAGGTGACCAAATACTTATTTTACTGAGGAATTTACCAATTAATTCATTAAAAATCCTACAATGTGATTTCCTGGATTATTTCCACCCATTTTGTCTCTCATAGTTGAAGTGTAGCTAGGATGAAAATTACAGGCCTCTCATCTTTTTAAGTGGGAGAACTTGCACAATTGGTGGCTGACAAAATACTTTTTTGCCCCACTGTATATATTTCCTACTTACTGATGGTGGGAGCTGCAAGGACAAGTTGTTCTGGGTGGAGGGTCCAGGACTCAGACAGCCTGTGTAATGGCTCTGAAGCCTGTGGAGGGACACTCTGCATTGAAAAATATATATTTTATGCCATATGCAGATTTTAAAAAAAAAAATCATTTCATACAGTAGAAACAGCACATATTTAACACTCAGATCATCATTAAAGAGGTATCCTTAAAGAAGCCTTATGGTACCTTTAAGGTTGGCTCTGCCACTCTCAGTGCTGGACCTTGGGGACCTTTCACTGGCAGCACGTCCAGAGACACATTGCCATTTGTCAAAGCACTGGAAATCACAAAATAAACAACAAAAACAACTGTGGCCAAGGGGATATATTTCATTTAAATGCGTTCACCATAAATAATGTACAGACCTATAAACAGACAGCATTTCTATTTCCAAATCAGTGTGTGTCTTAAGTAGAGTGTATGCTAAAGCCATGTACATCCCAAATGGATGCGATAAATGTATAACGGAGACGCATTACAATACCAAACTTCTCTCCTTCCTCCTTTGAATTCCATGTCATTACTATAACCCATCATATACAATTAACCATTGTTGTTCTCTACCGTCCACCAGGCGCCTTGGGAGACTTCTTGGAGGAATTAGATAATCTCCTCACACATCCCTGAAACTGGCCCTCCTACTGTACTTCTCGGAGACTTCAACCTCAAGACAGGGAAGACATCTGAATTAATATTTATTTTAACCGCCTTTGCTTTCTCACTGTCTCTATCCCCACCAACTCATAAAGCTGGCAATGTCCTTGATCTCATATTCTCAAGGAACTGCTCTACTTCTAACCTCTATGTAAACCCTCTACACACATCCGATCACTTTTCATTTCATTCTCTCTACCCCTTTCCAAACATAACAAACTAATCTCTTCTCATCCTGCACCTGTCTGCCGTAACCTTCGTTACCTCTCCCCCTCTACCCTTGCCTCATCGGTTCTCTCAGCCCTCCCTTCCTCTGACTCGTTCCAACTTCTGCCTCCAAACTCTGCTGCAGAAACTCTCCTCTCTCATACTCTCTGGACTATCTCTGTCCTTTCACATCTCGGCAGGCTCGTCAGTCCCCTCCTGCTCCCTGGCTAAATGACGCACTGCGTGCCAATAGAACCATCCTTCGGGCAGCTGAGCGGAAACAGTGGAAATCCAAACACCATGACGACCTCCTAACCTATCAGGCTCTCCTCTCCTCTTTCTCTGCTTTGATCTCTCAGGCAAAAAGCACTTTCTTTCAAGATAAGATCTAATCTTCCTATTCCAAAAAACTATTTTCTATCTTCTCCTCCCTCCTGGACGCCCCCAGAGCCCCTTCCCCCTCCTCCCTTCTGTCAAGCGACTTTGTTAACTACTTTGAAAAAAAGCTTGATGATATTCGCTCTTCATTTTCCGAATCACCATTACTCACCGCTGGGTCACCAGACCCTCCTTTCACCCACACACTGACCTCCTTTTCCCCTCTCTCTCCAAGTGAGGTTCTTACCCTAATTACCTCTGCCCATCCTACCACCTGTCCTCTGGACCCTATCCCCTCAAACCTCCTTCAGACTATCGCTCCTGATATTCTACCGTTTCTCTCCCATCTCATCAACACTTCTCTAACTTCTGGTCATTTTCCAAACAGTCTCAAGGAGGCAAGAGTAAACCCTCTCCTAAAGAAACCCACTCTCAACCTGTCCGATGTTATAAACTACAGGCCTGTCTCTCTCCTCCCGTTCCTGTCTAAAACACTTGAACGCGCTGTCTTTAAACCACTCTCCTGTTATCTCCATCGACACGGTGAACCATCAGATCCTCCTTCACACTCTCCAAGAACTTCGAGGTTCAGGCTCTGCACTTTCCCTCCTCACCTCATACCTCAAAGACCGTACCTACAGGGTAACTTGGAGAGGGTCCGAGTCCGACACTTGTCAATTAACTACAGGGGTCCCTCAGGGCTCTGTCCTCAGTCCCCTCCTCTTCTCTCTGTACACAAACTCGCTTGGATCTGTCATTAGCCCGCATGATTTTTCATACCATTGCTACGCTGACGACACCCAATTAATTCCCCGCTCAGAGACCCAGGTCGTCGCACGCATCTCTGCTCGTCTAGCGGACATCTCTCAGTGGATGTCTGCTCATCACCTCAAGCTCAACAAGACTGAACTGCTTTTCCTTCCGGGAAAAGATTGTCCCACTCTTGACCTAACAATCAACATCGGCCCCTCAGTCGTTTCCCCGACTCAGACTGCAAGGAATCTGGGTGTGACCCTAGATAACAAACTGCCCTTCACTGCAAACATCGCTGCTACAACCCGCTGCTGCAGATACACGCTTTACAACATCAGGAGGATACGTCCCCAGGTGACCCAGAAAGCGACACAGCTTCTGGTCCAGGCTCTCGTCATCTCACGCCTAGACTACTGCAGCTCCCTCCTGGCTGGTCTACCTGCATGTGCCATCCGACCTCTGCAGCTCATCCAGAATGCAGCGGCTCGTCTGGTCTTCAACCTTCCTACATTTTCCCACACCACGCCGCTCCCTTCACTGGCTTCCGGTAACTGCTAGAATCCACTTCAAGACAATGGTACTTGCGTACCATGCTGCGAATGGATCTGGCCCTTCCTACATCCAGGACATGGTTAAACCGTACACCCCAGCATGTGCACTCCGCTCTGCATCAGCCAAACGGCTCGCTGCACCCGCACTACGAGGGGGACCCAAGTTCCCATCAGCAAAAAACACGTTGGTTTGCTATCCTGGCTCCAAAATGGTGGAATGAGCTCCCCATTGTCATCAGGACAGCAGAAAGCTTACACATGTTCCGGCGCAGACTAAAAACTCATCTCTTTCGTCTCCACTAAAATGAAAAAAAACAACAAAACTTAGATACTAACTATGCACTTACACTCTATGAAACCTAATGTACTTATATGATTCCGTTTTCTTCAAGTTTGTATCTTCTTGGTCAAATGAACTCGTAAGTCGCTTTGGATAAAAGCGTCAGCTAAATTAAATGTAATGATAAACTAAATCAGGTATCTATTTGTGTACCAGTATGTTAGAAATGAGTGTGGTAGTACCTGTTCGTCTCTGCTCTGTGTTTATCAGCGGGCAGCAGCAGCTCACTGTTCATACTTCCAACCAACGACACCACTACCTTACTCATATTTCCATAGAAGATATGAGCTTCATTGGGCCGCTGAGGCAGGTCGTAGACTTAAAAAAAAGGTCAATACATTTAGAAACGTCAATATTTTAGACATGAATTACAACTTCATTCTTAAATTATATATATACACACACACATACATATACAGTGCATCCGGAAAGTATTCATACCACTTCACTTTTTCCACATTTATGTATATGTTACAGCCTTATTTCAATTTGGATTAAATTCATTAGTTTTCTCAACATTATACACACAATACCCCATAATGACAAAGTGAAAAGAGTTTTAAAATATTTTTTGCAAATGAATTAAAAATAAAAACACTCAAATATCACATAAACATAAGTATTCACCACCTTTACTCAATACTTTGTTGAAGCACCTTTGGCAGCAATTACAGCCTCAAGTCTACTTGAGCATGATGCTACACGCTTGGCACACATATCTTTGGGCAGTTTCTCCCATTCTTCTTTGCAGATTGTCTCAAGCTCCCTCAGCTTGGATGGGGAGCGTCGGTGCAGAGACATTTTCAGATCTCTCCAGAGATATTCAATCCGGTTCTAGTCTGGGCTCTGGCTTAGGCACTCCAGGACATTCACAGACTTGTCCTGAAGCCACTCCTTTGTTATTGTGGCTGTGTGCTTAGGGTCGTTGTCCTGTTGAAAGGTGAACCTTCTCCCCAGTCTGAGGTCGAGAGCAGCTTTTCATCAAGGATCTCTCTGTACATTGCTGCATTCATCTTTCCCTTGATCCTGACTAGTCTCCCAGTTCCTGCTGCTGAAAAACCTCCCCACAGCATGATGCTGCCACCACCATGCTTCACTGTAGGGATGGTGTTGGCCAGGTGATGAGCTGTGCCTAGTTTCCTCCAGACATGATGCTTGGCATTCAGGCCAAATGTGGTTTAATCAGACCAGACAATTTGGTTTCTCATGGTCTGAGAGTCCTCTAGGTGCTCCATGTGGGCTTTCATGTGCCATTTGCGGAAGAGTGGCTTCCTTCAGGCCACTCTACCATAAAGGCCTGATTGGTGGAGTGCTAGAGATGGTTGTCCTTCTGGAAGGTTCTTCCATCCCCACAGAGGAACACTGGAGCTCAGTCAGAGTGATCATCGGGTTCTTGGTCACCTCTCTGACTAAGGCCCTTCTCCCCCGATGTTCAGTTTGGTTTGGGCGGCCAGCTCTAGGAAGAGTCCTGGTGGTTTCAAACATCTTCCATTTGCAAATGATGGAGACCAATATGCTCGTTGGGATGTTCAATGCTGCCGAGATTTTTCTGTACCCTTCCCCAGATCTGTGCCTTGATACAATCCTGTCTCTGAGGTCTACAGACAATTCCTTGGACCTCATGACTTGGTTTGTGCTCTGATGTGCACTGTCAACTGTGGGACCTCATATAGACAGGTGTGTTCCTTTCCAAGTCATGTCCAATCAATTCAATTTACTACAGGTGGACTCCAGTCAAGTTATAGAAACATCGCAAGGATGATCAGTGGAAAAAGGATGCGCCTGAGCTCAATTATCAGTGTCATAGCAAAGGGTGTGAATACTTATGTTCATGTGATATTTCATTTTATTACTTTTTAAAACATTTGCGAAAACCTCTTTAAAAACATTTTCTATTTGTCATTATGGGGTATCGTGTGTGGAATGTTGAGAAGAAAATAATAATTTAATTCATTTTGAAATAAGGCTGTAACATAACAAAATGTGAAACAAGTTAAGGGGTATGAATACTTTCCGGATGCACTGTGTGTGTGTGTATATATATATATATATATATATATATATATATATATATATATATATTTTATTAGGGCTGTCAAGTTAACACCATTTTTTTTAACGCCACTAATTATTTTAACGTGCGATTAGCGCATGTGTATTTGTCCTCGGCCCGCCCAGTAGTTTCAGAGCCCAAAGGCTTGACGTTGTTAGTTGGATGGTGGGAGATTCTAGCGAGAAATATGGATACAAAACAAGGTGTTTTAAACAGCACGCCAAGCACACGGCAGACCACGCTTGAAAGTTCTCCCGGGGAGATGCCTGGGCACGGCGTCTACGAGCAGCAAGCTTTCAACAGCGATAGCTAAATGGGTGGCGGTGGCTACAGCTTGCAGGACAATTAACATTGTGGAGGACGAGGGACTGTGTGAGATCATCCGGATCGTATCCAACGTGTCGACTGCACATCAAAGCGCATTCTTTTGACCCTAGGTGGGAACTTCAGTCTCATGCTTTGACTGTTATGAAGACAGAGGAGCGGCATTTCGCCGACAACTGTAAACAGGCATGTCTGTTTGAGCAACTGGCTCAGTACAAAGAAGTACACAGGGTTGGGAGAGAGTGAGAGAGGTTCCAGGTTGTTGTGTTGAGAATATTCAGGAGAATATTTGTCATTGTTCCAATGATAATAAACAAACATTTGCACAAAGCATATTATTATTCCAGCTCTCCTGATCAGCCTTTATAGAGAGCACCGATCAAACTATTAAGAGTGAATATCGGCCGATAATGATCGGCGGCCAATCGATCGAAGCATCCCTAATTATTACCGGACATTGTGACCGGCAGGTTTTGAATTTACCGTTTTTTAATAAATTTTACCAGCTAAAACTGATAATTAGCGGCTAACGGAAACCCTGATATATATATATATATATAAATATATTTATGTGTGTGTGTGTGTGTATATATATATATATATATATATATATCTAAAGGTTTTCAAAGGAACTATACCTCGGTGTATAGAGCATCAGTTATATCATTTATGATGAACTGACCACAGGGTATAAATAACTACTAATAAAATAATCAGAAATACATTAGCTAAAATATAAAAACAAGCAGATTGTTACTTTTATAGTATCTACAGTACTAGGAGGTTCTTTTCAACTGTTTTTTTTTTTCAAACATAATATCCGCCATTTTTTAAAGACGAGAATGAAAATATAATGTTTGAGTAGCACAATAAATACATCTTACCCTCTGTAAGGTTTTCTTCTCCCAAAAACGTTTCATAGAAATTGATGTTTTTCAGCAGACTGTTTTCAGACAGAGCCTTCTTCACCGCCTCCGGTTTGCTCTGAAGCAATCTGAAAAGAGAACAGCTTTCTTACAAAAGCAGAACCATCTGGAATTGGATGTACAAAGTATAAACGCTTTTAAAAGTTTGCTAAACAATGTGTATTCATTCAAAGCTGTTGAAACCGGGCAGCTGCAAAGGGGTTCTAGAAACAGTCAGGGGCCCATAGAGATGGACACATCTTTGCCGACTTGTTATTAAAGGGGAACCTCTAATGCAGGGGTGGGGAACCTTTTTCCTCTCAAGGGCCATTTCAATTTTTTCAACATCCTCCAAGGGCCGTACAAATTATTGACGTCTGCTTAAAAATACTAAAATCATAGCCCATTCATTTGGCCTTTCTTTCATGCTGTGCAAAGAAAAAGCAACCTCCTAATCCAGATATTTTACCATGACTCGTGCACAGTTGTGGCATGACCACCAAAACAGAAAGATATGGACACAAGATGTGTGCAATTTAGTTTCCTATCCATGTGAACATGATTTAAGTGTGTGGGGGGGGGGGGGGGGGGACCTAACCTCCTCTAGGGGGGTCCGGGGGCATGTTCCCCCAGGAAGATTTTTTTTTTTAAATATTGAACTTAACACTAGAACCGCCAACGGGTACATTTTACCCGCAGCTGTTTTTTTATTGTATGTAACTTTTTTTCAATAAAATATTAACGTCTCCCAGTCCGTGACTTTTCCTGAAAGTGTGTTATGTAGCACCCTGTGTTGTTAAACATTGTCAATATGAAGTCAGATTGAAAAAATCGCCAAAAAAATTGCTATTTATACCTATTTCCGCCAGCGGGTAATATTTACCTCATAGAAATGCATCGCGCGTAAACATAAACATGACGTGTTGCTATAGCAACGCCTTTTGTCTACTGCTGTAGATAGAGAGAGAGATTGAGAGATAGATAGATTGAGAGAGAGATAGATAGATATATTGATAGAGAGATAGACTTCATGCTCCAGCTGGCACACGAGCTGCGCGCTGAGTGGATGGCATCAAAAGCGCCACCACTTGCGGACCTGCCCTTCAGCGGTGCTGGTGCAGAAGAGCGCAGGGGAATGACCTGCATGGTGAAGGCGCACTGCATGCAGAATAAAACGTTCTCCAAATGTGTCAAGTGTGGGGATGCTGTGTGTGGCAGATGCACAGCCAAGGTGCTCAGTGTTTGCAACAATTGTGTTTGAGTGTTTGTGAAGCGTTGTGATCGATGTGTTCTTATTGTTCTTCTTCTCTGATGGTTTTTGTGATTTGTATACGTTCTGTGTTATCTGCTGTTCAATTATATAACAAATACATCATTATATTATTGTCATGTTGTTATTTTACGAGTAGAAGGCTATCAGACGATATGAAGCATTTTTACCTTTACGAAACACAAGCCTAACATCAAGCGTTTATTAGCGAGAGTGGGTAATATTTCTCCCATAGAATATGCAGCGATCCTCGCGCTATTGATTTCGGCGTAAACATAAACATGACGTGTTGCTATAGCAACGCCTTTTGTCTACTGGTGTTCCTATAGATAGAGAGATAGATAGATGGATATATATATATATATATATATATATATAGATAGAGAGATAGACAGATAGATAGTTATAGAGAGAGAGAGAGAGAGAGAGAGATATACCTAAACAAAACACAAGTCTAACACCAAGCATTTAAATCAGCACTGTAGCGATATTTTATACTTCATGCTATCTGTACAAACTATATAATATGAAAAGCTGAGAGTCCACAGATTATATTGGTATACATTTCATCCCTGTGCGATCAAAACTCACTGTTCTGTATGATACATTGTACCTTGGAAATCAATTGCGGGTAAACTTTACCCGTTGGCGGATATAGGTATACAGCGACCTCTGGCGGTTCTAGTGTTAAAAGCATCAATCTAGTGCACTTTGAGAGCAACATGAGGAGATCTATGGATACATCTCTCAACACCCATATGAAACAGAACTGGAAGCAGATTTTCTTTTTCTTTATGGATTTTTTACAAATCACTCCCCTTTCAAACTGTATTCTTGTTTATTAATAACTTTTTTTACTGTCATATAGTATTTTATACCCATTTACTTTATTCTCTTATTTTTTTATAACTATAATGATCATATAAAGATGTGCCTTTACCTCACTGGTTGGAGAAAAAGCCTCTTATATTCGTTAGCATAGCTAGCTAACCAGATGCTAATAACAACAAAGTTATTGACCGTATGACAGATGAACAGATCGCCACTGGGCTTTCGTCTAAAGACACAGCCAGGCAAACACTGCGGCATGTGTACGACTCCTTATGGCTACTGACATTTGTGAAGTCCCGGCCCGGAGCGGCGTTCTCGTGCTCTGCTCTCCGGCAGCTCTGCTCTAAACCCCTGTCGGACGAGACATATACCACGTGATGACACGTTAGGCTCGTGTTGTGTTCAAGGACCCTGACCTTGACCAGGAAAAACAGGCACACGCTTGTTTAATTCATTGACGGTCTAGATTTGTTTTCTTTTTTGCGTGTGTTACCTCGAGGTCCGTATCAAATTGTCTCGCGGGCCGTATACGGCCCGGGGGCCGGAAGTTCCCCACCCCTGCTCTAATGCATCGACTGTTTCACTCAGACATCTGGGTAAACATTGACAACAATATAGAAATTCCTAAATAAAGCTACATCTATATATATCCTGCAGTTTTGTATTTTTTTTGGATCTTGATAGTTTGTCCTTGATTTATTTTTGGGGAAATGTTCCTAAACTGCATGTTTTATTGAAAGAAAAACAGCCTCACCTCCTGTACTGCTGCCTGGAAACCTCATCTCCACAAAACAGGCAGACGGTAGCCAGCATTGCATTGGCCGACTGACATAGTGCTTGTTCTCTTTGAGTGGACTTTATTAGTACAGTTATCACCTGAAAACACAAGCAAATATTAGTAAGAAGGTCATATTTCTGCAAGAAATGTCTAACTACTAAAAAGGAGTACCGTTTCAAAAGCAAACAACATGGCTGAAGCAGTGGAAGTGGAACTTTTTGTTGAAGCTGCCATCGCGTCAGTATTGAAAGAAGTGGGAGGGATATTTTTGTTAAAAGAACAATTGCTGCACATAAAAGATTAAAAACTATAGTGCAGGGATTGTCCCATTATTCTGGATCACTGGGTCCTCAGTGCACCAACCCATATTGATAACTCTTAATGCTCCTTGAAATATAAAATGAGGATTTCAAGTTTAAAGCTAGACTTATGGTCGTCATACATGAGTTAACAATGACGTGATTGTGTATTTTGTGAAAATATTTCTATGCATATTGGCAGGCCCGCCCCTCCCTACACACAGATCACGCAGACTGCGTGGGGCCTCATCTGATGTGCAATAAAGCTCGCCACAGTTTCGCCGCTGCGAGGCTCCGGGACTCGCAGTTCACGCACGTGCTCCACTAGCAACTCCATGGCAGCCCACACGACTATGAAAAAGGATTCATATGTATTTGCGATTTGATCTGTTGATGTGATGCTAACAGACACTAGCCAAGTCTAAATCAAGGGCATTTTTTTGTCTCATGATTTACTTCTCTTCTTCTTCTTTTTTTTTTAGGGCTGGGCAAGTTAACGCGTTATCACGTCTACGCATTAATTAATTAACCCCGACAATTATTTTATTGCGCATTAACAGTTTTTGTATTAATATTATAATTTTGAAAGTCAGTTTCTCACTGGCTCTGAATACACATACAGACAAACCATTGGGTCACAGGAGGGGTGGGATGTTGATCAGTATTGGCTTAGGATGGGTGACACTACGCGTCTAAACCAATGAGAGCATAGGGGGTGGGTCTAATGCTGCAGCAGCACTCACATGAACGAACTCTTACATGAACATTTACATCTCTTCAGACAGCGGAGTTGATAGAACCAGAGTTTTCAATGGATTGAGGGTAACTTGTTTTTCTATAACAAACTAGAGCAAACATTAATGCCCTGCCAAATACCTTTGGTTTTATATTTGATAACATTAATTAATGTTGAAGTTGAGATCTACAAGAAATAAAAAGGGAGGGGAAATAGAAAGGGAATACTGTTGTTAAAAAGCACCTTATGTTTAAAAGTCTCTTATTTTTAGGCATATATTATGGGTCTCAGATATATAAAAATAAATAAAAAACATGTCTATGTGTTTTTTTCAAAATACCAAACAGATCATGCATTTTAGACATCCCTCATATCCCTCCGTTTTAGCCCTGTTAGAAAACTGCAGGTTCGGGTTCTGAGCTTGAAAAACAAAAAAAGAGGAGGGGGAACTAATGCCTGCTCAGAATTACCTGGCAGATTCAGCTCAATGTTGCCGTGATTAAACGCCATGTCATGTTCCAAACTACAGACCATATTACATCCAAAACAGTCGGGCATTGTTTCTGATAGCAACTTTCTGATATTGCCGTGGGTCTGCATGTCCGATATTACGTCATATCGGACGTAAATCTGGATCAGCTCCGTTGTACCCCCGTTTTTTGAGATTCAGTTTATTTTCTGACACTTTGTTTGTTCCCTGACACACCGGGGACACATTTATGTATATAAGACATCAAAAAGTGCATTCTGGGTCCCCTTTAAAGTGTTTGCAAACCAAATGTTACTGCATTTTTGTTCAAATAGCAGTACTTTTAAAATGAAATTGCGCCATACACTACTTTTGAGTTCATTATTGAATGTTGCGCATATCAATGAGATTAATCGCAGAAAATACTTTTTTTTAATATTGCATTAGTTTTAATATAATTACTAATTCTGGTGTCTTTTTATTCTATTTTAAGAAACATTTAGAATATCAGTTTTTCAAGAACTAGTGTGTGGTTCAAATCCGTAATAAAAATTCTCGCTACCTCTTGTGTCCTTTCCTTAAGCACAAACTGTGACGGGGCGATGCTGATGACAGAGGTTTCCATAACTGATCGTGTCTGCACATCTGAGAAGGCCACAGCTTTGATGAAAGCTGCTCTGGAGCCAGTGTTCCTCACGCAAATACACACTTTACTGACATGACCGACAGCGATGTCAGTCAATGTTGCCACATAGCCGTCTGCCTGTTTTCTCTGGTCCTCCAGAATGATGTTGCACGTCCCACCGTAGCCCGACAGTGGAATCTGAAGATAGAACACAAAGGAATCTAAATAAAGCCAGTCTTTCAATAGAAATGAAGAACATATGAAAAGAAACTAGGCAGGAAAAGATAGTAAAAATGGTCAGGTCTGACAGGGGTCACGTGCTCACAGTGAATTTGACCCCTGGCTGTGAAGGCCGGACTCCAGACTGTTTAATCTCCAGTTTGGCCAACATGCAGGCCACTCTGGTGGGAGCAAAGAGCAGGTGGACGGTCACATCTTCTCTGGGACGAATGGACAGCTCTCCGTGTCGGGTCAGGCGCTCTTCAGGACTGAACATACTCTGCAGCTGAAAGACAAACACGTTTTAATACTGTGTTACAGTGAAGCGCATTAGTCACATCATCTTTTAGGGTTGTATAGCCGTTCTGTATGGAAGCAAACAAGAGACAGAAGTATTTTGAATTTTATTAGACACCGAATTTATAGCATTGAAAATAATTCCTTGAATTTTTTTTGCTCCGAATTTACCTATGTGAAATAAAAATGTAAAAATTCAAGTGAAAAAATTTGAATGCACAATTTCGGTGTATAAAATTCGACGTCAAAAATGTCGGTGTATAAAATTCGATGTCCAAATATGCGATTCAGCATCATCCGGACTACTCAAATAGGATAAGCAATCGAGCCCGAATGCAATCAAACCGACATCTGGCCTATCAGAGCACGGCTTTGTCAGTCATGTGATCACAACAACCCGGGAGAAAAATGACGGAGAACAGCGGGGCTCGGGTAAGTAGTCAGTTTGTGCTCTTTATTTTACAAGCAGTGAGGGCTCGACAGCATTTGTATCTTACATTAGCTAGCTAAATGAGTGAGCCTTGTGCCTTGCTGTTAGCAAGCTCCGTAGTTATCAGTTATCAGTTTATCACAACGTTACCGTGTCCTTTTGTGTATGTGTGTGTGTGTGTGTGTGTGTGTGGGGGGGGGGGGGGTGACGGTTTGCAAAGTAACGTTACGATCACTTCGGTTAGATAAGTCAAGTAGACCATGCTACACTACTATACAAATACTCTTACAAAATCCCTGCATTTAAACATGTTAATGTTACTTTAGTAAAAGTATGCTAGTATAATTAGGAAAGTGTTGTTAAAGTAGACACAAGTTATTTAGGGATAGTGGTGGTCTAATGGATAGTGAGGTGGGCTGAAGATCGGAAGGTTGTGAGTTCAAATCCCGCCAGGAACACCACCACTAGTGTGCCCTTGAGTAAGGCACTTAGTCCTTAGTTACTCCAGGGAGAATGTCCCTGTAATTGTAAGTCGCTTTGGATAAAAGCGTCAGCTAAATGTAATGTAATACTATTATATTATATCTTTTGTTCTTACCGATTCACGAGTTGACTTAACTGTTGTAGTTGGAGCTCATTTTGAACAATGTGCTAACTAATGATTACTTTCATAATGGTTTAATGTGCTGACTATTTTCTACATTAATAGATGAAGGTCTGGTTTGTTCAAACTCTCAAAATAGTAGGACATGCTGTCATAATTACCAAGAGTCCGAAGTCACACATTTACAATGTTAAAGCTGTTAGATAAATGTAGTGATGTAAAAACTAAAATATTCAAGATAGTGTAGTGGAAAAGAGATAATGTTTTAAAAACAGGTTACTAAAACAAAATCTCTTGTTTTGGACTGACAGTAATGATTCAAGAAATGGTAGATCAATAATACACATCAATCTGTGTGCATTTGTTGTGGATGGACCACAACAAATGGTGCTCTTACCCAGTGGTTGCGTTAGACTTTTTCGTTGTCCGTCATGTTGACTGACAGGATCGTAAAATGTGCCTAAACAGGCAAATATGAACAATGCCATCGTTTTAAACGAGACAATTACATTCAAAATATGAACAAAACATTTACAAGAACAACTCAATTGACCTGCTGTAGCCAAGCCTGAACGCTGATTTCTGCATCATCGTGCACCCTCGGACAAATCCCTTACTCATCTTCGCTTTTCTACAGATGTCGCAGAATATTTTGCCATCTTCCCTCCTCAGCCACTTAAACTCTTGCTCCTACTGAACCCGGTACTCCCGCTTGAACTCCTTGCTACTTGCTTGCCCCTCTGCCGCTGGCTGAACGTTGTCAGTTTTAGTCTTACTGGTTTGTCCTTCATCCTCCACCGCATCAATCCCTCTTTTCACCTCGTTTATCCACACCATCACAATTACTGGGCTTATTAAAAAAGCTTCGGACGATCAGCTGCCGTGACATTTTGCATTTGCTAAAGTCGGTTAAACAACGAGGTAATCAACGAGGTCAAAAACAAGACTAGACAATAGCTACTTAATATGCACACACTCGCCACCAACTGGACAGGAATGTGAATGACTAAATAATAGTTACAGACTACAGTAGAGTACAGTAGATCGCCCTCAGTCTACCTGGCCACTAAGGATGTAATATAATGTGGGCCGCTGGTGGACATTTTGGCGCTGTTCCGAGTTGTGTTCTAATCTGTCAAAATGACGGACTGCTTTCAGATTTTTCCGTCGTTGTTAGAAAAAATCCGTCATTGACGGAAAATATTCGGTTAACGCGACCTCTGCTTTTACCTGTGATGCCTCCTCCAAACATTATAACCAGACTGTATCATTCAAACTAAAAGTAACAGTTCTAGCTACTTTACACAATTTATTGAAAGACCAATCTTTATTTTACGGTGCCTCTCCTTTTGTTTGTATTATTAAACCCTTTCAATCTAAAAAAACTGAGCAACTCAACAGTTAACTTTATATTTCTTATTGTCCAAAGCATCTATTACACTATTTTTTCCCCTCTCATATTCACATGATGGATGATTAGAGACTTTGGGGGAAACCTCAGCTTTATGAACGTTCTGTCTGTTGGTTTGGCCAGAGAGGGCTGAGGGTCTTTCCCTGCGAGGAGGACCAGGCCTGAGGGAGGAGGACCTACACCAGCTGCACCTACAGAACTTAGCCCATGCTGGGCATAGCTGTTACCACCTGCACAGGCCTAGCCTGTCAATTAACAGATTAACATTTAGTGTAACTTATGTATATTATTTGATGGTTCATGCTTGATAACTTTTAGTTCACATTTCAATCAATTGTATTTGCACTCCTTTTGTCCGTTATTCTTACTGAAAATGTTAAATTACACATTCACATCTGACTGAAGATTGGCACCATTTATTTGTGACGTTGCAAACTCTGCAGTACAAGGCACAAGTATTGTGAAGCTCATAAAGTGAGGCAAATGTATTTGATCAGTTGACTGACCAAACTTTATAGGCCTGACAATAATCACACTGTCTCTGAGGTGCAATGTAAAACACAAAACACCACAACAATTATGTTCCTGTTAGACTACAAAACTAGTCAGTGTGCAGGTCTTTGTGTTACAATATAAGTGTCTCTTAGTGAATGTCCTGTACTGCTCTTAAATCTCATATCAGCTTTTCCTTTCCCTCTTGGATGTTCTTCTGGACCCTCAGAGAAAGAGAAAATGGTGAAGCAGTCCTGTCTCTCAGGCGTGTCCTTTCCTAACAGAAATATCAAAAAACATTATTGCAGAGCAAGTGTGTTATTTAAGAAAGAGGTGTGTTTGTTTGTTCAGGGGCTATAAATATAATGATTTTTGTATTTGAATGTGTTTTTTAAATCCAACAGTGTACTACAAAGATAATCAGATTATGGATAAACTGTTCTAAATTCATCAACATTGAAATAAATGTATTATTAAAATAATATTTAACTGTTATCAAAACTTAAACTGTAGAAGCTTGCTCTGTTCGGTTGTCTCACTGAAAGAATCACTTTTAACATGTTTTTTTTACAGTCAGTATGCAGAGACAAAGGGTCGTAGTTCTCACTATGTTCAATAATATTTGCCTTAAATACATTGAAATGTGAAAAAGTTGAACAAAAAAGTGATGTTGCTTGGTAAAATGTAAATGTAACCTTTTTCTAAGAAAGTACACTCAACATCACTGATGTGTAGGTGATCTAGTATTTAGTCATGTTTAATGGCATGTACAGTGGGACACCAATTGTGCAAGTTCTCCCACGTAAAAAGATGCGAGGCCTGTAATTTGACAAAAATAAGACAAAATGAGAAGAACAATTTTTACCAATTAACTCATTAAAAATCCTACAATGTGATTTCCTGTAATCTTTCCCCCCATTCTGTCTCTCATAGTTGAAGTGTACCTAGGATGAAAATTACAGGCCTCTCATCTTTTTAAGTGGGAGAACTTGCACAATTGGTGGCTGACTAAATACTTTTTTGCCCCACTGTATATCAGTGTATTAGAATCATTACTTTATGCATTCTTTGAAAAGTATGAAAAAGGTATATGTACCTTGGAATCCGTGCTGAAGTTCTCTGCTGTTAGGAGTCCAGATCTGTCTCTCCTCCTCTGGTCCAGCCTGTCTGGGTCACCTTAAGGAGACTTTGAACAAACTGATGTAAAGTTACATGCGTGGGTTAAAGACTTCTTTACATGCAAACAACTTTTTATCTTCTTTTAAAAACAGGTCATAATCTTATTGTTATACTTAAGAAATTGCTGGATATCACAGTCCTTATACTGTATCAGTTTGAGTATTATTGTGGAGGTCCTTTTTATTTTACCGTTACTTTTCATGAGTCAGTCAAATTAATTTGTTTTCATATGCCATATTCATATGTATCACACGGGTAAGACACAAACCTATTTAACAAAAGCAATGGATAAGCTTAATTCTCACTGAAGTCACAGATAACGTCATATCTAATATTTAAACAAATCATTTCCTTGTCACTAAAGCATTGACTACGCTATTCATCGTCCTTATATGCAGGAATTAAGTTACATGTTCCGTTCTACAGCCACGATAAGGCTGTTTCTCAAGTGTGATAATACAAATAAAAGAGGCATTGGTAATAATATTAAAAACAACAATGTTTGGGTCGTTCGTCGGATAGGCGGTTAGCTTCAATAAATAACTCCAGTTCAACAAACCATATTACAATATCTAAAGAAGCGTTATTTCTGGACCATCTTGAAATGTGACGTTCATATTTT
This sequence comes from Harpagifer antarcticus, assembly GCA_902827135.1. Taxonomy (NCBI): domain Eukaryota; kingdom Metazoa; phylum Chordata; class Actinopteri; order Perciformes; family Harpagiferidae; genus Harpagifer; species Harpagifer antarcticus. Next base: position 2,402,568 of record CADEHL010001252.1, on the reverse strand, counting down.
AAAAAGATACACACATTTTATTGTGAGGTTGATTTAATATACACTAAGCTTCTCTTCAACAATACGTTGACACCTCCTGGTCCACCTCCTGGCCTTTCGTGAGCATATCAAAATGTATAAGGAAGCTCTCTCCCATGCCAAGACTCACTACTACTCCTGTCTCATTGGTGCTCAGCAAAGCAACCCCAGAAGACTCTTCTCCACCATCAACCGCCTATTACGGCCCCCTGATGCCCCCCAGCCCTCAGGGGCTCCCGATCTATGCTCCAAATTCCTCGACTTCTTCCAGGCGAAAGTCGAGGCCATCCATCAGCAGCTCCTGGTGACTGGCCCTTCCCCTCTACCTGCACCTCAGCCACCTGGTAACGCACCCCAAGCGCCGCGCCTCTCCCACTCCAACCTCTCCTCCTTCTCCCCTGTGGATGCTCTCCAAGTGGCCAAACTGGTCAGCTCGGCCAAGACCTCCACCTGCTCCCTGGACCCCATGCCCACAGCCCTGGTCAAGGACTGCCTACCCACCCTCTGTCCCTACATGGTGGTCATCATCAACGCTTCTCTGGCTTCTGGTATAGTCCCCACCAGCTTCAAACTGGCCTCAGTCACCCCCATACTCAAAAAACCTGGCCTGGACCCCGACGACCTCCAGAACCACCGGCCGATCTCCAACCTTCCCTTCCTCAGCAAACTCTGGAAAGAGTGGTCGCCGGCCAACTCCATCTGTACATGTCCAACCATGAGCTCTATGAGCCCTTCCAATCCGGCTTCAGACAGCAACACAGCACTGAGACCGCCCTCATCAAGATCACCAACGATCTCCTCATTGCTGCTGACTCTGGCAGCCTCAGCATCCTCATCCTCCTGGACCTCTCTGCAGCATTTGACACCATCTCTCACAACATCCTCCTCACCCGCCTCTCAGACCTCCTGGGTGTCACTGGCACAGCGCTGTCCTGGTTGACTTCCTACCTTCACAACAGGAAACAGTTTGTCTCCATCAGTGGCTCAAACTCACCCCCGGCCCCAGTCCACCACGGTGTACCCCAGGGCTCTGTGCTTGGCCCCCTCCTGTTCACCATTTACATGCTCCCCCTCGGTCAGATCATCCGACATCATGGACTCAATTTCCACTGCTACGCTGATGATACCCAATTGTATCTCAGCACCACTCCATCCTCCCAGCTCCCCCCTCAGTCTCTCATCAACTGCCTGCATGACATCAAAACATGGATGTCTTCCAACTATCTCAAACTGAACAGCAGGAAAACAGAGCTCATGGTTGTGGCACCCAAGGCCCTGCTCCAGAAGGTTGGTGACTTCGTCCTTGAGGTTGACGGCTGCTCCATCTCCCCATCTCCTGAAGCCCGCAACCTGGGTGTCATCCTTGATTCCACCCTTTCCTTCCATTCCCACGTCAAGTCTGTGACCAAGTCGGCATTTTTCCACCTGAGGAACATTGCCAGACTCCGACCGTCACTCTCGGAGTCGGTTGCCGAAACCCTGGTGCATGCATTTGTCACCACACGCTTGGACTACTGCAATGGTGTCCTGTTCGGGGTTCCCAACAAAACCCTGGACAGGCTCCAGTATGTCCAAAACTGTGCTGCTAGGGTCCTCACACACACAAAGCCGTGGCAGCACATCACTCCCACCCTCATCCACCTACACTGGTTGCCGGTCAAGTCCCGCATCACCTACAAAATCCTCCTCCTTACCTACAAGTCCCTCCATGCCCTTGCCCCCCAGTACCTATCGGACATCCTTCACCCACATGCCCCACCCCGGAACCTGCGGTCCTCAGACTCCGGCCTGCTTACCACCCCCCCCGCACCAAACTGCGAACCTTTGGGGACAGAGCCTTCAGCGTGGCAGCCCCCACCCTCTGGAACGCTCTCCCGGCGGAGATTCGCAACATCCCCACACTCGATGCCTTCAAAGGGGCCCTCAAGACCCATCTGTTTGCCAAGGCTTTCGGCCCCTAAATCGATCTGTTGTTTTGTCTGTCTGCCTTTTGTTTTGTTATGTTGTTTTTTGCCTATTACTTGTAAAGCGACCTTGGGTCCCTTGAAAGGCGCTATATAAATTCAAGTTATTATTATTATTATTATTAGCTAGTCTATTTTATGCTATAGTAGAGCATAGCGAATTGAACCTTATCAATGCATACTAGGGGTGTAACGGTATCCGTATTTGTCCCGTACCGTCACGGTTCGGGCTTCACGGTTCGGCACATGCAATCACACGGCGAATACGCCTTTTTTTACGAGTGGGACAAAAGTCTGTCACTCAGGGCAGTATTACACTATATATAATCCAGGGGGCGGTATTGCGCCTAAAAGCCAGCCGCCCGTAAATAACAAATGAAGAACAAGAACAAAACGAACACAATACATGAAGAAGAAAAGTTAGCTATGGCGAGTTCACACAACACACAGCTAGAAGACCCACCTGCTTCTTTTAAATCAGGTGTGTGGGAACATTTCGGGTTCCCTGTGGACTACAACAATGATGGGGTGCGAGTTGTGGATCGGACGAGGACGGTGTGTCGGCGTTGTTCGACAGCGGTGCGGTATGCTAGTGGTAACACGTCAAACATGCTCAAGCACATCCGAGTCAGTCTCAGTCCCCAGCGAGAGGGTTTTCTCGACGGCAGGTGACATAGTTACCGCCAACAGACCTGCCCTCACTACTGACAACGGAGACAAACTCATCTTTTAGAAGAACAACTTGAACATAGAGTAAAGCTTGAGTACCTTTATTTAGGCATAATGGCCTCACACACTCACAAGTTAATTACACATGTTAGACATTGCTCCTAAAGGTGCAGATTTTATTTTTGTTTTATATTATTGTATTTATTTTATATTTTGACATCAGGAGATGTTATACAGTTCTGTATTGCCTTTTATTGAGTGTGATTGAAACACTTTCTTATTATTTATTTTAATATTTTCAAGACATTCTTTTTAGTTGTACAGCTTATTTAACCTTTTAGTTTGACATCAGCCATTATAATATGGCCATCTGAGTGTGTGTGGTACTGTTTGTGGTTTGTTTTTAACTGTGTAATACAGTTAATGATTCCAAATGTTAGAGTTCTTTATTTTCATATAAAAACTTGCACGACTGTTAAAAATAAATAACAGCAAAAAAATTATGCATTTGTGACTTTTCTTTGCTTTTCCTTGTTGTACCGAAACCGTACCGAACCGTGACCCCCAAACCGAGGTACGAACCGAACCGTGACTTCTGTGAACCGTTACACCCCTAATGCATACAGTAACCTAACTAGCAAACTAACTATCTAACGTACAAGGATGACCTTATTTTACCAACCTCCCACAGAAGCCTTTTGGTATACAGTAGCATCCCACTTAATGTTTATACTTCTCTATTACATTTAACTTGGATGCTACGCATAGCATTGTTAGCACAGATGGCGCTACGATTGCTCAAATGCTAACCCAACTCTAAACATTCATTAACGTTAGCTAAATAAAAACACCAGTAACATAACATAAAGTACGCAGGGTTGACTTACCGAAGAAACTGCATTCATGGACGGTCTGTTTTAACGGCAGATAAATCCTATATATGACGAATAGTCCACCAGGAACCAACACAACAAACACGGCCGAGTTCAAGTGGTGTTCTCCTGGTGAGCTGAGCCCCTGTAGCATCACGGAGCCAATGGAGCTAGCAGAGAGGAGCTAGGAGCAGCAGTCCCGTTGTCATGAAGTAACCTAACTATATACAGAATATGTTTTTGTGGATCCAGGCTAGAAACATGTTCATTTTCTGATGTTAAGTTGGACATTTTAACATAGGGTCTACGGGAATTGCTCCCATCTGCCTCCATCTCGCCTACAGTTTGCAGCATTGGGCTTCACCGCACTCTGTCCCGGAGTTCGCCGCTTGGCTCTGATAGGCCAGAAGTCGGTTTGATTGCATTCGGGCTCGATTGTTTATCCTGTCTGAGTAGCCCGGATGATGTTGCATCGCAATTTTGGACATCGAATTTTAAACACCGACATTTTTTGACGTCGAATTTTAAACACCGAAATTGCGCATTCGAATTTTTTTCACTTGAATTTTTGGGATCTGAATTTGACTATTCGAATTTCTTTAACTTGAATTGTTACATTTTTATTTCACATAGGTAAATTCGGAGCAAAAAAAATTCAGATACATGATTTTCAAAGTAATTATTTTCAATGCTATAAATTTGGTGTCTGATAAAATTCAAATACTTCTTTCTCTTGTTTGCTTCCATAGTTCTGTTTTATATAAACAACTATGGCACTATGACAGGATGTGTAAACACAAAAACAGGATGTGAGAAAGATAAAAGAGAATAGAGATGTCATGTTTTCCAATTTGCAAATATTACAATCTACCTGAAAACAATCCTGGTCTTGACCACGGATAAGCAACCGTAGCTGCTGTGTGGCGTCGGTCGAATTGTTCCTTAGAACCAGCTTCTGTTGCCTGGAAAGCAATGGCAGATAAGTAATGTAATAACAATTTGTGTCCAGCAGTCCCATGTCAAACTAAATGTCTTTGACAAACTTTGATTTGATATTGAGTGATTATATTTTTGTCCTGACTCCTGACCTAATAAGACAGCTGAGCTAAACCTGGGTCCAAGAGAAAGAATGCATGCATTCATTGAGTTTGGGAATTTTAGCTCCTTACTGCTGTCAGTACTTTACCTCCATTCAATGAGAAATTGTCCATTATGTTGCAATAGCTTCTGAGAAATAACACTCCCTATAGACTTCTGTCCCTTCTTATGAACACCATTACACAAGATTTAATTGAAAAACATAGACGACTGGACTTCAGGTTTTTTATGGATTACTTTTCACTGAATAATTGATACCTATAAGTGTTTTATTTAGTAACAAAAACAAATTATGAAATGAATGGAAAAGTTACTTACACAGCTCGTCCCAGAGTGACTCCTCCCCAGGCTACAAACTGTTTATTAGAGAGAATTGGTGGAACATCATTGGCCACAGCGGGAACCACGACATCAGCAGAGGGACTGGGAGCTTTCCCCGAGTCCTCTGGGACAACTTCGCCTTTCAGGGTTACCTCATACTGAGGACCTGATGGCAGCACCAAGATGGTGAGAAGGCTGCAACAAAACAAGCACCACCAAGTCAATCCAAATGGGTTGTAAAGATGGCCACTGAAGATGTGACATGTTTGGGATATACAAGGATATAACCCAAGACTCTTGCTTATGAACTGTTCATCTAAGCATATCAAGTCCCCCCAATATAAAAAGATAAGCGATGTCAAATGCATTATGGTGTATTTTGTATCCAATGTACAGAACCCATGGCTGTCCATGTGAACTACTGCAAAAGCAATTTATGTTTGTATACCTTTCTTGATATTTCCTGCTGCCCTGTGCTTTGAAGGAGACCACGATGCCTTGCTCCTCTCCCATCCTCAGGGACAGTTCATCAGGTGTAACAGAAAAAAATTCCTCAGCATCACTGCACTATAGAAGGAATATAAGTGAGACGGCAAATGTTTGAATGAGGTACGAGAATGATGGGAGGCAACAAGGAGGAAGAGATGGAGAATAAAAGTAGCTAAATAGCAATGAATCCCTACTGTATGTTTCACAGTCTGAGCACAAAATGTCACAGAGGCTTACCCAAACCCCAGATCTGATTGGAAAAGTAAAGGTCACAATTACCTTGAGTTTCAGCTGCACGTCAATGTTTCCAGCATTCTTTAATGGCAGCGTCTGTTGACTAGATTTACCCAGTGGAACAGACAGACTGACAGTCTAGACAAAAGAAGCACAAAAAGTATTTTACGGCCATCTCTACAGAGGCCAAGAAAAGCTGAACAAAGAACTAAACATGATGATGATGAACATGATGATACAAAAGTTAAAACAAACTGAATTGCTTGTATTCATTATTGATCTAGTCATTTCATTTCCCAATGTCTTTTGACATCATATGAAACACAACCAACCCTTTTAAATGCAGTTTGAAATATCAGACCCATCACGTTAAATAAAATTTTTAAAAAAAGCAACATTTCAAAGTTTTAAGTGAGTGAGTGCACATGTGTACTTGTACAGATGTCAAACTAATTCTCCATCTGCTTGCTGCCGTTTAAACATTTGGATACTCATTTTACAATTGCAAGATACCCTCTCAATGGCGAAGACTATCTCACAGTTAAGTTTAACTAAATAACCTATTTTAAAGTTGCGTAAGCTACAGGCTTACTGCTCTTAAACAGAAATATTAAGAAACTGATTAGACTTATTGTCCAAATTGGTAACTATATTCCATGCATTTTCTTTTTTGAGACTACTTTTTTTTCATTATCTTTAAAATATACCTTGTTCGGGTAAAAGTGGTTTCCAGTTCAATTAAATTGGCTAATACAATTCAAGCTGGTGTATCTCATTAAATCAGAGATACAATCATGCATAACAATGTGTTTGAACTGTAGTGGTGGGCAGAGATACACTGTCAGTCGACAAAAAAAAACATAGTTTTACTACCTGCAGGTCTTTAGGAGCATGGACCCTTGCAGTTCCACATTTGGCCTTGAGGGGAACACTCCTGATCACATGACTAGGACCAGGAGAATCCACTTCAATGTCCACACGACCATTGTACTCATCAGCAGGACCAAGCTCTCCTGACAAGCACAGCCACACACAGATCGGGTTAACAGAAAAATATTTGGTCTGTACGTACATTTAAAATGGTTTGTGTATGTATGTTTCAGCTATAGTCTTTAGTGTCATAGAACTCCAGATGTACAATAATGAGAAATGCAAGGATGGATATTGGACCAAGTCATTGTTTTGCAAGTCACAAGTAAGTCTCAAGTCTTTGCACCAAAGTCCAGAGTCAAGTCCCGATGGGCAAGTCCAAAACTTTGAAAAACAAGTCTTATATGAGTCATTATGTGCTTTTCATCAAATATCTAAAACGTACACAAATGAGTGCTTTTACACAATGTATTCATTTCTCAAACAAGTTGCCCCTGAACTAAAAAATTAAAGAGTACCATAACACTAATACAAACAAAAACAATCAGTAAATGCATAGTTGTTCATTATTGAATTGCAGATCAAACTGCTCTTTATTCATCATATTAATAATTTACTAATCAATTTTCTCTCTGCTGGTAAAGTAATGTGTTTAGAAATAAGTCCGAAAATTCAAAATGTTTTAATTTAAATTGAGGTGTTTATTGACCTTTTTAACAAAATACAACAAAAATATTTGGTAATTATTTACATACAGTGGGGCAAGAAAGTATTTAGTCAGCCACCAATTGTGCAAGTTCTCCCACTTAAAAAGATGAGAGGCCTGTAATTTGACAAAAATAAGACAAAATGAGAAAAAAAAATCAACAAAAAAAAAATCCAGAAAATCAAATTGTCTGATTTTTAAAGAATTTATTTGCAAATTATGGTGGAAAATAAGTATTTGGTCAATAACAAAAGTTCATCTCAATACTTTGTTGTATACCCTTTGTTGGCAATGACAGAGGTCAAACGTTTTCTGTAAGTCTTCACAAGGTTTTCACACACCGTTGCTGGTATTTTGGCCCATTCCTCCATGCAGATCTCCTCTAGAGCAGTGATGTTTTGGGGCTGTTGCTGTGCAACACAGACTTTCAACTCCCTCCAAAGATTTTCTATGGGGTTGAGATCTGGAGACTGGCTAGGCCACTCCAGGACCTTGAAATGCTTCTTTCGAAGTCACTCCTTTGTTTCCCGGGTGGTGTGTTTGGGATCATTGTGATGCTGAAAGACCCAGCCACGTTTCATCTTCAATGCCCTTGCTGATAGAAGGAGGTTGTCACTCAAAATCTCATGATACATGGCCCCATTCATTCTTTCCTTTACACGGATCAGTCGTCCTGGTCTTTTTGCAGAAAAACAGCTCCAAAGCATGATGTTTCCACCCCCATGTTTCACATGTATGGTGTTCTTTGGATGCAACTCCGCATTCTTTCTTCTCCAAACACGTCTAGTTGAGTTTTTACCAAAAAGTTCTATTTTGGTTTCATCTGACCATATGACATTCTCCCAATCTCCTTCTGGATCATCTAAATGCTCTCTCGCAAACTTCAGACGGGCCTGGACATGTACTGGCTTAAGCAGGGGGACAGGTCTGGCACTGCAGGATTTGAGTCCCTGGCGGCGTAGTGTGTTACTGATGGTAGCCTTTGTTACTTTGGTCCCAGCTCTCTGCAGGTCATTGACTAGGTCCTCCCGTGTGGTTCTGGGATTGTTGCTCACCGTTCTTGTGATCATTTTGACCCCACGGGGTGAGATCTTGCATGGAGCCCCAGATCGAGGGAGATTATCAGTGGTCTTGTATGTCTTCCATTTTCTAATAATTGCTCCCACAGTTGATTTCTTCACACCAAGCTGCTTACCTATTGCAGATTCAGTCTTCCCAGCCTGGTGCAGGTCTACAATTTTGTTTCTGGTGTCCTTTGACAGCTCTTTGGTCTTGGCCATAGTGGAGTTTGGAGTGTGACTGTTTGAGGTTCGGACAGGTGTCTTTTATACTGATAACGAGTTCAAACCGGTGCCATTAATACAGTTAACAAGTGGAGGACAGAGGAGGCTCTTAAAGAAGAAGTTACAGGTCTGTGAGAGCCAGAAATCTTGTTTGTTTGTAGGTGACCAAATACTTATTTTACAGAGGAATTTACCAATTAATTCATTAAAAATCCTACAATGTGATTTCCTTGATTCTTTCCCCCCATTCTATCTCTCATAGTTGAAGTGTACCTAGGATGAGAATTACAGGCCTCTCATCTTTTTAAGTGGGAGAACTTGCACAATTGGTGGCTGACTAAATACTTTTTTGCCCCACTGTATGTGATTTTTTTATTTATTTTTTATCATATTTGATACGTCAGGCCTTTATGGCAATGTATTGCACAACCCGAACCAACAGGCTGCGACAAAGAAGGGAGATGCGTGCCACAACGTAAGGGGTATTGCGGGGGAACTGCGCTTCTTGATCTTTTGGGGGTTCCAGCTACACTGGCCCAGGTGCCACCCGTGTGGCTGATTAGACGACAGCCCCGCCCACCTCCAGGAACCTGCTAAGACAAACACAAGCAGGCACCCTGGAGTGAGTGGGGCCGTCAAACATTTCAACTGATTTTGTTCCGTTTTTTTAAATTATTTTTTTTAACAGGAGCCCTTTTACAAGCTCTATTTTGCCTTGTGGTAGGACAAAAAGCAGTTTCTGTCCTTGTGGAGGCACAGATGGACTTTACATTTCCCACAGTACACGTGTGAAATGATTGCCTGTGCAGTGCTTGCATCTCTGTCGTGTTTCCCATGTTGGGGAATGATCAATGCCATCCTTTCTCACATCAGCAGGCACACTGGAGTGTTGCCTTTTACGGGGGTACAAATGTACATGTACTATCTCTGGGATTTGAAGCTGAATTTGTAGAGTGCAGACAGCATATCAAGGAGGTCAACACCTCCCATGAACTTGTTGTATGCTTCAACAATGGCTGGTCTGGGAACCATAATGTGTGTCTTGGTTTTTCAATCCCACCTTTTCACACTTTCAGTTGGTTCAATGCCAACATAAGAGGAGAGTAGGTTCACAGCTTTGTTGTCAAACCATCTAACGATGATGTCTTCCTGGTTTACTCTGAAGTCCATTGACCCTCTTCTCTTTTTCTTGAGCTCTTTTTCATCCATCATGTTGCATTCTTTGACACTGTTCATTCGGACAGTGCCTATGTAGTGGATTCCTCTCTCTTTCAGGTGGTTGACCAGTAGAACTGATGTGAAATAGTTGTCTGCAAAGACGTTGTGATTTCTTCCTGCTGGAAGGGTTGATGTCATTTTCAGGACAACATCTCCAGTAACACCAACATCAGATCTCTCCTTGTCTGGATTTTCTGGACCTTGACAAACATCAAAGTCATAAAGGTAGCCACTTTGTCCAGCACGTCCCCACATCTTGAACCCCCATTTGTGAGGCTTTGCTGGCATATAAACACGAAGATGAGACTTTTCCATTGAACGGCACCATAATTTCATCAACTGCATGACATTCTTCAGGAGGTATGCATAGGAATTGCATTAGCAGCTAACTTTTATTCTCCGATTTTTACATAAAAATGGAATTATGGATTATCAATAATTTTTTCAAAGTGACAGACACATTGGATTAACTTTCAGCTGCGTTTTTAAATCGACGTTTGAGGACAGTATTCAGCTATTAACAGCTAAGGTGAGACGATGTTCTGTTTTTGCTCCGTAATGCTACGTGTTGTGATGTCTGTGTTTGAAAAAACACCCCGCAGGCCCCGAATGAGGGGGCTCTCGGCTTAACAGGTTAATTAAATAATCTAAACAGTGTTTTTGGCATTGTGGTAAGCATAATGCAGATTGCATCATGAAATGTACTACAACGACACATATTTTCCAACGTCACATATTTTCCGGAGAAATGTACACAAAAACCTGCTGTATACTATTTGATACATACATTTTCAACACGATTTCTCTATGAAATAAGCTACAAAATATAAACTGATTATAAGTTGCTTCAATACAGTAAATATTCATAGTGAAATATCAGTAACAATATAAATTCTTACCGTAATTTATTCAATATTGGCAAAGATGACGTTTCCAAAAGCGTCTGAACCGTTACATGACGGTAGCCATTTTGGATTTGGTCATTAAAAGCGATCTACAGCCGGCAGTGCCCGAATGATCCACCGGAGGGCAGAAGACATGTATCACATTGCATACAACAGGTCTATTAGGAACATACTAGACCAGGGGTGGCCAACCCGCGGCTCTCGAGCCGCATGCGGCTCTTTGCCTAGTTTCATGCGGCTCTTCAGTTCATATCGAATTGTATATGTGTGAGTTTGGGGGAGAGACACTGACTCCTGACTAGTGTTGCACGGTGTACCGATACTTGAAAGGTACCGCGATACCCTGCCGTTAAAAACGTTACTATTCCTCCGTTTCATTAGTATCGGTACTTTAAGAATGACGGGGGAAAGTACTCCGGTGAGAAAGCGCCATTTAATAAGAGCCGTGTGTGTTCAGCGCTCTGCTTCCACTCCCTGCACTGCAGCCGTGCCTGCAGTCCCGCCCCTCTCGTGCACGCGCTAGCTGCCAGAGCATGTGAGAAAACGAGAAGCATGGCTGCAAGTGGGAGTGCAACTGCCGCTGCGCCTCGGCTTGTTGACAAAAAAGACGCCAGAAGCGAAATTTGGAAGTATTTTAGCTATATCTCTGACAACGAGGGCAAGCCTACGAGGCACGAGGCCTGTCTGTAAGAAATGTATTAATTTTATTTAATACGAATTCTTGTCATTTATTGTTCTCATTGTTTAAAAGTGTGTGTTATGGTTATGGTTCTGGTGTGAAATAAAGCACAATAATTACATTTAAGACTGTTTCCCTTTTTTTAAGAAAAGTATCGAAAAAGAATCGGAATTGCAATTCTTGACTTGGTATCGGAAAAAAAACTAAAATGTTGGCATCGTGACAACACTAGCTACTCCTGACAGTTAAACCTGACATTTAGTAGGTCTGTTAAGTATTGAATGCTGATCATTCTGACCTAATTTGGCCGGTCAAAGTTGTTTGGGCTCGGATAAAATCGCTCCGTTACTTTCGTCCCGTGTCACTTTCGTCCCGGCTCTCCCTACGTGTGTATGTGTGGTGTCAGGTGTCAGTATGACAGGATGACAGCGCGTCTAATTTTGATGTGGCCCAAGAGCCAATCACAATAATACCTGTGATGCAGTGAACCAATCACCTTTGAGGGGGGGAAAACCTATCGTTGATTAAACACTATCCAGTGTTTCCCCTACCATTGTCTTGGAGGGGCGCTGCACCCCGCGAACGGAGTTATATATATTTAAAAAATATATATAATTATTATTATTTTTTAATATATATATAGCACCAAATTGCAAATAATCTATAACTACTGTCACTTTTCACATTGAACATGTGCTCTTTTATTAAATAAACTAAACGCTTTCATTTTAAGTTGTGAGTTTAGTGTTTTTGACCCTAAGAAACACTGATGCATTAATCAATAACAATAATCCACAGCTCCTTTCTCTGCTCCAGAGGATTTAAAAAATATATCCCAATGTCACAAAAATGCATCGGTGACGTGGTTGAAATCTTGTCTCCAGAAAACAACAGGCTTCAGTAGAAGCTGCTGGGAGTCCCAGCAGCTTCTACTGAAGCCTTCAGAGTAAATCAGTCCCCAACTCCAGGGGACTTCCGGCCTGGGACTTTGGGTGCAGTGTTGCCAACTCCATAGTAAGGAAAGTAGCTATTGGCTGTCCGAAAAGTCACCAGAAGTCCCTCTTCTCTGACATCATTACCCAAAACAAAAACAACGCACGTGCCTTGTTTGCTACCGTCGACAGACTAACTAACTAACCCCCCAGTGTCAGTAGCCTCTGAATTTCTATCCACCAGGGCGTGCAATAATTTTGCCTCCTTTTTCACTGACAAAATTCAGAAAATAAGACAAGCAGTCAGTGCCTCTGCATCAGGAACAGCAAATGTGTTGTCTCTGTGTCCACTTAACATCAATTCAAACACCATGACACAATTCCATCAGATTAATGATAATTAATGATATTATTCAACTTCTGAAATCCTCCTCCTGCTGCCTTGATATTATTCCAACGGGATTTTTTAAAGATGTTTTGCCTTGCATTGCCTCAGATCTACTTCATATAGTAAACAAATCTCTTCACTCAGGTATTTTTCCACAGGCCCTGAAAACTGCAGTCATTAAACCGCTCTTAAAAAAGAATAATCTAGATGCTTCAGTAATGAACAATTACAGGCCCATATCAAACCTGCCATTTCTAGGTAAAATCATTGAAAAAGTTGTTTTTCAACAGCTGAGTAATTTTTTGCATTTAAGTGACTGTTTCGATGTGTTCCAGTCAGGCTTTCGTCCAAACCACAGTACTGAGACTGCTCTTGTAAAGGTCTTTAATGACATCCACTTAAACACAGACAGTGGCAGAACTTCAGTGTTAGTATTATTAGATCTCAGTGCTGCATTTGACACTGTTGACCACAGCATATTACTAGACCGACTGGAAAACTGGGTGGGACTTTCGGAAACCGTCCGAAATTGGTTTGAATCCTACTTAAAGGACAGAAAAAACTTTGTTTCTATTGGTAAATACACATCTGAGTTGACAAATATGACATGTGGGGTTCCTCAAGGCTCCATCTTGGGGCCTCTTCTCTTTAACATCTACATGCTACCACTGGCTCAGATAATGAAAAACAACAAAATAAGTTACCATAGCTATGCAGATGACACACAAATGTACGTAACAGTTTCAACAGGAGACTATGCTCCAATTCAAACACTGAGTAAGTGCATTGAACAAATCAATGACTGGATGTGTCAGAACTTTCTCCAATTAAACAAAGATAAAACTGAGGTAATGGTTTTTGGAGCCAAGGCAGAACGTATAAAAGTTAGCGCTGAGCTTCAGTCTGCAATGTTCAAAACAACAGATAAAGCCAGAAATCTAGGTGTAGTCATGGACTCTGACCTGAGTTAAAAGACTAATGTCGCAGCAGGATTTGGAAAAACTTGTCCATGCTTTTATCTTCAGTAGACTCGACTACTGCAATGGTGTCTTCACAGGTCTCACTAAAAAATCTATTCGGAAGCTGCAGCTGATTCAGAACGCTGCTGCTCGAGTCCTCACTAACACTAAGAAAGTGGATCACATCACTCCTGTTCTGAAGTCTTTACACTGGCTTCCTGTGTGTCAAAGAATAGATTTCAAAATACTGCTGCTGGTTTATAAAGCACTGAATGGTTTAGGCCCAAAATACATTTCTGACCTCCTGCTAAATTATGAACCATCCAGATCTCTCAGGTCTTCAGGGACTGGACTGATCTCTCAGGTCTTCAGGGACCCAGAGTCAGAACTAAACATGGTAAAGCAGCGTTCAGTTATTATGCTCCAAACATCTGGAACAAACTCCCAGAAACCTGCAGGTCCGCTGCAACTCTGACTACTTTTAAATCCAGGCTGAAGACTTTTCTTTTTGTCGCTGCTTTTAATTGAACTATTCATATCTTAGACTGCACTGTAACTTTTATCCATGTATTTTTTCTTTTAATGTTTATCCATGTATTTCTTCTTTTAATGTTTATTTTATTAGCTTTTCTTTTTAATGACTGATTTTAAATGCCATTTTCTTAATATCTTTCATTTGTTGTAAAGCACTTTGAATTTCCTTGTGTTGAAAAGTGCTCTATAAATAAACTTGCCTTGCCTAAATGACGTCATCGCTTAATTTGCATATCATGTAATGGCGGTAAAAAAAACGTTCCACCCCCTTCAAGGATCAAAACTTAAAACCACCAGAGTAAATCCAGACGACAGTAGATCAGAAATGTCTCTATTAGACAAAGTAGAAATAGTTATAAGTAGAAATCTCCCTTACAATAAAAGGCAGTATTGCCCGTGTGTCATCTCCAATAAATGGCTTCAACCATCCTTTAAACTCAGGGTTTGATTCCCACTCCTTTCTGTACTTTTGTGAATACAGTTTAGACTGTGACATGATGACCTACCTACGTGAATGTTTCGCTTGACACAGAGAGGCACACACACAGTGGACGAGGTGATTAAGTGACTGATGCTGTGTGAGTCAAAGCAAAGGCAGTTATTTATTATAGTGTGACAGTGAAGAAACATTTACAATTTACATTTAAATCCCTCTCAAAACTAGGACGGCTTGGCGTTTCCGCAATTCATTTACAGTCTCGACGCGGGAGGGTGTGGCTGTCTCCTCTCTGCTCTGACTGCATCTGAGCTGCTGCGGGAGGCAACTAGTGCCTGTGAGTACTATGGGAGGGCAGAGGGGCTCACGGCAGCACCCGCGGCTCGTTAACTGCTGAACAATACATGAGTCTCCAAACACCAGAAAAGTCCCTAATAACAGCATTACAAGTCGTTAGATTAGTCGTTTGTCACTTTTGACAAAAATAAGTAGCCGGAGGGTTTGGAAAGCCGCCAAATTTAACGACAAAGTCGCCAAGTTGGCAACACTGTTTGGGTGGCAGTATACGCCGTGAAGTTGTTTGTGGCCTGCCAGTAAACCCAAAGCAGAAGAAGGAGTGACGTCAGCGGCTTCATTTGCCTAATCCTTCCCCAGGAACTTATTCCGGTGCGAACGCGATCTGTGGGTTTTACAAATCCTGCACTCCGCTTTGCTTTCTCCAATATCATTGAAATGCAGCCAGAAGCTTCTTTTTCTGTTTTCGCTCATTTCTTGACTTTTTCCCCTACGTGCTCACATTTGAATCCGTCTCCCCTTCTTTCTGACTCTCTGTGCAGCTGGCCTCTACCACTATACTTGCTATCTTTGGAGCGTCTGCCCCCCCTCCCTTCTTTCACATAATGGTATGATCCTAGTGCGTCCTCGCATATGATTGGCCGCATAGTGTGTCCAGCAAAATAAAGTCCCGCCTCTGCCTGCATGGATTTTCAGCAAAGCTGAGTAGGAGCGGCTGAAGCTTGCGTTCGACGCGTCGAGACCCCTGCATTAAAGTATCAAGTCTAATCAAGTCCAAGTCGCGAATAATTGGTGTTAAAGTCCAGGTCGAGTTGCAAGTATTTTGTGATATTGTCAAGTCGAGTCAAAGGTCATACAATTTGTGACCTCTGGCAGTTACTATAATAAAGTGTCAAGTATCTAATCCAAATAGATTACCTGAAGTAACTGTGTACTTCTGAGGAGCCTTAAAGTGAACCCAGAACATAAAGCCCTGTGGATTCTGAAAAAAGAGAACAAAAGTGCAAGTTGTCATGTTACTGATGAAGCAAATTCCACTGCTTACTAGCGGATACAGAGAATTAGAACTGTGAAACTATGTTACCCATATCTCTACCCGTCTTATCACAGCAATAACACTTTTCATTTTGGTGGATACCACAATTGCCTGAGCATGCTTTAGTTAAAACACAAAAGAAAAACTGGCAGAATGAATAAATAATAAAATAAGAGACCAAGAAGCTGAATGAGGTTATAAGGATTAAGGCAATTCGAACCTGTTCGTAGCTGGCATGCATCACATGATTCATCACCGAGGGAGAGGACACTGCGGCCATGTGTCCAGCCTGCTGTTTCGCCTCAGATGTGTTGGTAACAGGGTGCCTGGAAAAGGTGAAGCACCTCCAGGCTGTAGCGTTCTAGGGTAAATGACATGTAAAAAATTAACCACTCAGATATTGTTTATCATGCTCACTGCTGTGTTTTTGCACTGCAAAGAAAAGCAAGTGCTGGTAATGAGAACATTTCTAAATGGTACTATTTACTCACTGCACTGATGACCAGACGGATGGGCACTGTAGCATGAGTCATGTTGAGCAGTTTGAGAGGAAGGGATCTGGCACTGCCTCCTGAAAGGTCTCCAAAATCCAGACAGCCTGATTCATTTAATTCAACCTGGGAATCAAATTCAATTTAAGAACCTTTCTTGCAATTGATAAGCAACATATTCGATTTAAATAAAAGTGTGATTAGCATTGAATCTCTACAATATTAAAACACAATGTTGAATGAATCTCTGAAGAGTGTGATCTTTGCACTGGGGCCCTTACCTCTAGCGCAGGATTCTCTGCTATAGCAACCAGAACAACTCTTTTAGCAAAGATGCTGGCCCTGGCTGCAACCTCCGTCTCGGCAGATGCAGGCCAGGAGCAAACACTAAAGACACACTGGTAGACACCAGCCTGTGGAGGGATAAACAACAACTTCTGCTCCTCTGTACTCTTGGGGGCAATGATGGTCTTGTTTTTCACTATAAGCCACTGGAACGGGAGGCTATCCACCTGTAGGGTTGGCAACAAAGACAGAAGTAAGAATTTGAGCATTGTTGTCAGTAGGGGTGACCCTGAATATTAACTATTAAGCGATTTAAGGAACCAGGTTAACTGCTAATCTTTCAGTCAATCATACAATACAGCTTTATGTATAAAGAACTTTAAAACCTCCATACCAAAGTGCTGTACAGTCAAATAAACAAAACATACAACAAAGTAACACAGCTCAGCTCACACACACACCATAAAACAAGCACAAGAAAAAACAATAGACAATTTAAAAGCATAAAAGCAACAATCTACAAGATGTCAATACAATAAGGAGAAGAGCTGGGATTTCAGAAGCGATTTATAAACAGACAGTGTGGAGGCCTGTCTGATGTGCAGGGGCAGATCATTCCACAGTGTTGGAGCTGCTACAGAGAAAGACCCCCTCTGAGCTTAGACCTGGTTCTGAGCACATTCAGGAGACTCAAATAATTTTGCAAGTTATTACAAGCTGACGATACAATTGTTACGATATTTGTTGCATTATGCTCTTTGCCACTGTATAGCATCAAGCCAACTCGGCTCACCTTCTCTCCATCAATGGCCAAGCTGGTGACAGTAATTGCTACTTGCTGCCATCTCTCCGAGGGGTTGAAGAGACTCAGGGAGGTTTGTGAAGCGATGCCTACACAGCAGGTGTGAGGGAACCGCAGTTCTTCTGGCACCACCACTTGTCCTGAGGATGACAGTGGAACAGGGAGAGCTGATACATGGAAATGCTGCCACTCCATGGAGAACAAGTTGGAAGTGGTGTCTTATTGTAGAAGGAGACAATCTTGCAGCAATTAAAAATTCAGAGTGAAAATGCTTGATACAATTTTCTAAAACAAAACAAATAATTGTCGTCCTGTATTTAACAAAACAGTTTTCCACATACTGTATATGACTTATTATGGTATTACAAGATAACAGATTAAGACGAAAATCATTTCAAGAGTGCACACAATATAATCACATAGGTAAAGGAAGTGAAGTCCATGGCTACCTCTCAGATCCTCAAGACCACCAGCCCCAATTGGCTCTACACCATATTGACTGAAGGGTTTTCTCATCATTCCCGCATCCTGCTGGCCATGATGGAGTCTATTGAGGTGATGTGTTCCAGCAGAGCCAGGGATCCCCAGAGGAACTGATGTGGGATGGATGTGTCTCCCTGATAGTTCAGTGTTGGGTATGCCTAGTGAAAAAAATGGAAGTGAGAGAACTCATTTATCTCATTGTATTATATATTATTGGGGCTTTAACCATCATGTTGCATCATTATTAACTTTGTAGTGGTTTTGGTATATCTCATTCACAAAAGCAGAGACAAAAGACATGCCTGTAGAGGACACACTGAAGAGACCATGTCCTGTTGCTCCCACATGATAGGCACTAGGATGTAATGGAACTTCAGGTCCCAAATACTGCTGAGCCAGCTGTGAGTTGAAAAGTGAGCGTCCAGCGAGAAGGGACTGTATATCTCCTTGGTGGGGACGGTCAATCAAGCCAGCACACTGGGGATTAAAGCTGGGGATGGGTACATAGTGAAGTCCCCCTGATGTGTATGATGGCATTCCAAGGCCACCAGCATACACTGACGATGCCATTGAGCTAGCAGCTCCCCACTGAGAGCTTGGAGGTGCACTGCTGTTAGTTTGCTGAATGTTCAGATTACTGCAATAGCCTGAGTCCACTTTAGTGAGCTGTCTTACATTGGACTCAGAGATGTGCTTGTGGTTGTGATCCCCAGGTCTGTCTCCGGGGAAGTGGTAGTTACATTCACTCTGGCTGCGAATGCAGCTCAGACCAGATGCACTAAGTGAGGGCTCTGGGCTTTTACTCTGCTGTGCTGGTAGTGGGTCCAGACTTTTACAATGCTGTGGTCGCACCTGGTCCAGGCTTTTAGGCAAGCCAAGAATATCTTGGGCAGACTGTTCATCTTGATCCAGAGGTGGAGTTGGACTGAACCTGATGATGGTGGAGCTCAGTGCCATGGTACAGTTATTCTGTGGACAGAATAACAACAAGATAATTTATACAACACTTGTGAGTAATACATACACAGAAAAATTAAATATACATATCATTTTTAATATAAGGTTATCTGTGCATTTGTCCAATACAAGTATTAAAAGCAGTGGGCAGCCATTATATAGCGCCAGGAAGCAGTGTTGGGGTCCTAGTGCCTGGATCAAGGGCACCTCTGCAGTGCCCCGAAGGCAAACTGGCACCGGTTTTTTTTATTTATTTTTTTTATAAACGTGTCTAGCAGGACCTGAAGTTTCCCTTGTAAAACAGCATGTAAGTACAGACCATTTTGCTTTGTGTAACATGAGGGGAGCTTTTAGTATGGTTTCATCTAAGGTTATTCTTGCATTAATTAGTGTGAATGCTATTTACAGCATTCCACTATAGTTCTTTGAATCTTTATTCCCCTTATTTCAGCCAATACTTTGGCTCTCCATAACTTCAGCTTACTTTCAGCTACAGAAACCATTTAAATATTAAACTATTCAGCCTTTTCAGGAATCGATGGGAAACTTTCAACTTTTTAAAAATATTTGATACTTTTTCAAATATTCAGCTTTTTAAACTCTTTTTTGGAAGTCAATGGGACGACTCTTCAAATCCTCTTTTCCTACACCTTGCGCTAAATGCTTCTCCTTCCACATACTTTCAGCTAGATACTTCATTCCAACTTTAAAATGATCACAAGACCTTCAGCTATTCAATTCTTATTCAGATTGTTGACATCTTTTACACTTTTTGAGATATTTAACTTAGTTTGGAGCTTGGTAAAGAGGCTTTCTACAGATTTTAACATTAGTGTGTATTGAGCAGCTCGTTAACTCTAGAGTGCTTTGATGTCAAAACAGAGTGGCGGACAGCTTGAAATTCGCCCAAAATTTTTTTTTCAACTTGCCATAATTCCCAAACCCTACACTCCTGAGACATAATTTTTCATGTAAAATGTAGGAAAACCTCTCCTAGGTTGGAAGGTTAAACATAATTAAGAACAAATGTTAAACAAAATGCCTCTTGAGGGCATGAAGAGACAAAAACTTGTCAAAAATTCCACCTACTCCCATGTAAACAATTTCCTAAAGTACACTTTAGATCAGGGGTTGGCAACCTTTTTGATATGAAGTGCCATTTCAAAAATAAATTGTTATCAGCGTGCCAACGATCGCGAATTATCAACGGGGGGGGGGGGGAAGCAGTGTGTGGACCTATCAGCGCAATGTATGATGCCGAATTTAACAATAACATTTAAATAATTGGTTTAAACGGCATAATAATAAGGACGATCGTCCGTTCTGTGATTCTCCAGAGATGAGATCGCTGTCCCTTTAAAAAAGAGAGAGAGAGAGAGAGAGAGAGAGAGAGAGAGAGAGAGGAGAGAGAGAGAGAGAGAGGTGTGGCTTGTGCATGTGTGTGTGTGGATGGTAGAGCGACAGTGAGGGAACGTGTGTATGTTTCTGGAAGTGAAACGAGGAAGCAGAAAAACAGAGGTCTGTGATGTATTTTGTGAAACAGAAGAACAGCTAAATAAATGCAACGGCCTCCCAAGAAGAGCTCGCCTCTCTCCAGTCATTTAAGCTAAAGTGCGTTATTGAACCTGAAGCTTGTTGCTTCTGCCCTGGGAGACGACAGAGAGTCAATCCCTCCTCGACTACGGTCTGGGAGCCGACAGGAAAGTTCAACACACAGATGGCCAGTCCGCCCCTTTGTAGCATATTATTTCGATGAGAGATGAGCAGATCGCCACTGGGCTTTCAACTAAAGACACAGCCACGCAAAAACTGCAGCATTTGTACAGCTCCTTATGGCTACTGCAATTAGTGAAGTGCTTTCCTCTGTGGAGAAACGATCTGCACCACGGAGGAAAGCGGCAGAAAGTCACCTGGAGTTAAAGAGAGCGGGGCTGCGCTGCGTGCATGGCTTCCTTCTGCAGGTAACGGGGAGATGCGCTCTGGCGGCGATCTCGTTCAGGATCCGAAAATACAATTTAAATATTTTGCACACTTATTCCACTTATTCCTAGTGTGCCACTGGTTACGGTGCCGCGTGCCAGGGGTTGCCGACCCCTGCTTTAGACAAACTGCTCCCATCTTCACATTTACCACACAAAACCCAAAAAAAAAAAAAAGCATCCCTGATGCTCACGGTCTGTTAATTTTTTGATAGGAGCGATAGTTTTTGAACAGGTGGCAAAATTGTCAGATATAATCCAATGCATTCTTAATGGCACTCAGTGCTGCAGCTGGTAACCATGGTGTTGCTGGGCAGATTGAAACCTTTGATCTCTGGGCTCACACAGGTGTTATGATTAGGAGCTCAGCACAGAAACAAACACTGACAAACATACTGGACTTTAACAGACTGTCTCAGCCTATTCTTTTCTGTCTGATGGAGACTTCATACTGAGTTGCATGTTCCACATATTTTAGACATTATTGGTTGGTATGGTTCAAAAGGTACGGACACACAAACCCGATTATCGGCGTTGGTGGGCGTCAGGCCGACGATGAGCGTCGACACGCCCTACTTGGATTGGTGTGTCCCGCACCGTCGGGTCTTTTCAGCCGACCGAAATAAATCGGCGAAATAAATCACTCTGATTGGCTGTTCAGCTTGCGAATCAGTGCATGAGAAGCGAAACGGAGGTGAGGGACCCGAACAAACTATTAAGAAGGCAAATCTGAGATTTCATTTAACTCCAGCTATCGACACAGGTTCGGGAAAGCCACTTGAGCTTCTCGCTGTAGAGGGAAAATGGAACTCACGCGCTATTTGTTGTTTGTTTATATCACGCAGTCTGTTCTTCTTCTCTCGGTGTATCACGCAGTCTGTCTTCCGGTTGTTGCCTCTTTTGAATGACGAATACAGACTACCACTGCCTGCTGGTAAGAAGAGTTATTGCCACTCACGCATGCGCAGTTCGTATGTGCTTCTTGGCCGTCGGCTGAAGTCTTTGTGGTGTGTTCCAGTGCGACACATGGCCAAAACGCAGAGACGCGAGGCGACGCAACAGTCGGGGTCCGTCTGTGTCAGTTCTTTGTTGTCAGATTGGTGTGTCCGGGCCTTTAGTCGAAAAGTTTGCAGTCAAAAATATTCTGCTGCTTTCCTAAGCCTTTTTACTTTGTTTCTCTTCTTAATACACATTCATTCACTACTACTTACATCTGATATTTAACTCCTTCAACCTATTTTCAGCTGCAGAAACCATTCAACGATTACATTATTCAGCTATTTCAGGACATTGAGAGTGTTGTTGACATGTTGTTTATACCTTTTTTAAAACCTTTTCTTTTAAATATTAAGCTTCTTCACTATTTTTCCTACTCTTCCAGTTTAACATTTCACTTTCAAGTTTTCAACAAAGTCATTGCAATGCATTTGAGCTGTAACAATTTGATTCAAATCATTTCACTTTTCTGCATTTCTTCGCTAAGTTTAGCAACACACTTACTTGGTTTTTGTAGCTAAAAGCAGCTACCATTCAGCTAATAACATATTCAGCTTTTTCTGCTAAATTCAGCCACAAATGTTCACAGTTTACAGCATTCGCATGCATTTTCTAGTTTGTCCTGCGGTACCTTTTGCCTGTCAGGTGTAGGTATGACAGTGCCATCATTCATTGAGATGTATGTGAGCCTGCTGAGACTGGGGCTGGAGCAGGTTGACTGAGGAGAGAGGTCAAGACCTGGATGTCTGCCTGCTAGACAACCACTGGACGAATCAGGGGACACCATACTAGGACAAGAAAACAAAGAACAAAGAAATACATGAATAATGACTGAAAATGCAAATGTCCTGTGTCTAACCGCAATAATATGAATCAACTAAGCAACAGACTATTTATGATTAAGTCATTATTTTATCAATTTGAGATGTGGTTATACTGAAGCCATTTTAAGATAACTATTTAATCTAATCTACCATTATTAATTTATTTTATTCACTGAAAACCATCTGTAGAACAGTACCCATCAGCTTTGGGAATGGAGGTCTGACTTGGAGAGGAGTGAGTAAGCGGAGAGGTGGACGGTCTGAAGTTATACTGCGTCTCCTCCACGCAAGGCTCAGCAAAACCCTTCAGCAGCTCTGGGAAACAAGTATAGTTATAGTTAGGGGTGGGCGATATTGAAAAATATATTATCACGATATTTTTCAAGCAGTATCACGATAGACATCACGATATTTTTTCATTTCGGTTATTATGGTTATTTTTCAAGTTACTTAACAGAACAAGCACCTACAAGGTAACGGAAACTAAAACAAAAAGGAGTAACAGACCAAAATAGCATTTCAAGCTGGTTTTATTTCTGAAATGAATCCCTGAATGAACAATTCAACATTTTGATATGGCTTCAAGGCACAGTTTCTCAGTATAAAAATGAACTTTCTGAGGTAGCACTAGCAGTGAACATCAATAAACATGAAAAGGAGGGTAAAACATAACTAAGTAAAACATAAAACATCAATGAGGAAAAGTCAGTGCCAAACAATTAAAATGTAAACTTTAGACTTGAAGTGCAATCAAAGACTTTAGCATAACTGAAGGGAAAAACTAAATACCTTATTGATAAAATAAAATATAAGCCAACAAAATCAACCAAGACAATAAATGAAGTCTGAATCCTGACTAGACAGCTTTAGAGCATGTCTTTCACATGAGTTTATTTTTTTTCTATATTTAAAAAAAAAAAAAATTGCATTGTGTTATTAGCATTAATATTATTAATAATATGGTGGCTACTGGTCTTCACAGTTGTTTGAATAAGGGTGCTTACAACTGTTGCATGTGTACGGTTTGAATTAGACACTCCATATTTCTGTATTTGTACTCACCAGGTGCAGGGTCTAGTGGATGCTGGTTGATTTGGCCAGAGAAGCCGACATGCTTCTCCACAGAACTACCAGGTAGTGGAGCAGCCATGATATTCTTCGCTGGAAAATTGCTTTGTCCCTCCTGCTGCTGCTGCTGCTGGCCTGCAGTCTTCACCCTCTGTGGCGGAGAAGAGGAACCTTGAGATGAACCTGGTAGGGTTTTTTGCATTCCAGGTGTAGAAGAGGATCCTGTTTCACTATTTTGTGATGTTTCTAAGGAAGATCTAATATTGTTGGTGGCCTGTTGGTTCCATTCTCCTGGCTTGACATTTTCTGTAAGGTTCCTGCCAGAGGAAGTCCTTTTGTCTGCCAGAGTCGTGAGAGTTGAAGTCTGCCCTGAGCCCACAGATCTTCTGGCAGAGCTGAAAGATGTACGGGGACGAGGGATAGAGCTTCTTTTTGAGTGACCCTTATGACCGGGAGATAATGAATTTGGCTCTGTAGACAAGCTAGTGTTTATTGAGGTCTCTCTTCCTCGGCCTTTCTCCCCAGTTTCTGTTATTGTTGGCTTCTGTTGAGTCTTACTGTCCACTTGCTGAGCTGAGCTCCCCTGTTTCTCAGGAAACCCTCCCTGAGGGTTCGTTTGAGAGCTGCTGAGGTTGTTAGCCCAGGCGGTCAGGTCAAAGGTGGTGTGAGCCACAGAGGCGTCAGGGCTACATGACACTTCAGTCATTTTCAGGTATTTCTCCATGTCAAAGGCACTCCGCTCTCCAACACAGGTGCTTCTGTGCAGTATGTCCAGCAGGCTGCTCTGATCTGGCTCAGGGAGGTTCTGTGTAGGTGGAACATTGAAAAAAAGGAGAGGGCACTCACAATGTTGACTTGTCCCTGTATCGTAAATACAGAGTATTATCTCAAATTGGACACTACAAAACGTTACATGTTCTTTGTAACGTTTAAGAGGGAAACAAAAGTAAGATTTTGAGTTTTCCTCTAGTGAGATTTTTTAAATAAAGACCAGACAAATAATCAACATATTACGTAATATGTAATGAAGCTATTTATATATAAAAAAAAAAATTCAAATTCAAGAAAACAAACCAGATTGAGAGCAATAGTGCAGTACATAGTTGATCAAACCAAAATGCATACTTTAAAATATAGAATATCAAGGTCTTACATGTTCCACTGAGTGGGGTTCCTCTGTAAAGTTGGCTGTAGGTCCAACATGGTCTGCTCTCTCGGGTCTATTCATTGCCCTACTTCTCTTGGAGAGCGCCATTATCATGGCAGCCAGCTGCGATGGGTCAGTGCTGATGGACGCATCAGCAATGGCTGAAGCAATTGTGCTGATACTCAGCATCATTTGGCTGTTGTTACTGTTAGGGGACGCACCGCTTTGGTTACCTAAGCTTGAATCAGAGCCAGAGCCCTCATGGTGGTCAGGTGCAACTCTTACAGTATGATCCTGAAGAGAAGAAGTGATTTTATGTCAGAAAGACATGCTGCCATGCATGTAGTCCTACATATTACATATCAACATATCAGAAAAGCTCCTGTACCTCCTGTTCATACGGTGCAATTTCATCTTTCAGTGACATCCTTTCACCTGGTGCCTCAAGAGTTTGGTCCAGGTCTTCTGCAAATGAGAGGATCATGAATAATAATCAGAAAAGCAGTCTAAATCATTTAGAAGATGCAAACAAAAAGGTGAGGCTAGAAGGTGATTATTCAGCAATAACAATATTGTGAACACACCTGGGTTGAGTGTCTTGTCTGCTTCACTGGGTTCCATAGTGTCAGCTAGAGAGTTGCCTCCAGCTGAGAACTCTGAGGGATGAATTAGGGGAAATGGGTCCCTTTTCTCTGGAGAGGTAATGATGTAGCCAAAGGAAGGCTAGAGGACAAAAGACCAAGCTTTTACTACATGTTACAGTCGGAGGTTAACCCAACCATTAGACTGTATTAACTTGACATAAAGTTAGCAGAAACACAAAAGCTAATACAACATCTGCAGCTAGATCAAACAGCAGCTGCATATCAATGTTGATGCATATCTCATCTATAGGTTTATGTATGAACACATTTTTTATAGTCTTGAAATCAATTCTCAAAGAGACTGATGCTAAGGAAATTATTTGTGTAACAACACAAGGAAAAAATAAAATGGTACTGACCCGTTTAACAAAATCCAAATCATCAGCACTGCCAAGACAGCCAAGGGCTTCAGAGCGCTGTCCAAAAAACTGCCCCAAAGTCAGTCGCAGGTAGCTCTGGTCCCCCTGCTTATACTCTGTGGAGACCTGCGAAGCCCTCATCAGGATGTTACTGTTGGGGGGAACTTTCCAAGAGGAGTCGCTGTTAAAGGTGCTGTTGCTGCTGGCTGGTTCTATCTTCTCCTCCTGTGTGAACAGCAATACTCACAATAAACCACAAGAGGTTGTGCTTTACTAAATACAGCGTGGCTGAGAGTGTGCCAGCCTCTTACAATTCATTTGATTGTGACAAACAATATTTGAAAAAAGGGAGCTGTTGTATACCTGCATAAATTGGTGCTCTTTCTCAAATGTCTCTTGATCCTTAGCTATCTTTTCCAAAGCATCACCTGCAAAGGATTATTTATTAGCAATAGGCATTGATTTATATAAGTACAAAAAAATGTTAAATAAGCATTGGACTTTTTTGACATACTGGGAGGAAGAAATTCCTCAGTCTGTAAGTGGCCAACATTCTCTGAAGTCTTCCCATCAACCTCTTTCTCAAAGGAAGAGTAATATGCCAGGTCAGTCACCCATTGTCCTTCATTGTTCTGGTAAACCACACTCTGTGTGGCATGTGCACCTGAAGAGGAGAGCCATGCTGTTAACACGTATATACATATACACTTACACCAAGAAACAAGCCACAATATGTATTGAGATTGTAGAACAGAGCATTAACTTGGTAAAGATCTTAACATCACTGATAAACACAACCTTGTTTAAATTCCTGCTCCAGGTTGTCTGGGCAATAATTCCACCCATCATCTGAATCTTCTGTGTCCTGGTGGATGCTCTGGGAGAAATACTTGGGTTCCAGGGAGGTTGAAAGGGGAGTGTTGTCGTCCTCACTGGTACCGTCTGAGGCCTCTGCAACACTTACATTCCCACAAGGCCCTCCTCTTAAGCCCAACGAATGCCTGGCACCATCAGGCTCATCTACTCCATCATCATCATCTTCATTGTCCCCATCATGGCATTCAGGAAGCAGTACCTACAATGTTTTTGGATGCTTGTGTCAGACCTATTATTTAAAAGTCTCTTGAAAAGCTATAATGATAACATTTCTTCTTAAGTAGTTTACATTGGAAATGTCACACAATCAATCTTGATGAGGTCTATAACTTCCCTCTTCAAGGTTGCCTTTTCAATGCACAAACCAACAAAGATGACCAGATTGCAATGGTAGTGTCCTTGTTTCAATGTGTGCTCATACATAATGCTGACATCCAGTCAAAATGCCCAAGGATAATAGGTACATGGGTCTTTATAAAACCCTGACCTTCGCCCATTCCCCTGTTATGTATTGTACCTGAGAGAGGTGGAAGCTCCCCTGGGTGCCTTGAAGGTAGGAGAATGTGAGGCTGGCCGATTCCTGAGGTCTCTGGAGTCCAGCTCCACTCCTCAGGTAGGCGGAGTCCAACAGTCTGTCAACAGCAGGCCTAGACTGTGAGCTCTCCATGGCATCCTGGTGTTGAAATGAGAATCACATTGACAACCAGAGCTTTATGTTATATTCATTCATATTTCAGCCTTTGCTGCTTTTAGTTGATCACTGTATTCTGCTGTGCAGTGCTTCATATCTCCATGCAACAGACCACGTTACATTTTCTAAATGAGGCTAACGGTCCTCAGTAACAAACAGGCAAACACAATATGACAGACAACATGTAAACTATGACTTACGAGCTGTTTTAGAATGTATATTTTACTCCATATCTAACTTTCGGAAGAGAAAGACTAGATAACTCTTTGTCTGGAATGTGCATGGTCTACAGTTTGCTACTTATTTTCCTTAAAATAGAAGCAAAGTTTAAAAAAAAACAATATCATACAGAGATGAAAAATAGAGTGGAGGAAATAAGTATTTGATCCCTTGCAGATTTTGTAAGTTTGCGCCTACAAAGAAATTAACAGTCTATACTTTTAATTGTAGGTTTATTTGAACAGTGAGAGTAAGAATATCAAAAAGAAAATCCAGAAATTGAGATGATATGAAAGATCAAAACAGATTTGCATTTAACTTTGGGAAATAAGTATTTGATCCATTGCAGCACATGTGTTAGTACTTGGTGGAGAAACCCTAGTTGGACACACAGAGGTCAGACGCTCTGTTGGTTATTGTCAGAGTGTAAATAAACCAACCCACTGCTATAATCACACTCTCGACCTTGTTCTGACTTATGGTATTGAAATTGAGCAACTATTAGTCGAACCGCATAATCCTACTTTATCCGACCATTTCTTAGTAACTTTTGAAGTACTGTTACTAGACTACAAAGCATTAGTCAAAAGCTCCTGCAGCAGAAACCTATCTGTTAGTGCTATAGCCAAATGTAAGGAAGAGATTCCACCAATACTTAACTCGATAGCATGTCTGCATGTAGGGGAGGAAACTTATACAAAATGTCCACCACCTCAAATTGATCATGTTGTTGATAATGCTACAGATGCGCTGCGAATAAAATTAGACTCTGTTGCTCCTTTGAAAAAGAAGAAAATAAAACATAGATTAGCTCCATGGCATAATGCCGAAACCCGCAAAATAAAGCAAAAGTCGAGACAACTTGAAAGGATATGGCGTTCCACTAAACTTGAAGAATCTCGTTTAATTTGGCATATTACTCTCAATGAATGAAAGCACTGCGTAAAGCGAGAGCAGCCTACTACTCTTCATTAATAGATGAGAATAAGAATATTGCAAGATTTCTTTTCAGCACTGTAGCCAGGCTGACAGAGAGCCATAGCTCGATTGAGCCTTCTATTCCCATAGCACTCAGTAGTAATGATTTGATGTGCTTTTTTAACGATAAAATTGTTACTCTTAGAAACAAAATTAATGACCTCTTGCCTTTGACCAGTATAGTGTTATCAACAGCTTCCGGAAACGTAAGTTCTAATATTACACTAGATAGTAAACTAGAATGCTTTTCAGCCATTAACCTTGAACAATTAAATTAAATGATTCTCTCTTCTAAACCATCAACGTGTATGTTAGACCCAATTCCAACTAAGCTGTTGAAGGAAGTTTTTCCATTAATTAGCACTTCTTTATTAAATATTATGAATATGTCTTTATTATCAGGCTATGTTCCACAATCATTCAAAGTAGCAGTGATAAAACCGCTTCTTAAAAAGCACAACCTCGATCCAGAGGTTTTAGCCAATTATAGACCTATTTCTAATCTTCCGTTCCGCTCAACAATTCTTGAGAAAGCAGTCGCAAAACAGTTGTGTGATTACTTAAAAAACAATGATTTATTTGAAGATTTTCAGTCTGGCTTTAGAACACATCATAGCACAGAGACAGCTCTGGTTAAAGTCACAAATGACATTCTAATAGCCTCAGACAAGGGACTTGTCTCTATTCTTGTTTTGCTCGATCTCAGTGCTGCATTTGATACTATCGATCATGATATCTTATTGCAAAGACTAGAGCACTTAGTTGGCATACAGGGAACTGCTTTAGGCTGGTTTAGGTCCTATCTATCTGAACGCTCTCAGTTTGTACGTGTCAATGATGAATCTTCCACGCAAACCAAAGTTAGCCATGGAGTGCCACAGGGCTCAGTGCTCGGACCTATTTTGTTCACATTATATATGCTTCCGTTAGGCAATATTATAAGGAATCATTCTGTACATTTTCATTGTTATGCGGATGATACTCAACTATATTTATCAATCAAGCCTGATGAAATTAATCATCTAAATAAAATTCAAGACTGCCTCAAGGACTTAAAAACGTGGATGACCTTAAACTTTTTGATGTTAAACACGACCAAAACTAAAGTTATTGTACTTGGCCCGAAGAATCTACGAAACAAATTATCTAAAGATATACTAACTATGGATGGCATTCATTTGGCCTCCAGTGAGACTGTAAGGAATCTTGGTGTTATATTTGATCAGGATTTATCCTTTAACGGCCACATAAAATCAATTTCAAGGACCGCCTACTTCCATCAACGTAACATTGCAAAAATCAGGCACATCTTGCCTCAAAACGATGCAGAGATACAAGTGCATGCATTTGTTACTTCAAGGCTGGATTATTGTAACTCTTTATTATCAGGGTGTACCAAGCAGTCAGTCAAGTCGCTTCAGCTGATTCAAAATGCTGCAGCTCGTGTACCAACCAGAGAGTTAGGAAAAGGGACCACATTACTCCTGTTCTGGCTGCCTTACACTGGCTCTCTATAGAACACAGGATAGAATTTAAAATTCTTCTTCTCGCCTACAAAGCCCTTAATGGGCAGGCGCCATCTTACCTTAAAGAACTCATTATACCCTACTGTCCTACTAGGGCATTGCGTTCCAAGAATGCAGGGTTGCTGGTTGTTCTTAGAGTCTCTAAAAGTACAATGGGAGCCAGAGCCTTTTCTTATCAAGCTGCACATTTGTGGAATCAGCTTCCAGTTTGTGCTCGGGCGGCAGACACCCTATCCGTTTTTAAGAGTGCGCTTAAGACCTTCCTTTTTGATAAAGCTTATAGTTAGGGCTGATTAGATTCAGCCCCTAGTTTTGCTGATATAGGCTTAGTTTGTCAGGGGACATCTTACTTCTTACTTCTCTCTGTCTATACCTGTGTACTCTCATGTTCCGATTAACCCAGCTTCCCCAAATTTCTTTCTTTTTGGTGTCTATATACGCTATATACGCTGGGATCCGGAGTCATGGATGATTCTGCGGTCCTGTGTCCTGCATCGCGAGCCCTGGATCTTGAGTCGTGGCTGTGGTCCTGGATCATAGGTCCTGGATGGATATCCTTGTGGATTCATCTTCCTATTATACACACATGCATTTCCAAACATTTGGACTACCTAGGTTGCAAATGTATTATCTTTTCAATTTACACACGGCATCTATTGCACGTCTGTCCGTCCTGGGAGAGGGATCCCTCCTCTGTTGCTCTCCCTGAGGTTTCTCCCATTTTTCCCTTTAAACTGTGGGTTTTCTTGGGAAGTTTTTCCTTGTACGATGTGAGGGTCTAAGGACAGAGGGTGTCGTATTGTCATAGGGGTGGGCGATATGACGATATATATCGTCGTGACGATATTAGGTCTCCACGATATGCTTTTTCAGAGATATCATATCTATCGTGATAATAAAAAAATTTGAATTTTTTTTTTTTTTAAATATATAAAAAAAATAAACTCATGTGAAAGACATGCTCTAAAGCTGTCTAGTCAGGATTCAGACAGTATTGCACTTCATTTATTGTCTTGGTAGATTTTGTTGGCTTATATTTTATTTTATCAATAAGGTATTTAGTTTTTCCCTTCAGTTATGCTAAAGTCTTTGATTGCACTTCAAGTCTAAAGTTTACATTTTAATTGTTTGGCACTGACTTTTCCTCATTAATGTTTTACTTAGTTATGTTTTACCCTCCTTTTCATGTTTATTGATGTTCACTGCTAGTGCTACCTCAGAAAGTTCATTTTTATACTGAGAAACTGTGCCTTGAAGCCATATCAAAATGTTGAATTGTTCATTCAGGGATTCATTTCAGAAATAAAATGATTCATTTCAGAAATAAAACCAGCTTGAAATGCTATTTTGGTCTGTTACTCCTTTTTGTTTTAGTTTCTGTTACCTTGTAGGTGCTTGTACTGTTAAGTAACTTGAAAAATAACCATAATAACAGACATGAAAAAATATCGTGATATATATCGTCTATCGTGATACTGCTTGAAAAATATCCTGATAATATATTTTTCAATATCGCCCACCCCTATATTGTCATACTGATATTTTGTACAAACTGTGAAGTCCACTGAGACAAATGTAACATTTGTGATATTGGGCTATATAAATAAACATTGATTGATTGTAGCTGGTCTCCACGTCTGTGCACATCTCAGGAAGGATGTTGGTCCACTCCTCTCTGAAGATGCTCTCCAAATCCTGAAGGTTTTGAGGCTGATGCCTGGCATCAGGAAGCTTCAGCTCCCTCCACAGATGTTCTATGGGATTAAGGTCCAGAGATTGGCTAGGCCCCTCCATCACCTGAATGTGCTTCTTCTTTAGCCACTCCTGTGTTGCCTTGGCCGTATGTTCAGGGTCATTGTCCTGCTGGAAGACCTCTCCATGACCCATGTTCAGTGTCTGAGGGAAGGAGGCCATCGGACAAGATGTTACGGTGCATGGCCCCGTCCATCCTCTCCTTGATGCAGGGAAGTGGTCCTGTCCCCTTAGCAGAGAAACACCCCCAAAGCAGAATGTTTCCACCTCCATGCTGACGGGGGGATGGTGTTCTGGGGTTATAGTCAGCATTTCTCTTCCTCCAAACATGGCGTGTCGAGCTGATGCCAAAGATCTCGATGTTGGTCTCATCTGACCACACCACCTTCTCCCAAGCCTTCTCTGAATCATCCAGATGTTCATTGTCAAACTTCAGACGGCCCTTCATGTTCTTCTTGAGCAGGGCGCCTTCAGGCGCTGCAGGATTTGATCCCTTATAGTGTAGTGTGTTACCAATAGTTTTGTTGGTGACTGTGGTCCCACCTGCCTTGAGATTATTAACAAGTTCCTCCCGTGTAGTTCTGATCCCTCGCCTTTCTCATGATCATCAAACCCCACGGGGCCAGATCTTGTGTGGAGCCCCAGACCGAGGGCGATTGATTGTTGATTGATGCCCATTTTACTTTTCTTCCATTTTCAAATGATGGCACCAACAGTGGTCTCCTTCTCACCAAGCTGCTTTCTGATAGTCTTGTAGCCAATCCCAGCCTGGTGCAGGTCTACAGTCTCGTGCCTGAGGTCCTTAGACAGCTCTTTAGTCTTGTCCATGGTGGAGAGGCAGGAATCTGACTGATTGATTCTGTGGACAGGTGTCTTTTATACAGGCAACAAGTTGATATTATGAGTACATTTCTTAAAGGAAATGGACTCATGTAACTGGTCTGAGGGAGCCAGAATTCTTGTTGCTTGCAAGGGGATCAAATACTTGTTTCCCACAGTTAAATGCAAATACATTTTTATCTTTCTGGATTTTCTTTTAGATATTCTTACTCTCATTGTTAAAATAAACCTACCATTAAAATTATAGATTGTCATTTATTTGTAAGTGGGTAAATCGGCAAGGGATCAAATACTTATTTCCTCCATTGTATCTGCACAAAACATCCCACATAAAATGAAAACAAGTCAGGCTATAATAGTAGCATTAGAGTTGTCGTGCATATGCACTCACCAGTGCCTCCTGTCTGTCTAGGACCATGCTCCAGTTGACAGAAGAAAGCCTCGGAGTTCCCCTTGATGCACCGGAAGAAGAGCTGGCCTCTCCTATTCCTACAGGACCCACACGGTCCCCCATCTACAAAACATTGAGTCAATTAAGAAGCAGACCTGCAAAACTATTAGTGTATCATTTATAAACTATAGAGTATTAAATAAATATAATCCACAGTATGAGGGCAAACAGAAAGTGTGTGTGGTCTACACAAATTATGTCTTCAATATGCAAGATGTTGTGTAAGAAATCTAAATAAAAACTGCATCAATAAACTTTGTCAAGAAATGCAGCCAATAGTATTTGTGACTCCTGTGTTTGTCTTTGTTCCAGACGTGAGTCTCATTCTTACCTCGGTATGTCTGAAAAGACTATTCCTATTATGTCCTTGCAGATTCAGCTTGCCATCATTTTCCTCACCAATAGCACTACTCCCCACAACCCCCAGCCCACGCAGGGCATCATAGGTGGTCTGGACCACAGCCGCCGGGAGAGGGATGGTCGCAACCCCACCGTCATTTCCGCTTTCTTCACTCCCACTGCTTCCATCCCCACCTCCTCCATCCCCTTCAATTACATGAGGACACAAAACCAAAGAGTTGACACCTTAAGGAGAGCAGTATCGGTCTTAATTTAGTGTCCCTCAAAACTACAAAAAAATCAGTTCCCTGTTAAATGATTTCATGCTTTAGTTTCCTTTCACTTGGAAATAACAAGAAAGCAAGAAAACGAGCCAGGGAACACAAAAGAAAGAAAAACAAGGCAGCGACAATCATTTAAGCTGCATATTATACCCGTGACTGGAGGGTTGATGACCTGTCCCTCAGCCGATCGTCTCTGTTCAATCCCAGACAGAGATGGACCGCCGCGGCCAGTGGAAGCCTCATCATCAGAACTGCCTCCCTCCAAGCCTGGCCTGAAACTGGGACGATTGCTCTCTCCAACCTGTGTCCACGTGTAGACATTAACACACACGCACACAAAAACAACAATTGTCCAAAGAAAACTTGTTTTACAAGACCTATGAATAATGGAGCTACTCAATACTTGAGAGTTTAAAATCAATAACAATATTGTTTTCTATTTCTGACCAGTTGTCTTGAAGTGCTGGGCAGCAGCCGTGTCCGGGTAGCATTGCTGTTCCTTCTGGCAGACTCCAGCTCATCCTCAGTGTCCTCATCACTGGCTGGACAGGAGTCCATACCTGTAGCAGCAAGACGCACATCAGGCATCTGAAAGTCTTCCTGAGGAAAACATAGGTACACACGATACAGAAAGAAATTAGAAAAAATACAAAGTGAAACATATATTTTGCAGAGACATGATTTAAGAGTTCTTTCATTTGAGTCAGATTTACAGAAGTAATGTCAGAATTGTAGAATGTCAATAAGTGAACTTTAGAATTAGTAAAGCCGGTGCAATCGGGTTTCTTGCTCCAAATTTCCAGTTAATAATTATAAAACGTAACGGTACTCACGCAGTGTGTAAATGTGCTCACCTGATTGTAATCATCGAGAAACTGGTGTCTATACTGTTCTGGTTCTGTAGAATTTGGTTTTGAATTGTTGTCAGTAGCACCTGGCCGCCCCTATGACCATTGAAGTCAGAAATGAAAATGAATAGGGACAGTGAGTAATATGGATTAAGGGAATGACTCTTGATTAAATATAACTGTTTTCTAAAGGTACACTTATGATGGCCAGTGTAAGTGAACAAGTCCTAAGAGCGTAAAGTGTTTGAAATGGAGAAGAGAATTACAGTCACAGGAATCTCCTGGCCCTCCACTCTGCCTCGCTGCATGACAGGAGGCACCAGCTTATTGAAATACAGCTCCAGCTCATCATCAGGCAGGTTTTCGGAATCTATGTCATCATCTAGAGAACAATCACATGTTCACAACATGACTCAAGTTTTTACAGAATGTCTGCAATCCATGTTTGTTCCTACATTTAAAATATACAGAATGTATGAACCTGTGATATCGCTACTGATGCTGTCCACGGACATGAGCTTCTCATTTGCCAGGAAGCTGGAGTTACTGCCACTGAAATGGTCACTGTCCACTCCCTCGCGCTGCACATTGTCCTCGTCAGGCTGAGCCTAAATGAATTGCACAGGAAAAGAAAAAGTATTTGCAAAAGGTTTTTTGTTTGAGATAAAAAAAAAAGACCATTTTGAAATAAAATCATCCAAAACACAAACCTTTATTCAAACATAGGATTTAAAAATCGTTTTAGAAGAAATAGTGTATATTTAAAAAGGTAAAATATGCTTATATATAAAGACAAGCTAAATTGCATGGCTTTTTCTTTTATAATATACAGGACCAACGGTCCATATTTAGTTTGAGCAGTGAATTATATGTATTTGTACCCATTGACAAGATGGGTACACATCGCCAAAACAAGACTGTAAAAATAACAGCAAAACAATTATCCCTGATAAAAAGTACAACTGTTCAAGGACAAACCAGAGCTGGTACCTTTGCATCTGTGTTTTCTGTTTGCCCAAAATGGGCAAACGTCAGGAGCCCCGTTGGAAGATCTGTCGAACAATCAGTAAAAGCTAAATGCATTAGTATCTTCAAGAAAAAGTGTCATCACCTAATAATGAGAATATGTTCTTCTCTTTCTATCAGAAAGCACAACTATACCATGTCTGGTAAACTGGAAGTCCCTGAAGTACTAGGTGAAGCCAATTTGACATCATTACCGATGATCAGGATGGGAGTATTGCCACAGTGTTATACCTATACATGAGGCGAGACAGGTGCACTACCACGTACCTGTTCCACGCTCTGTGGGCCGGCTGTGGACTGAGCCCATCTGTGGAGAACACAGCCTCAGCATGGAGGCTTGCTTTTGAGATGCACTCTCATCCAAATTAATCTTTACGAGCATGTCTGAGAGACGGTGTGCTGCAATGAAGTCATCCGCATTGTCCCTGTAATACAGTCAGTGATGGATATCATTATGACCACATCAAAGCTTCATGTGAAAAGGAAGAATATCAATTACTATTGTTAAACATATATTAGAATGTTCAGTAATACATTTAACATTTGAGTATTAAAATTAGGTAGCTTTTAGTATGACTGGCTGTAATTGAGGTCCTCTTTGCGAAATGTAAATAACTGTCAAACACAAGAAAATACAATGCAAACATACTGCAAGATGTACAACATTTTTAGACAAAAAATCTGTTTATATAATATGAGCTTTTTTTAGTCACAGACAACATTGTGAAACCAAATCAGCTGTGTAAATACTCACAAGTCATCCTTGAAGCTTAGGGCGAACATGGGTTTTTCCCTAAGAAAGGACTGGGACTTGGCCTGCTGCTCTTGGCCCTCCAGATATGACGCCTCAACAGGGTCAGCTCTGTAAAGCAAGACGACTTAGCATTGATCCAACAAGATTTGTAACAGACTAAACTGCTCTAAATCATGGTTACTTTAAAATAGTGCGCAAAGCAACTGAACACTGACTCACTATGAACATCCCCAGTGCTGTTCCTGTTCACTTTGTGGGACATTTCAAAAGAAAATAGGGCTGTAACAACTTTTTATTAACAAACAAGTATCCGTATTCAGTTCGATATTTGGCAGGCGTGTAAATATGTATCTCTTTTTTTGCATATCAGTATTTCCAGTAGCCTTTAACGGCTTGAATTAGTAGACACATAAACTCTGAAATAGGAATTGGAATGATTTCAGCATACATTATTGTCACACTAGTCAGATAGCCTGTGTGATGATTCAGAGAAACATGCATGAGATCATTTCCATATCAAGTCACATCTGTCCAAAGCAGCAGCACGCTCCCACCTGTTGTCAGATCCTGGTTTAATTTTAGCCACTGTAGAAGCAGCCACTGGAAGCCCTGGGCCTGAACCCAATGTCACATTCCCCAGTGTGGCACGGCCACTGGTGCTGTCCAGAGACTTGCAGAGGAAACTCGGGAAGGCTTCATCTTCCAACTTGTAAAAGCGGTCTGCCATCTTTTTTTAATGGAGCAGGGAAACAGCCAAATGTGGCTTGACTTCAGTTCATTTGAAGTCCATCTAATGACTAGATACATTCAAAAAAAAGAGACATTTCGGGGGGGTTAGTAGCCCACGTAAGTAAACTGTTTGAAACTTTACATTGCACAGATACTTTATCTAGCAGCAGCTGTGTGTGCAACGTTACATGTTTATCGACACCAACTTGTGAAAACTAGCGGGGAAAGGTTTTTTGTAATACTTGTTTTGAATATATGCATACATGTTGTAGCTTGGCTTTACAGTTTGAACTTGTCGTCTACAAAAAAATTGAGAGCAATTCATTAGATGATGATGCTAGGTTAGCTTACTCTTTACGCTAGCTAGTTTACGGGACTTGCTAAAAACAAGTGGGTTCGTCGAAACTAACGTTACTCCACTATGTTCGTTTATTCAGTTACAGAGAGAAGTGTTCGAGAACAAAAGTTACAGGCAACAGACAGGTTGAGCAGTTAAACCTGCTAGCTATTCTCACCAACATCCTTAAAGACTGTCCATTTTAGAGAGAATAAGCGTTACATCAGGACGCAAACGTTATCGTTAGTTGTACTTCAACTTACATTCAATACCCCAGAAGGGCCGAAAGACCACGGTTCTTATTCCAACTCGAATGTTCCCTTATAAACTATTGAACACACGTTGCGAAATGCAGTTCAGTTCCAAAAGTGACTTCACAAATCCTTAAGTTGTTCATTATTAGTTAGAGCACAACAAACACCGTGCAACAGTTCAAAGCAAGCAGCGCCCAGAATCGGCATGAAGCCCGCGTGAGCGTCATGTTATGTGGGCAGGACTTAACCAAATCCAACCACTGTGATTGGTCAAAAAAAACTGAGAGGGAGGAAATTGTCTATCATGATCGGATGGGATTCATGTTGTTCTTAGTTGGAAAAGTAACTAATTTCGTCAGTCGTCTTACATGATGGATGAAAGAAAGAGTGGATATGATTGTTTTACACCATACTGTAATGGTAGTATACATTAGTATTACAGTAACTTGCGGTGGAGTTTGTTATATCAAGTGTTCTGCTTAGCAGCTGCAAGCACGCCAACTTAGCAGACAGCTGCATCCCATGCATTCCAGGTTTTGAGTGACAATATTCAATTGTAGCCTCCCTGTAAAAACAAATGACACTTTATTTCCCTAATTTCAGAGTAAAGATCAAAAGTCTGTTTCTGCCATCAGAAGTCAAGTCCACAAACACATTGAATTAATAAGGCTCAGTTACAGTCATGCATTTATTAATGAAGTGTATTGTTTGAGTGTAATGGGAAAATTGTTTTTAAAAAATCCCATCTTGGGCTATTTATTATTACTTCCAAAAAGGGGTACATGTGCCGTTGAAAACCTCGATGAGCGCTGTGATAAAAAGTCCTCTGCAGGAATTGATTAGGTTGTCATTATCCTGGAGAAAATAGAGTGCCACGTCCTAAAACCCGGAAGTAAGCTGCGCATGGGTTCCTTCGACAAAAAAGCTATTTCGCCAAAGGATTTGGGAAAATAGCTCGAAATAAGGTCTGTGGTTGACATACATTTAAGAGACGGATCACGTTTTGTTCAGTCGGATAATCTCCATGTCTACCCTACTTTTATAATTTTCGAATCATAAATCTAATCGATAGATTTATGATTGATAGATTTATGGTTTTTGTCGAAGGAACCCATGCGCAGCTTACTTCCGGGTTTTAGGACGCGTCACTGTGCAAATCAAAACATGTGCTTTGTATTGGACATTCTTAAAAGCACTAGCTTACAAAACCAAATATGTGAGATGTTCAGATTTTATTCAGGGATACAAAAAATGGCTCTACTAGCCAACTAAACATTTCACAGAAACTTCATGACACCTTTTTCTATATTATGCACAGGAAAAATAACAAAACATAAAATAGAGACATACATTTAAGTCTTTATTAGAAATGAATGGCACTTGGGTGGTTTGTGCTCATCCCCCAATCAATCCCTTTTAATTCTAGCTATAACACCGCTACATCACTGTCCTTCAGCCTCTGGTAAAGGCAGCAGTAGTCTGGAGGATAGTCTGTGGGGAAGAGCCTGTTGCTGAGGCTGAATGGGCTCAGCATCACAGTGCTCAATGAGGGAGGAGGGAGGCAGCAAGTGCCCATACCTGGTCCCCGCTCTGGGAGGGTCCAGAGGCGGAAGGAAATACCTGAAGCAACACAACATGGATCGAGACGAAGACGACAAACATGTAGACAGGGAGAAGACGATGACAATGGAATACGGAGAGGAAACAATTCATAAGAGATATGAGATTTTTTTTTTTATTAGGAGGAGGGAAACAAAGTGAATGGCAGACAATAGTGATGGGTGCATGTCATTTGAAAGGTGTCAGCAAACATATTGGATCAAAGAAAAGGAACACTGTGGAGAACAGAAACATGCCGGGCTTTGAACAGCACCACCTCAGATGGGACATTACTCACACATTTCAATGCATTAACACAAGCTCAAATGGTTGCTGGTTCAGAGGAGACATTAATAATATGCAGGATGCTGCTGGGATATCTTTGGAGAGGTCAGCTGCCGCAGGGGAGGGGTAAAGGGAGCTCTCTTGCCAATCCTGCATGCAACAAGCATTACAATACCATATTACTAAAACCACCCAAACTCATTCTTTGTCAACAAGGAATAGGGATGCAAGAAAAAGCTTTTCTGCAAAGTTATTTTCCAGTATGACATTTTAGTACAATCACTTTGGTTGCAAAAGTATTAGAGCACAGCGTTTCATACAGTAAACACATGTTGTTACTCAGGTTAGAGGTTATTCAAAGGTCAAGTCAAAGACGACAACGAATGCTGTGACGGATGTTTTGTTGAGTTGGAGGTTATTTAGTTGAACATAAATACAGCCACATACAAACTCTCATAAAAACAGTGGTCACTTTGAACCTGTTTTATACGCTATCAAATAGTAACAGTTGCTTATTTATAATCCAAATGTTAAAGCAAGCCTGTGTTACATTAGCTGAACAGCGACCACTGTGGCTTTAGTGAAAGTCTTTCTTTTAAACTTTGTAATTGTAGAAGATGTAGTCAGAGTCAGCAGGAAGTAAGCAACAGAAAGGTTTTGATCAGACCCAACAATGCATGGCTTGAGAGCAATACCCGAGTACACTGTTCGCAATTAAGAGAGAGAGTTGTATTGCTCATCAATTCAACACTTCATTTATAAAAGAAAGATGTTTTATCTCTTCTTTTAAAAGTCACGTAGTCTCTTCTTAAAGCCATTTATGTCAGCAGCTCTATCCATATCCATACTGCATGTGTTGTTCTATTTCTGTTGTCATTTTAGTGGGTTAATGACATGTATTCAAGCTGTTCTTCTGCTCAGCAAAGAGTTTGGCAATACTTGCTCGAGGATACATTCAAATGTAAAAAATGTTTTGAAATTCAAGTGAAATCAAGAGACAGATTACTGAGCTTTGATTTAATAGCTCATCTCAAAATGGAAGTAGTCACAACAATGTTGGATATCAGGATGTAGGAAACTGAAGCTAATCAAATTTCTCGATATTTAAAAAAAAGGATCTTCCCCATCAAAATAATAAAATAATCATTTGAAAAAGTCAAATTTATATAAAACAGGTTTATTTTACATTTTGCACCAATGACATGGTTAGCAGGGACAACACAAGGTGGAAACTACTCGTGCATGCATCTGTACAAATCAAGAGCAAATTGCCTAATAGAAAAAACAACACAACCAACAGGCTCTTTGCCTTGAAGCCAAGCTCTTTGCATGAGTGCAGCATTTGGTCAGTAAGGGCCTGGGGAGTTTGTCAGGGAGCAGCTGTAGTCCCGGTCAGTGTGAGGCGGAATAAGGGGTCAGTTCTGTCTGGTGCGGGTCAGGCTGGGTGAGTGGCGGCCACACCACCTACCTTCCTGCAGACATCCCGTTTTGGGTGTTCTGGGATGTCTGAACGGAGGAGCCCACGACAGTGCTCATAGCTGTGGGCTGACCCGATGAGCCGGTGAGGGGGCTGCCGTCTCCCTTCAGGATGCCCGTGCACTTCCAGTTGTCCATGTAGTTAGCTGCAGGAATCAAATCAGTAAAATTAATTGTAACTTAAAATGATTCAAAGTTAATAATGTCCTTTACACATGCTTTATTTTAACCATATTTGTCCTTATTTTTTGAAAGTTATTATAGTGTTCTTAAAATGGTTCTCTATCTGTGTTTTTTTAATTACTTTTATGTATGCACCACGATACCAAGTCAAATTCCTCGTACGTGTCAACCTACCTGCTAATACACCTGTTTCTGATTCTGATGACACATGGGGAAGTGGGGAAGTGGGGAAGTGGGAATCTACTTTATGTGTATTCTGCATTACAATGGACAGCTGAGATGTCACACAGATGTGACGGATCTATGGCATAATCACACTAATGCATCTCATGGACTTCTCTTTTGAAATATAAGAAATGTATGTATCATAACAACTCAAAATATATGAGCAAGACAGCAATTTGTGTGCAGGGGTCAATGACAAGCTAATTTTATTAGTACAAAAAACATCATACAATTTGTAATAGCAAGCATTAAAATAATATGGCATGTTTGAACGTAAAAATAAAAGAACTGCACATCATTACGTAGATGAGTTAAGTGCATGGAACAGTAACACCACTTAGACACAAATTAGACTTTCTAGAATTAGTGAAACCCAATCTTAACACTGAGAGTATCTCAGGTCTGTTTGTGACATTGGACTCTCCGATTGATCATTCCTCAATTGAATGACGTCAGCAATGCATTAGCGAAAGTTGCGTAATACCTGCTGAGAGTCACTGTTCACTCAAACTAGCATTTTTCCAAAACAAGTTCTGGTAGCTATCACTAAAATGAAAAGAAGACCCATGAGCAATCATCAACAGAAGCATAGCCTGTTACCTTTCCAGAGGCGCACACAGCCATCGTCCCCAGAGGAGGCCAGCAGGGTGCTGGTGATGTTCCAGCTCACACGCCACACCTGAGAGTTATGGTTATCAAATTGAGCCACAATCTGCACTTCCAACTTGGTGGGTCCTGTAGAGGTGCTCTCCTTCCTGTCAGATGGACCCAAGTTTCAAACAATTATTTAAAGTGGAAGGATTTCATTCCCATTATTACGGTGGCCCTGAAGTGCAAGTCAAAACCGCATTTCAGAAAACACCACAGCATTTCAACTTATACGGAAAGGGTATTCCTTTAGGGACAACACTTCTTGTTTGTGATTGGACAGAGCCAGCCAGAGAAGCACTGCTGTGATTGGTTGTTTTTGCTGCCAGTCAAGAAATGACGTTTCGTGATTGGTCAGCATCAGGCTAAGCTAACCTGTAGCTGCTCCGTCCACACTCACAACGTCATAGAGACATAAATAAACCAGCGACTGTATTCTCCATGACAGGCAGTCTGTGGTTTGTACTTGTTTCACTTTTGTCTAGTTTCTGAACAGATATGAGGAGCTGTGAGCTCTGAGTGCTAAGAGCTAACGGCTGATGTTTCGGGACATGTTGCGCTGTCAGGTGCTGACTAATCACGAAACGTCATTTCTTGACTGGCAGCAAAAACAACCAATCACAGCAGTGCTTCTCTGGCTGGCTCTGTCCAATCACAAACAAGAAGTGTTCCCCCTAAAGGAAAACCCTTTCCATATAAGTTGAAATGCTGTGGTGTTTTCTGAAATGCTGTTTTGACTTGCACTTCAGGGCCACCGTACATTATGTTTAAAAACAGTTATAATGTATACTGTCCTGCAGTGAAATGCAGGATTTCATCGACTACACTAATGTGTTTTTTGTGAGTCCTTCACATGAACACTGACTTAACAGAGAGAATCATGGAATCAGTCACCTCATAGGAACAAGTTTAAAGATCCTGACATCTTTTGTTGCAATAGCGAGCACGTGGAAAGACCTCCCCAGGTTTGGGGCAAACGCAATGTCATGGACTGCATCTGCGACGCTCATCAGGGTCTCTGCTTTAGCATATTTCCTGTAAACAATGGTAAAACAACTTTTTTAACAATCATTAAATGTTTTCAACTAATTGGGATGTTTGATTGAAAAAGAGTGACAAAGATTGGTAAATTCAGTGAAACCCACCTTGTGTTTTCATTATACTCATAGATCTGAACTTTGCCACCATAATTCACATTACTGTCATCACTACCCACTGCAAACATTGGTGGGTGAGCCCGAGAGCTGTGTGGAAGGGTGAGAAAGCACACATTATACACTGACAGATCCTCAAACTCCACCGTCATATCCAACAGGTAGCATCGATACCATACCGTCGATAGCATGATATGAGAGTAGATATTGCATCGTAATATGTCACTATTATTGACTTTTCTTAGATTTAATTCTGCATTACATTAAAGTGGTTTAATGTTATAAATTATAATATTTGTCTTTACCCACTACGTCAGTGGTTCCCAAAGTACTGGGCCCCTGCAGCGCTATTGCAGGGGGCCGCAGCAAGGCAAATGATTGAGGCATGCTTCAGCTCACAGCTGCTGAAAAGACCTGCAGCACAAAGCAAGCCCACACCAGGCACTGGAAAGATGTGGTGATTAAAGGTGTCTTTTTTGCAAAGGAAATGTTCAGTTCCCTTTTTGTCTCTCAGGGAGCTGGTTTCGTGAGCGCCACGGACCGCAGGTCTCTGCTCCGTATCAGCTGATCGCTGAACGCCGTCATCTTTATCGTAATGAAATCTACGTTTTAGATGCTATGTTGTTTGACCACACGCTGTCCTCACATCCCGGACTGTGAGACACACAGGCAGAGGGAACTTACTAC
The DNA here is from genome assembly GCA_902827135.1 of Harpagifer antarcticus. Lineage (NCBI taxonomy): Eukaryota > Metazoa > Chordata > Actinopteri > Perciformes > Harpagiferidae > Harpagifer > Harpagifer antarcticus. The sequence continues at coordinate 2,358,467 of CADEHL010001252.1, read as the reverse complement.
ATATTGTTTGTGAAGCAGATATAGGAAGTTACTTTATGAAATTAGGATGTATTTACTTTTGCAAACAGTGAAGCAGTTGGGCAGCTGTCAGATATGTATTGCAGGATTGTTGGACACAGACTGTGTGTGGTTGGACTCTGTCTCACAGGCAGGTTGCAGTCACTTCAGAGGAGACTGGGGAATCCACAATTCTCAAATTGCACCACTTAGAACTAACTTGTGAATGCAAACACAATGCAGAGTTGATTAGTAAATCATTGTATTCAATAACAGAATTAAACCGTATGAAGTGATTCGTAAATATGAATAGTCATTTGACTAAATGTTTTCATAAATACTTTTTTTTTCTGTGATAGTGGCATGTGACTTATTTGTACCCTCTCAAAGAATCGAAATCCAGAACCGAAAAGAACCAGAAACCCAAACGACACCCAACCCTAAGTATTACAGTTAGACTGTGAAGGGGATTCGTCAAATAAGACGTTGCAGTTTTATAAATTCCAATTTTTTAAATCAATGTAAAATCGAAGATATTCTCATCTACAAAGAACACGTTTGGGGACCACTGCACTACGTCATTATATCCACAGAAGTGATTATTTATCAAACATCTCATTGTACAAAGACAGGTTATACATATAAAAGAAACAATTGTCAACAATTCAGTATCGTCATAATATAGATATCAAGGGATTAAGTCAAAAAGTGGTATCTTTTTTTCTCCATATTTCCAAGCCCTAAGACTGCATTAGGTGCAGCTAAGAGTACCTCATCAAATAGAAATGGAGTGTATGTCAAGTACTCTGTTATACCTACTAAACATTAAATGTATATTATTTTTGTATGATAGAAAACACATGATCTGTAAAATGCATCATAATCAATAAAACAGTGATTCTCTCTTGAAAACCTACAAACAATTCTTCAAAATCATTGCCAGTAAATGTTCGACTGGTTGTTACAGCTCCACCTCCTATAAACAAGATGTATGGCAACACCGAGATACAGTTCAGCCAGGAAAATGAAATGAGGAACTGTAAATCTCTATATACAGTTCAGTGTCATTGAAGCCAAGTAAAACGATGGTCTCACCTTGAGGGGTTCCAGGAGATGCAGCTGCAGCTGAGCTTGCAGGAGATCTCGTGCTGCAGGGACCACTGACTCAGGTTCATCACATCAGGAGCCTCATAGATCCTCACCACTCCGTCCGCAGAGCAGGTGGTCAACATCAGGCCCATGTGTTTAGGGGCAAACTTCACATCAGTCACTGATGTTCGACTGTCCACTAGTGTGGTTCTCTTAATCTATAACGAAACACCATGAAAGATCATGTGTCAAAAAGAAGACTGTAGAAAAAGTGACCAGCTGTTACAATGTTAAATAGGGGGAGAAGTAAATGATGGTGTGTTAGTGGGAAACATTATTATAACCACACAGCACTGGGGGCGTACTATCATCATCATCATCATCTGAACTGCAAAGAAAATAAGAAATATAAATGTGTGCTTTGCAAGTTTATAAGGATGCCAGAGTTTCACTCACCCAGTGGCTCAGTCCTCTCTGCTTGTCGTTGGACTCCCCTACAATCTCTTCCCACACAGCAGCGGTCCTGTCAAAGGAGCAGGAGGCCAGAACCTGCCCGAACTCTGGGTGAGCCCAGGTCACTCTCCACACGGAGCCGCTGTGTGTCTGCACACAGAACAGCTTCAGTCAAACCAATAGAGCCCAACACTAGATACAGATTTGTTTAATATCAGAAAAGTGACAAGAGACAGAATAGGACATAAACAGTCATTGCAAAAATGCTAATGTGATATGCCATTATGCAATTATACTTGAAATTAATATTTGAGCTGGAAAGCCTTTTAATGGTTAAATCAATGTTATAAGCAGCAAGTGGCGTACCTTCCAGCTGGCGGTGCAGTGCCACTCTCCGTTCTCACTTTTGTCCCAAACCTGAATGAAATAACGTGCAGGTAACACAAATTAACAGAAATACGAAATATTTCAGATACGAAGTCTGTCTATAGCCTATACTTGTGCTGCTGGTAACACAGGGCTCTCAACGACATTCCTGGATGTGATAACGTGAAGCTACATTAAACAGCATCTCAAAGTTATCTGTAGCTACCCTAGCCTGTATGCTACAGGCACCATGGCTATCAAGCTAGCTAAATCAAACAAGGTTTAGATTCCTTCGACATACATATCGCAAATGACCTAACTTTACGTCCGTCAACAATGGAATGAGAGTCAGTCTCTCCAATAGGGTGTTAAGAGTGTGATACTACGGGTGGTGTTAACAAGCTTGCTGTGAGAGCTAACATTAGCAAACTGAACTTACCTTCACACTTTGGTCACTGGAACAAGTGGCCATTCTCCGGCCGTGGAAATCATACGAAACATCATGAATGAGATCTTTATGATCTGCTGCGATACTTCGCGCTACAAACATGATTACAATTAGCTAATATTAACCAGCAACCCTAGCTTAACTAGTTTCCTAGCAGGCCTGTCATGTGTCCACTTGTGTGTGTGTGTGTGTGTGTATGTGTGTGTGTATGTGTATGTTTGGCGGGTCCTGTAGAGTGCTATCCCTGGAGTTAACCACGGGGGGGCGCATTGAAAGTTTAGGTACATCCTTTTTTAAGGTACTCCATGATAACATTTATGTTGAAACGTTGAAACGTGTCATGTCGATCTGAACATCGAATAGTATATAATTCGAAAAAATGAAAACTCTTAGCTGAAATGTATTAGTTAACTCTATTAAGTGACATATTCTTACATTTTTACCGTGGTTGCCAGGTTAGTAGATTAAAACACTTATATTTGAACACTTTTACACTAGAGGAATGTGACAAACTTGTTTAAAAAAATATTTATTTTGTATTGTATCATACTTTATTTGTTACTCTAACCATGGCTTCTGTAGTATGTAAACAAATAAATAAAGATACATTATTATTTTCTTAAATAGCTACATTGGTTATTGTAGTAGACCAGGTTTGTTTTATTTATATATATTTAAAATACATGTTATATGATTTAACATAGTTGTACACAAAGATAACAACGAACTATGTGATTTTAGTTGATCGTTGTTGTTTTTTATTAAGTTGACAAAAAAGCGCAACTGGCAACCCAAGTCAGTGAGCCTGCATGCAGTATTGTGCAGGAGCAGACTCCCCGCAGGGATCCCCAGGGTTACACACACTGCTGTTTAGATGGCTGACAGAAAGGAGTAACTTGGTGAACGGTGCTGCAAACACTCTGGGATCATCTAGCAAGTGTCTCGGGCACTTATTACGATAAAATGGAGCAAGAATTTGAAGACATTGATTCGTCCGGGAGATGGCAAAACCTTTACAATGTAAGTCGGGACACTGGGCCTCTGGTGTTTCTATGACGATCGGTTGCTAACTTACTTGGCTAGCTAATTTGGGTAGCTAGCCAGTAAGATACCTTTCCCGGTATCTGGTTACTTTTAGCCTTCTACACGACCAATGTAATTGTGTTAACTTATACAACTCGAAACATGTTTTAAGGTTATATGTAGTGCTATGCAGATAGTGAACAGCTTAGAGGCGAATGAGAAACAATCAATCCGCGCTAGTAGTCGATGACTTCCGTAGCTAGAAAGCTTGTAACGTTAGCTTGAAAACGTGCAGCGGCACAGTGTTCATGGGCTCAGTTAGCTAAGGCTGAATGACGCTACCAGACGTCAGCTGCCGTTTCTGAGAACTCATAAGGACTTCCAGAGAAAAGCGCATGTGTTTCACCACCAGCTGTCCCACATAGCCCAGCTAGTAGTTTATGATATTTCTGTTCCGGTTTTCTGCTTAGGCTATGGCCATGTCACATTTCACATTAGCTACTCACCTGGATCGCCTGTAGTCTGAGAGGTTGTCTAGCTAACCGTTGGAAGTTAGAGAGGCAAACTAAAATAACGATGCTACCGTAAACAATCATTTTGTTCATTTAACAGGAATATAAATGTTGTCATAGAAGTGAACTAACTTCAGAGTAAATGCCTGAGGCTTTTATAGGGGAAATGTATTATTTGATAGAAAAATAATAAGAAGTCTTTATTTGTTTTGCTGATTTACTAATTGCATTAAAGGTCTACAATTATTCAGATGATATTATTATAATCTACTGCGAAGTAGAATACTATTTTTAATGTTACTTTATATTTGAAACTATTATGCGGCCTGTCAAAAACTTCTTTAGATCAATCATAATTGTTTCAGTAGACTCTTATAAATCATCTGAATCCACATCCTATACACACATTAACAGCTCTGTGTCATAAAAACAAAGCATCCCAATAGAAATATTTGTCAGTAATAGATGACATTGAATTCTAATAAACCTCGCACACAATAGTTGAATAGCTTTTATCTGTGTGTTACTGTTTTGACATGAATGTCGCCAGTGTCTCTGGCCCCTTTAGACATGCAGGATGTGTATTTCACACGTATGTTCCTGTTTGTCTAACAGTGTGTCTCCCTTCTTTGTTTTTTAATCAATAATACCATCTCCTAACTCCCAACAGGAGATCCGTAACCAAGCCAGCGAATATCCTTTCAAAGTGGCAAAACTACCAATGAATCGGAATTTGAACCGCTACAGAGATGTCAGCCCATGTGAGTCTTAAAACAAATATGGTAGCAAAGCTTTATTGTAAAGGACATGTGTGTAATGTATGTATGGGCTCTCATCTGGTTTCAGTCGATCACAGTCGGGTCAAACTTGAAAACTCTGAAAATGACTACATCAATGCAAGTTTAGTCATGATGGAGGAAGCCCAACGAGCTTATATTCTGTCTCAGGTACGATACAAGCAATATCAATGTCTGCAAAAGAATACGCTGCATCTTTGAAGTATTTGATAAAGAATGCAACATTTTGCTCTGATGTTTGTGAACATGTGTATAAAGACAGGACATGCTTTCTCTATTGATATGAATGTGTTGTGCTTCAACAGGGGCCTCTAAGGAATACCTGTGGTCATTTCTGGCTGATGATTTGGGAGCAGTGTTCCAAAGCTGTTCTAATGCTCAACAGAATCATTGAGAAGGGATCTGTGAGTATTCCTCAGCACCTGCTAGCATTGCTTTTCTGGCTGTCTGCTTCAGCGTGTCATATCGGGATCAATCAAATGCATTGATATGACACTTTTCTAGCCGTAGGGACCACTAAGAGTGCTTTTCTCAACACAGGACAGTCACACAAGACACACACATGCGCACACTGGTGGAAAAGGCCATACAATGTTTTTAAAAATAATAATTTCCTGGCAAATTATTTTAGAATATGATTGTTTTTTTCTGTTTTACTGTTAAAAGAACAAGACTTATTTTCTGTTAAAGAAACTACTGAGAGGAAAATATTGAAATAACATACATTACCTTTATCAACTACTGCTTATCTATATCAATGACTATTTTGTAGCTATTTACTTTTGAAGACATATAAAATGCTGTGGCTTGAATAATGATTTGTATCCAATATGTTTGATGGTTGAACACAATATGTCTCCTACTAAATATCCAGCTGTGTGCAGTGGAGGTTTGAATACTGCCTATTTATGGATCCTCAATCAGTATTCATTTATTCTGCACATAAATGCGGCTTCCTCAATTCATGTTTGTGTCAACAGGAAAAGTGTGCACAGTACTGGCCCACCTCAGAGGAGCATCCAATGTCTTTCACTGACACAGGGTTTGTGGTCAGGCTGCTCTCAGAGGAAGACCAATCCTATTACACAATACGGGTGCTCGAACTGCAAAACACCATGGTGAGCGTGAGAAGCAGTCTATAAGAGGAGAACACAGAGGTGCAATGTTGTGAGGTGAAAAGTGCTTTGTGTCTAGTTTAGAAACATGTGTTTCTTTCTTCAGACTACTGGCTCTGAGCATGACTTCAGCTGTAACAGCTTGAGTTCAAAAGCCTTTGATTAAACTTATGTTTCTTTTTTTATATATATATTACGCTCTTTGGGATTACTTTTAGCAATGGAAGGTGCTTTACAAATAACATTTATTATTGTTGTTGTTGTTGTTGTTGTTGTTGTTAGGACAAGCATCAAAGTCTAAATGTACGGAGAGGATAAACATCATATGTTGTGTGATGATTTCCTCGTGACAAATCATCATGCAGTGCTCTGTGAATAAAACGCTCCAAATGATCAGTCAGTCCTCCTCACATGTTATCTGTCACAGACGGGGGAGTCGAGGGAGATCTACCACTTCCACTACACCACGTGGCCTGACTTTGGAGTCCCAGAATCCCCGGCCTCCTTCCTCAACTTCCTCTTTAAGGTCCGGGAGTCCGGCTCGTTGGGAGCAGAACAGGGTCCCGCAGTGGTGCACTGCAGCGCTGGGATTGGACGCTCGGGGACCCTCGCCTTGGTGGACACCTGCCTGGTCCTGGTGAGATTGGGGGGGGGGGGTCCGCACCTACAGTCAGTGTTGGAGGGAATTGTTGCTTAATGTTGAAGCATGTTGAAGTCCTGCTTTACTAATAAGGCTTACTACTTTACAAAAGTACAATAAAGTCAAATAACTGATTCCTTTTTTTTATGAAATATTGGGAATTCGGTCCCAGTTATTAAACATCAGACCAGTTTAGGAACTACTTAAAACTCAAGTAATCTAAACTAAATCTCAGGTATCATGATCCCTAAGGACCTGTGGAGACCTCCAGCAGGAACCCGGACCCTTTCATTACCAAACATGACACTAGCTTGGGTTAAGATGTCTGAATGTGTTGTTGTTTAGTTAGAAGCTAAGCTTAGCTGCAAAGCTCTTCCATCTGTATTCTTAACATGTTCATCTGATTGGCAGATGGACAGGAGGAAGAACCCGTCATCAGTAGACATTCAGAAGGTGCTTCTGGACATGAGGGAGTACCGCATGGGCCTGATCCAGACCCCAGACCAGCTGCGCTTCTCCTACATGGCCGTCATCGAGGGAGCCAAGCTGCTAGAGTGCTCAGCAGCGCAGGTAGCACAGGGCTGGGGGGTAACCCTGTAATTACCTCAGGCTCATCTCGGGCTGTTATGTTGGCAGCAAACCTCAGATACCTGAGGCCAGACAGGAGAAGGCCAAAGTCTGCAACTGTATTCCATCAAATACACTGTTATTGAAACTATTGTGCAGTCTTATGTAAACAGTTTTAGTCAATGAGCTAGAACAGACATTTTTACAGTTTTAAGCTCTAGTTTTGACATTAAAACCATGTTTGGAAACAGGCGGAGGTTCTTCACCAGTCAGTGAGTTTAGGCGTCTTAATCAGCAGCCATATCCTTGTAACTGAGGGCTTGGCTCGCACACCTAGTATTGATATCATTTATGCACCTCTCCCTGCTCCTGGTAATATGCAGCTATTTTTAGGCTTTGACTTTGTAAACTACGAATGTATAAACACAGAGGTGAATGTTGTCATCTAAAGATTCACTATTAACTATTGTAGAGGGAATCTTTGGCACAATCTTAGGCAGTCAAACATATTTCTTTAGCTTGCCTAAGTCTGTCTTTCTGTAAGTTGGGAGTAAACTTCATTTTTCTTGTGTGTCTTTGTGTCTCATCCCCTATAAGCAGATAGTCATGCCTCAATATGGTATAGAGGCAGATCTGCCCCCTCCACCTCCTCCACCCAGACCTCATCTCAACGACAACAGGCCCAACGGTCAGCCGGGACCCTGTGCGGAGCCAGAGGCCACCTCAGGAGACCCCCTGTCAGCAGAACCCCTGTCAGCAGGAGAGCCAGAGAGTCAGGACCCCGACACAGCAGATAGCTCTGGGCAGTAAGTAACAGACCAGCGCCTAACTTAACCATTTCATGTTTAGCAAGGAGTCCGAGCTCAGGGGTGACTTAGGAAACTAGCAGGGCTTTGACAGAGATGTTACCGGTGTGGTTGGGACACTTGCTAGGTATGACAAATCCCCTCAAAAGGATGACTTTTCTGATCAAAAATAAATAAATAAAAGCAGTCGTATTGACAATGAGGATAGAATCGGAAGTGAAAACAATCAAATTATAAAAATGATACAAATGTTCACTTATATAAAAATGAGCTTTCAAATTGCTTCATAGAAACAGAAAATACGCAGTGTAAATATAAATTAGAACAAAGGACATTTGCGGTAGCTAATTCACATACTATTTATTTGGTTTTTATTTATTAACCATCCTGGTAGTTTTAGTATTTTATTTGAACTCACTGTCATTCAATGTTTGAAAAATATTTCTCCTACCTATCTATGTTTCAAGATGTTCTCCTCTGTTTAAGAACCTGAAGCCTCTGGAAAGTGCTCCTTTCCACTCCTAAGAGTTCACTTAGAAGCTCTCCTAAGGGCTGAAATGCTTTGTTTGATCTTTACCACGATCTAGCCTTAACCGTAAGAGGAAATCATTCTTAGAATTAGATGTATGAATACAGCCCCTGATCTCTAACCATCTTATAGTTTCATTTGACATTTATTATGTAATAGTGTTCTGGCAGATCAGTGGCACTGTGCGTCAGAAAAGCTGACTTCCTACTGTTACCTTGATCTTGTTTCAGTGTGAGAAAGCGACACCGTGAGGAGAGGATCGCCAGCACCTCCCAGAAGGTCCAGCAGATGAAACAGAGACTGAGCGACTCGGAGAGGAAACGGGACAAATGGCTATACTGGAGACCCATCCTGCTCAACGTGGGGGCTGGGGCAGCGGTGGCTGTGGGCCTGCTGGTGGTCTGGATGTACGCCCAGTGAAACACTCTGGGTCACTTTAAATGGACTCCTATTTTGCACCAGTACCTGGGATTAGGTACTTCTCTAAGTAGATGGTAAAATGTGCATAACTGAGGGTATTTATTTCTTACGGTCAAAATGCGGGAGCGCTAGATCAAATGATTGTGTGTATATTTTTCATGTAAGATCAAACAAACTAGTAACATCTCAGGATCTTGGTGCCAGCACGATGATTTCATTTTCTTTTCTTCTTGTCACTCGATGAATGTACTGTATCATTGCAAATAGCTTTGAAGGTGCAGTACAAGGCAAAGACAGACGTTATCTGTGACGGTCAGATTTGTGTTGATCATATGAAGACTCCAGTTCCTATAGGTCAGCTGTGTGATGTTCCTTCATGTGTTTGTCTGTAGTGAAAGGTGCATATCAGACATGCATATAGAAGTGTTCCAGAGCACCCCACTTGTTCTTCCATTCACATTAAGCAGGGCATCCCAATAGGGCCAGATATATATTTTTTTGTGACTGGACACTTCATAGGGAGCTGCCTTGCTGATGTTTCAAAATCTGCTAGAACTTTAATCTTATTATTTTCTGTTCTATGAGCACCTTTTTTACAGATGTTGGTTGTCACATGGATCATATAAGCTGTCGGGTCCCTCACCGCTTAGTGTGTGTATTTACCCACTGGATGGGTTCATGTGTGTATGTTCATGTTGTCCCACTGTTGTTTTTATGGAAACCAAAGCAAGGCTGTCCTTTTGTGGACGGTAACAGCCAGGCAAGCTGTTCAGTGATGAAATCTTGTACTCCCATGTGGAATGTGTTGTCCGTTGGATTTCTGACAAAACTGCATTACAAAATGATTCATATTAGCTTTACGTTGTGTGTGACTTCTTCATTTGAACCGGTAGAATCATCACTTGTCATCATTTGTTTTCCGTTGACTAGGACCAATCTAAAGCTATAATAGTGCAATTTAGAAGTTGTAGCGGAGAACCTTGGATACAATTTGAGTTAGGAAAGAGAGATAGCATACACGTTTGTATCTATTTGTTTGCTGGTTGAGATAGCTTTTAATGTGCCTTGAAGTGAAACAAAATGTGTGCTCCAAGGTTTCCTAGTATACAGATTAAGGTTAATGTGAGGACTAATATCCCACATAACATGAGTAACATGTTAGCACTGCATTGACGGGTTTGTAGTTACTTGAGGTGTAAGTTGATTGTAGACCTAATGTGTCATTAGCATGTACTGATGTCTGAGAGGAAATTGTGTGTTGCTAATTGACTAGTTACCACTGATGGACATGGCTTTTACTTAGTTCTTATTTAACCCAGAAGAGACACATTTGATCATAACATTCCATTCATTCTTGTTTTCCACATAAGATTTCAGGGGAGTTTTGTACACTGCTGAGCTGCAGTGAGAACATGAGAGATGGCTTTTGAAGACGAAAAAAAAAGCAAACAAATATGAAATACTTCTTAAAATAAACATTCATCTTTTTTACCAAATCATGCTGTCTGCTTGTGTGTTTTCTTTAACTCTGGGTCCACCATCAGCTCTCAGCTCCCTGCACTGCAGTGCCGTGCATCATTTCATTCTGACCATGAGCTAAATCAACACAGCCAGACCGGAGGCCTCAACATGGATTCCAGGAATTGATTCAATATTCCAAGAAGAGGCCTTTCTCATATAGTAATTGTAGTAATTTCATCTTCTTTTGTCTGTTGGCTGGCATCTGCATATGTGGAGTAGGCCTACTGGTCTATCCACTAAAAAGAAACTTCCGATTTCTATATACTATTACTAGAAAAAATAAACGTAAAACGGCTATATTAGTAAGTAAAGTTTAGAGTAAGAATAATTTAAATCGTCTTAATTTAAAACTTGTAGTTTAATGAGTGAACAAATAAGTAACAGGTGCACTAGAATTTGACTACAAAGGGGTCCTCACAGATTACAAAACAATATGACGACTGATACAATCCCTGAATAAAAGAGCGGAACAAAATTCTACCGAAATTATATAAAACTAAATCAGACGTGACTTAACATAAATCATTTGGTCAGTGATATCAAAATGGACGTATATTATTTATTTTTTCTAAGACAGAGTAGTTGAAAGCGACAGTTGTCCTCAGGACTCTTCCAGACTTCCCTGGAGCTACATTCCCGCTTCCTGTTCCGCCACCGTTTAAAACTGGCAGTTGTGGCTATCCGACCCATAGACTGTATATATAGATCCGACCCAACGGGCTGCCGTCATAGATATTTGACTATGTTACAGACGAGACATGTTTACAAGGATTGAGATATTACTCAACTACACGCATATCGTTACTTATTGTACACTATTATGCTCAGAACGCTCCCGGACTCCTCAGCAGTGATGTCCCTTTCTCCGGAGAGAGCCTCCGAGCTGAAGCAGATCATCCACAACCATCTTCTGAAGGTGAGTAAACCGCTGTAACTTCGGAATGCTCAATGGGCTAGGTTTGGTAGTTATGCATTGTGTTTTCGAAGGTAGACCGGTATGCTAAATAACTGGGGTTACGTACTGTAACCCAGGTTACGGTCGGATAATCCAAAAATAAGCTCCTAAATTCGAACCCTATCGTCTATTCCTTGACCTCTGAGTAAAACGTCACGGGGTTAAGGAATAGTGGATAGGAGAATTCAAAGGGATTTAGGAGAAGAGACTGCGGTACTTTAGAGAATCTGTGACCGTTTCTCAATCTCGAGGATGCTGGTTTGGTAGTCGCGTACTTCCAAGTCACTTCCTTCAGAAATGAAGTAAGTATACTTCCAAGCCACGGCTTCGGAAAACGAAGAAGAATGGAACAGGCTAACAAGTGTGCCACTCTCTCTAACGGTTTCAACATAAACTGTACCGAAAATAAATACACTGAACAAAAATATAAATGCAACACTTTTGTTTTTGCTCCCATTTCTCATGAGATGAACTCAAAGATCTAAAACATTTTCTATAAACACAAAATAACCATTTCTCTCAAATATTGTTCACAAATCTGAAAAAAATGTGTGATAGTGAGCACTTCTCCTTTGCCGAGATAATCCATCCCACCTCACAGGTGTGGCATATCAAGATGCTGATTAGACAGCATGATTATTGCACAGGTGTGCCTACAATAAAAGGCCACTCTGAAATGTGCAGTTTTGCTTTATTGGGGGGGTCTGGGGGGGTCTGAAAACCAGTCAGTATCTGGTGTGAGGGGTAGGGTAATGTTGTGAATCGAGTGGCCCATGGTGGTGGTGGGGTTATGGTATGGGCAGGTGTATGTTATGGACGATGAACAGGGTTAGGGTTAATTAACCTTAAATTACAAAGTGTCTCTCTATACAAGATATTTAGTCACCTTGAACAAAATGTGTTGGCTCTGAGACATCTCCTTCTGACTGTATGAGAGTGTTTATTCTGTCTTTTTTGATTATCAGATGAATATCCATGGGAGGATCCGAGAAGTGCTAGCTGAGACTGTGAGGGAGGACCACGGGGCTGCACATCGCTCTCTGTCCCAGGCTGATTTTCTACGTGCTCTGCAGCACAGGGGCATCATAGATGATGTTATGAAGGACCTACAGTTTACCCAGGTTGGCATCCTTTAACAGGCCATTTTTCCAAGTGACATACTTAATGATTAGTTCACTTGACCTCATTTGATTCCAACATTTTAAAATACTGTAGATCACAATAACCACCTTCCTGAATAACTTCAGTCATGTTGGTCTGCTTTGGTAGGAAGTACTCCCAGATGCAGAACCAGGATCCCCTCCAAAGCCTGCCACTCACTTTGTTGACAAGAATGTTACTCAGCTGAAAAAAAGTAAGAGACATCATTTAAAAGCCTAAATAAACCAACATTGTAACAATGCCTCCTATCTTCACTTTTTTGTCCTTGTTAGTGTTTGAACATTTAACTGAAAACATTTTTTAAATAATTGCAGCCAATATTGACCCATCCAGGCGGCACCTGTATCTCCAAGTGCTTGGTGGGAAGGCCTTTCTGGAGCACCTCCAGGAGCCAGAGCCTTTACCTGGTCAGGTGTGTTCTACGTTTACAGTCTACTTGCATTTCCGTAACCAGAGGTTCCGCTCGAAGCCAGTGCCCTGTGCCTGCGAGCCGGACCTGAGGGAGGGCTTCCTCTTAGAGATCCACAGAGAGGGCACAGGTACACAGGACCAATCAGGACCTTACCGGTTGTTATACAGTTGATTAATAAATGATCTATGCTGACTTTGTAATAACTTCTGGCACTGCAGGTGAAGGCAGCAAAATGGCGGACGGGACCACCATGTTGTCTATGTGTGACCCGGTTCATTTGGTGCTGATCAAGACGGACACCTCCAGTGAGACAATGCTGGTTTCCTCCTACTTCCTGGACTGGAGGGTTGTCCTCTGCTCGCCCAATGGGAAGACCTGCTTTGCTGTGGAGCTGATGGGAGTCGGTATGGAAAAGGGATAAATACAAGAGCAACAGTGTGATACTGAAATGTCATGCTGTATATCACAACATAACAAGCTGATCATCCCGACTACACTGAACACTTTTGTGTTACATAGTATTTCATGGTGGAACCTGTTTAGCTTTCCTGACCTCTCTGGCTCTCTATAATGGAGCAGCTTCTGTTTTCCTTTAAAAGTATTGTTTTGGAGAATAACGTTTAAGGCATTATGCAAAAGATCAGAAAAATAATTATAAATAAATGTTATACATTTAGGTCCGAAACTATATTTTCTTCTTTTCTGTCCCATTAATAATCTTATGCTCCCTGGAGAAGTACCAAACCCCAGCTTTGAAACAGATGTTGTACAATATAAATAGTAGTTATACGTGTCTACTACCTGTACATTAATTAAATATGCTACAAATATACGGTTTAGAATCTGCAGTTTTGTCTCTTCCCTGCTCTTAGTGACTTTATTAAACATCTCCGTGTCTATAGGAAGTGAATGTAAAGTCCCAGCTGGAGTTCTGACTGTGGGTCTGGAGCTGTACCCCCCTCTCACTGATACTCTGAGCGCTGACATCATCAGCACACAGGTCAGCACACTCAACCCCTTCATCTCTCCGTCTGTTTATTCATTGGCTTCAGGATTATTCATGAATAAAACCACTGTGAACAACTAGTGAATCATTACAACCGATTTCAATTACTGCCGTTAGGAGTGTTCCTCAGAGTTTATCTGAAGGCATCATTGTGAGAGAAACATTAGAGCTGAGCTCTAAACATAGTCACTGAAGTGTGTGTTTCTCATTCAGCAATCACTGGAGAGGCAGAGGACAGCAGAGAAGGAGAGACTCTTCTTAGTTTATGCCAAACAGTGGTGGAGGGAATTCCTGCAGATACGTCCCTCACACCAATCCAAAATGGTCAAGATTTTTGCACAGGTTTGTTACATTTTCTTGTTTTGGGGTGAAAAATCTAACAATTACATGATAGGTTTACTTAAAGACTTTTATTCCCAAACTACATAGATTCTTTATTCATTTGATTTGAAATGTGAAGTAAATGAAACTAGCAGCATATGAGTTGCATATCAGACAGTGGACAGGGAGATCCTGAATCAGCCACGACTCAAGTTCTTATCTCTGTCTCTCTCTTTCTTTCTTTTCTCTCCCCCCCCCCCCCCCCCCCCAGGATGAGAACGCCGTCAACAGACCAGTGTGTTCTTACGTGCATGTCCTGCGGGCGGGGCGCCTGCTGGAGAGCCCCCGACAGGCGGCCCGCTTTGTCAGCCTGCTGGCCCACGAGAAGGCCCCGGTGGTGGGAGGGGGGGACAAGCAGGAGCAGTGGTGCACATTAATGGCTTTCCTGTGTAGAGGCAAGGTAAGGATAACTGGCTACTGCCTTTAATCAGATGACAATCACTTCCTATACTGCTAGATCTGTGATGACAGCTGATTTATAGCTTCTCACACCAAACCTTCTCTACAGTGTGTCCTTAGGTCTAAAATAGAAGAATTCCCATAGCAAACTACCTGGACTTTTAGTTACTTTAATTAAACAACGTCAACATTAGACATGAATTGCACATAAGCACATGGAAGACGTATTTTCCTTTTCAAGTATGTATACAGCTTTAAAGGTCCCATGTCATGCTTTTCTGGTTATTACCCGTCCCCTTGTGTTATGAAGGTTGTTCTGCATGTAAACGGTCTGCAGAGTCACAAACCCTCAAAGTACACCCTGTAGGGCAGGGCGTCTCAAACTCCGGACCGAACTGCAAATCAATCCGGACCGAACCCTGTGTCCCATTATTTAAAAAAGAAAATGTATTTAAAAAATCTGATTCTGATGTAAATTAAAGTGGACCTATTATGCTATATTGGAAAAAATATATTGTAGGGCCATACCTATACAAATATAGGTCTGTGAAGTTTTTTGCTTAAAATACCAAACAGTTCACCCATTGTAGCCATGCCTCATACTGCTCATACCCCTCTTGTGCAGCCCTGTTAGAGAAACGCGGATTTTGGGTCCTTAGCTTGAAAAAAACAGGCAGAGCTAATGCCTGATCAGAATTCTACCGGAGAAAAAGTTAAATTCTGTTGTAATAAAATGCCACCCTGTTCTAAACCACATCAAGGATTATTTTTGAAACAGTATGGATCTCAAATGCTTTTTCTCTTGCGGGTTTATTACAAGGTGAGTTCCTTTTTTGATTTCCTGCTTTTTAAACGCATGTGTTCTTCAGTACAGGTTAGCTCTGAGTGTTAGCGAGGCTTGCTAATGTAAACAAAGACGAGATTACGTCCAAAACACGTTCAAAACGCGTCAGGCATTGTTTCTGATAGCAACTTTCTGTGGGTCCGCTGCCGATTTGACGTCAGATTGGCAGCAAATCTGTATCCGCTCGTTGTTCCCCTGTTTTTAAAAGATTTGGGTACGGAGGAAAAGAGAGCGGGTTTTATTTTCTGACGCTGCGTGAGTTCCCCGACGCACATTTATGTATAAAAGACATCACAAAGTGCATTTTGCATGATAGGTCCCCTTTAATGTATATTGTCTTGTGTCTGACACGTTCTGAGAATGAACGTGCATATATTTACTTGTGTGCGCGAGTGTCACACAAGTTTACCTTGACCTTCTAATGCTTCTAATGTCATTTTTGCCGAGGTTCAAGGCATTGGCTACAGACAAACAGTGCCATTTCTCCCACTAGTTCAAGCCATGATACTGTATGTATGTATTGAATGTCTGTGTGTATACAGGGGCGCCGTTTACCGACAGGCAAGTGCTAGGACCAGAAGGGGGCCCCAAATAAAGTAGATTAATCCAATCCAATCCAACTTTATTTATATAGCACTTTAAAACCTCCTGACCCAAGTACATGCATAGCGCGCCGAAACTGCTTCTTAATTTCAGTTTCGTTGCTCCGCTCCGGGGGTGTGGGGGGGGGGACTTTACTGGCATTGATCCGGACCATTGACCTTGTATAAAATTCACAAGTGGACCTTTAACAAAAAAGTTTGAGTACCCCTGCTGTAGGGAGTAAAACTCTAACACAGAGAAGACCTGTCTGTGCTGCCCCAGAACGCCTCGTTGGACATTTCTCTTTTTCCATTGTTTCTTCTTGAGTATAGTGACGTAAGGGGCTAAGTGACGTACTTGCTACGCGGATTGGTCCAAATGGATCAATCTGCGGACTTCCTCACACACTCACTCAGCCTTATCTTTTCTCAGCCGCAGCTCTGCGGAATTCTCTCTCTGTCTGTCTGTCTGTCTGTCTGTGTGTGTGTGAGAAATTCAAGGTGTTTTAAAAATACATTTTTCATTAATTTTTATATATATAGCACCAAATTGCAACTAATCTATATCTACTGTCACTTTTGACATTGAACATGTGCTCTTTTATTAAATAAACTAATTTTAAGTTGAGAGTTTAGTGTTTTTGACCCTAAGAAACACTGATGCATTAATCCAGGGGTGCCCAACCTTTTCTGAACCGAGAGCTACTTTTAAAGTTGCCAGTCTGCCGAGATCTACCAGTCCAAATAGAGAGGCGTCGCCATTACTGACAGCCTACTACCAGGTAAATACACACTTCTACTTGTATAAAACTGACCTTTGTACGGTTAATACTTCATAAAATACTGCAGATCCTTTATCTTACCTCTTTCTAATCTACACACATACAAGTATTTAACTGAAGTTACACAACAGTGTTGTTGATACAGAGTTGAAGTTTATTCACACGTCACTACAGTGGGTAATGTTTTCAAGACTAAAGACAAAACTAATAGAATCAAACCCTTTTTTTGTTGCATTTTAGTAGAGTATAAAAAGAAATGCCTTTTTTAAAATAGGATGCAAGCAACACTAGTTTCTTAACCTGAGTTGATAATAGACTATAATCAATGTAAACAGAACAGATCTTAATGTTTGCATTCTTATACCATTTTGTACAATAATTATAATGAATAAGTTCAAACAAACTAAAACTTACAGCAGATTAATAACGGTATCTAACTTGAGTTTTTATTATATCAAAACCTGTTGAAATGCTACTGTTATTTTGACTGTCCCCAAAAAGCGCGTCGCAGCCTCCAAGAATGCTTCTTTCACAACTTCGCCTCTTTGAAAGACTTCATGTGTTTCTCAAGAACATGACTGACCCGATAAGATGCTCTGGAGCAGCCTTGCTCTGACCCGATAAGATGCTCTGGAGCAGCCTTGCTCTGACCCGATGAGATGCTATGGAGCAGCCTTGCTCTGACCCGATGAGATGCTATGGAGCAGCCTTGCTCTGACCCGATGAGATGCTCTGGAGCAGCCTTGCTCTGACCCGATGAGATGCTCTGGAGCAGCCTTGCTCTGACCCGATGAGATGCTATGGTAGCAGCCTTGCTCTGACCCGATGAGATGCTCTGGAGCAGCCTTGCTCTGACCCGATGAGATGCTCTGGAGCAGCCTTGCTCTGACCCGATGAGATGCTCTGGAGCAGCCTTGCTCTGACCCGATGAGATGCTATGGAGCAGCCTTGCTCTGACCCGATGAGATGCTATGGAGCAGCCTTGCTCTGACCCGATGAGGTGCTCTGGGAGCAGCCTTGCTCTGACCCGATGAGATGCTCTGGTAGCAGCCTTGCTCTGACCCGATAAGATGCTCTGGAGCAGCCTTGCTCTGACCCGATGAGATGCTATGGAGCAGCCTTGCTCTGACCCGATGAGATGCTATGGAGCAGCCTTGCTCTGACCCGATGAGATGCTCTGGAGCAGCCTTGCTCTGACCCGATGAAGTGCTCTGGTAGCAGCCTTGCTCTGACCCGATGAGATGCTATGGAGCAGCCTTGCTCTGACCCGATGAGATGCTCTGGTAGCAGCCTTGCTCTGACCCGATGAGATGCTATGGAGCAGCCTTGCTCTGACCCGATAAGATGCTCTGGAGCAGCCTTGCTCTGACCCGATAAGATGCTCTGGAGCAGCCTTGCTCTGACCCGATGAGATGCTATGGAGCAGCCTTGCTCTGACCCGATGAGATGCTCTGGAGCAGCCTTGCTCTGACCCGATGAGATGCTCTGGAGCAGCCTTGCTCTGACCCGATGAGATGCTATGGTAGCAGCCTTGCTCTGACCCGATGAGATGCTCTGGAGCAGCCTTGCTCTGACCCGATGAGATGCTCTGGAGCAGCCTTGCTCTGACCCGATGAGATGCTATGGTAGCAGCCTTGCTCTGACCCGATGAGATGCTATGGAGCAGCCTTGCTCTGACCCGATGAGATGCTCTGGAGCAGCCTTGCTCTGACCCGATGAGATGCTCTGGAGCAGCCTTGCTCTGACCCGATGAGATGCTATGGAGCAGCCTTGCTCTGACCCGATGAGATGCTATGGAGCAGCCTTGCTCTGACCCGATGAGGTGCTCTGGGAGCAGCCTTGCTCTGACCCGATGAGATGCTATGGTAGCAGCCTTGCTCTGACCCGATAAGATGCTATGGAGCAGCCTTGCTCTGACCCGATGAGATGCTATGGAGCAGCCTTGCTCTGACCCGATGAGATGCTATGGAGCAGCCTTGCTCTGACCCGATGAGATGCTCTGGAGCAGCCTTGCTCTGACCCGATGAGATGCTATGGAGCAGCCTTGCTCTGACCCGATAAGATGCTATGGAGCAGCCTTGCTCTGACCCGATGAGATGCTATGGAGCAGCCTTGCTCTGACCCGATGAGATGCTCTGGTAGCAGCCTTGCTCTGACCCGATGAGATGCTATGGAGCAGCCTTGCTCTGACCCGATGAGATGCTCTGGAGCAGCCTTGCTCTGACCCGATGAAGTGCTCTGGTAGCAGCCTTGCTCTGACCCGATGAGATGCTCTGGAGCAGCCTTGCTCTGACCCGATGAGGTGCTCTGGTAGCAGCCTTGCTCTGACCCGATAAGATGCTCTGGAGCAGCCTTGCTCTGACCCGATGAGATGCTCTGGAGCAGCCTTGCTCTGACCCGATAAGATGCTCTGGAGCAGCCTTGCTCTGACCCGATGAAGTGCTCTGGTAGCAGCCTTGCTCTGACCCGATGAAGTGCTCTGGTAGCAGCCTTGCTCTGACCCGATGAAGTGCTCTGGTAGCAGCCTTGCTCTGACCCGATGAGATGCTCTGGAGCAGCCTTGCTCTTGTTGTTGGGCCTGCTGAAAATGGACTGCTGTGCATTTAGCTGTCCTTTCAGGCCCCTCCCCTTTTGGAGCGTAGGGCAGAATCAGGTGGGAATTCCGTCTCGTAGCGTTTGTGCACTGTTTTGAAATGCCGCTCCTAAATTACCCTTCTTCGATAAAGCCACGCATTGCAGATGAGACAGATGAGAGACAGATGAGACAGATGAGACGGATGAGAGACAGATGAGACAGATGTGAGACGGATAAGAGACAGATGAGAGACAGATGAGAGACAGATGAGATAGATATGAGACAGAAGGACTTTGAATTGGAATAGATACAAAAATAATCATCCTCCCACTCGGAGTGAAAATGATATATTTTGGGCTTTTTTGCTTCAGCCATAATTGCGGTCTTGTGTGTGTGCGGACTGTCACTCCTGTTGCCACGGACAACGTCAGCGAACTAGTGCCCACTGCCCACCAGCCACGCCCCCACACATGGGGTCACGCCAGAGTCCTGCATCGGGTCGGGTGACCCGCAAAGAAAGTGATTCGCGGGTGTTATTTTTTCAAACTCTTTTTTCCGGGTTCGGTTCTGGGTAAAACAAAGATGATGCGGGTCGGGTCGCGGGTGTTGCATAATAAATATATTAAAATATATATGTTTAATGTTTAAATCCTCAGACCGCTCCCGCGCATAATCATAACCTCTGCAGCGCATCAATCTGCTGCTGAGCGCGCCACATTCGAAATGGCTGAGGTGAAGCTCTAGCAGAGAATACAGCATTTTCAATAACACTTCCTCAAGAGCGAAATCCAACAACTGGGAGGCTTTTGGTTCCTAGATGGAGAAAATAACCAACATCCCACGCTTTTTGAGCCAAATGTGCAACTGCGTGTGTTAATAATTGCACGTTTTCACTGCTCATATATATGCGGGTTCGGGTCGGATTACGGATCTTGTGCCGACGGGTTGGGTCGCGGAACTAATTGGCAATATGTGCGGGTAGCGGGGCGGGTTCGTTATTGCACGTCGCGGGTGCGGGTCTTGAAAATCACGCCGGTGCAGGACTCTGGGTCACGACGACCAATCACAAAGCTTTGATGCATTCAAGTGCATTATTCTGGCACAGGAAGATTATGTTATAGGACATTAACGATAAAAACAGAATATTGTTGTTCTATTTTTAGACACATCTCGTGATCGACTGGGAATCTCCCCGCGATTGACTGGTTGGGCACCCCTGCATTAATCAATAGTCCACAGCTTCTCTCTCTGCTCCAGAGGATTTAAAAACAATATATCCCAATGCCACCCCCCCAGGAGCTCCAACAAGCCGTTTAGGACAGAGTGAATACACATACAGAGATGCTGTATGAGAAACCAATGAGTAGGGATGGGTATCGTTAGGATTTTATCGATAACTTGTATTCATGTCTATAATTTTGAGCACCAAATTATTGAAAAGTATCGGAAAATACCGATAAGCAGTACCGGTATCGGTATTTTTTTTTCTATACTCTTATCGATACTTTTCAATAATTTGGTGCTCAAAATTATAGACATGAATACAAGATGTGAAGATGAAACAGTCATTTTATTGTAATTTTCTTGCAGAAATAACTGTATAACGTATACATTAGCTTCTCAGAAGCAGACACAAATAAATAAAATAACTTAAAGGGGCCTGGCTCGCCCTATCATGCTTTTTGGGGTTTTCCCTCAGACAGAGGATGAAAAGAGGCATTTTTTAACATTTGTAAATCAGTTACATCTTCATCCAGACATTTCAAACTGACAACCTAGCTCGACAAGAGATCCTTAAAACATTGTCCTACAGTGACATCATGCAAAACTGTGATATGAAGAAATTGGTAAAAAGGCTAAGATGGCAAAAAGATAAAGGCGAGTACGTATATTATTCTGGATTGTACTTTTAAATCATCACAAAATAAATGATGTGCTGAACTGAAACACGTCAAAATGTGTCTGAAGGTTTAAACATAGAACAAAGTATTTGAGCTTAAAATGTCAATTCCTAGTAAACCACCAACAATTGCTGAACCATACATTGAAACGTTGACCTTTAACAACATTTAAATGCAGTTTTCCAATTCACAATGACATCTGTAAGTTTAACTGGTTTATAAAACATTCAATGAAAGGCCACATTATTATAGGTGTAGGAGCTCACATTAATACACTGTCAGTGTTAATAAACAAAAAAAAGACAAGGCGATGTGCCTGCAAGACTTCACTCAGGTAATCCAAACATATTACCCGTGCGCAGCATCTAACCTGCCTGCGAGCCTTCGCTCAGGTCACCTTTACACACGGCGCGGCTGAAGCCCGCTAGCACTATTAGCACTTGCAGTATTGCTAGCAGCCACATTGTTTAGGCTGTCAAATACGCTGCACCGTTTTAGATTCAACTAGAGAATGCAATTCCTGAAGAAATTGCTAGTGGAAATGCTTTATGCTGAAAATCTGACTCTGAATTGCTATGCTGAAATGTAATGTGTCAGA
The DNA here is from genome assembly GCA_902827135.1 of Harpagifer antarcticus. Classification (NCBI taxonomy): domain Eukaryota; kingdom Metazoa; phylum Chordata; class Actinopteri; order Perciformes; family Harpagiferidae; genus Harpagifer; species Harpagifer antarcticus. Next base: position 2,336,589 of record CADEHL010001252.1, on the reverse strand, counting down.
AGAAAGTGAAGAATTTAGATTGGAATGATTCATGAACACTGGGGGCTTGAATGTGTGATGAGAGAAGAAAAGAAAGTAAAAAGGCTTGGAAAAGCAGCAGAATATTTGAAATGCAAACTTCTGAACTAACTTAACGGCGAATGATCTGTCGCATGGCAACCGCATTGCATGACACCCCATAATACGCTTAGATGCGTTGATGGCTGCATCGTTACCAAACCTGTCAAGTTTGGGGCCGTTTGGAGCAGTTTCACTGAAGTTATGAGAAAGCCGTGTTTCATGGCGAGCATTGTGTTGCCATGGCAACGGCATTTGAAGAAATCTCCAAACTGTCCCGTAGATATCTTCACGGCTGGACTGTTAGCACACTGCTATCTGAAGTCTGCTGCTCTGAGCGTGTCAGGTGGAGTGATGACATCATCGTGTTCCATCACACAGGTGTTTATAGTTGAGCTAACGAGCTCTGCAGAGATCACAGGTTTCCATTGTTCTGAATGAGAGATAAACCTCTTACATGTGAACGTTTTGTGGAAGAACCGTAACAGATATCTGTGAAATTTCGAAACGTGAAGCATGTCAAGGAAGTTGAGTATCTGAAGTGTAATTTTTGTGTAGTTTCGGGTTAATAATGTGGCCTTTTTGGCAGTTTAACTAAAGGTGTGCGGCTGCTGCCGTGAGGAAATATCAGCCTGAAATTACAATGGGCTTTAATGGAGACATGTTGAAAGTTGTTGTCACTTCATGCCCTCAAGAAGCATTTGGTTAATTATTTGTCATTTTTCAAGCTACGAGATGTTTTCCTACGTTTGTCATTAAAAATGATGTCTCAGGAATGTAGGGTTTGGGAATTATGGCAGTTTAAAAAAAATATATGAAGGCACATTTCAAGATTTTCTACCCTCTAGCTGTGACATCACACACTCTAGTTAATGTTAAAATCTGAAGAAAACCTCTCAAACAAGGTCTGAACAATGTTTAATATCTCTAAAAGTAAGAATCAGATTTAAAAGTTGTGTTACACGAATAATGTCAGAAAGATGTGTAACATTTTAAAGTTGGAATGAGGTTTCTGAGTGAAAGTATGAATGAACAGTTAGCAGTTGAAGTCGCATGAAGATTTGTTGAAGTCTGAAGATTGACTTCAATGTTAAACATTTGATGAATTATGGAATGTATCTCTGGAGTTATGAATGAGAAAAGTAAGAGCCATCGATTCCCGACCGAGCTGAACGTTTTGATGTTTGAACGGAGTTTCTGCGATGTTCAATGCGGGACGAGAAGCGCGGCAAAATACCGGCGGAATAATAAACTTTTCGTGCGTAGAAAAACAGTTAGTGGGAATGCTGTTATCAGCATTCCCACTAACTGAGTGTCTCGCAACTAATTGAGTACTTAGATTGCACCTTGCACTATCGCCACTACATTTTTTTAAAGTGCACCCAGACCTTAGATCGCTTCGCTCTGTCCGCCATGCCTGCGGTAGTCTCACAACAATAATAAGAGCGCTGTTGAGAGAGATGACGAGTGGCATTTACAGTGGCCAATCAGAGGGGTCTCAAACCGGATACATCACACGGGATGAGAGTTCCCAACCAACCAGAATGGTTTAAAGTTAAACTAAGGAAGTAGACGTAACACATACACCGATAGCAGCACCGTTTGTCCAGCCGGAAGTACCGGACACCATAAACGGGTTTGAAAACTTCTGTCACGTAGTGATCATCTTCTCAATAAAACATCTTTGCTGATGTTTTTCGAGTCTTCTGGCCAATCAGAATCAAGATTGTTGCCGGAAGTCCCCACGGAGAATAACTTTGCGGTAGAACTATTCTTTATACATCCATGGGTACAACTTCAGATATAAATGAACACATAATGAAATATGACCACCGGTCTGATGACTGACAGGTCACAGAACAATGGGGGCTATCTACCCTAACCCACAATTTAAAGTAATTCACACAGACTCTCTCCTCTTTGCTCTTCTCTCTGTGTGGAGCAGCAGATAAGGGATATATGCACTGTACTTCACTTTCATTAATATTGTATGCTGAAAAGCATATATATATATATATATATATATATATATATATATATATATATATATTAATATATTACAGCACTATTTTTTGTTGAATAGATTTGAGTGGTTCAAAATTTCGGGTCGCGATTTATTGACAAAGAAAAAAGTGGGTCCCGAGGCCTGACCAGTTGAGAACCACTGCTCTGTCATCAAATCATCCAGATCACATTCTGCTTTCCAAAAGGAAAAAAGTAAATTAGACAAACCTTTCCGACAGTCTCTTTTCTGCTTTATATCTTTCCTGGTATTTACATCGGATGGTATATTTGTATCCGCATGATCTCACCAGCTGGTCTGACACATTACACAGATGAAAACCTCCACCACCGCCAAGTTCATAGACTCAGTGTGCCTTGCACGTCTGGTGGTACCACCTCATATACATGTATAGTCATGTATTGCCTCAGTCCAGACCATGATGATGACATCATGTCAAAACAGTGGCTCCTGATGAGGAGTACAAGATGACCTTTTTTTGTTTACATTTCTAAATTCAAACTAAATCTTGTGATACTCATCTCACAGATAGCTGCCATAACGTGTTGCTGAACCTTTCAGTCGTTTCCACCCTTTGATCTCCCAGTGACCTTCAAAATGCTGTTGTTAACACTGAGCTTACAAACATCAAGACATATTTTCAGATTTAAGTTCAATCTAAAGATGTGTTTTTAGCAACACAAGATGTTCAACCTGTTTTGCATCTTTTCATTCTGATCCCAGAGTCAAACCTTTTGCATATTCTCCAAACGCCAAAACCGAGTGTGGTGAGTGTAGTGTGAGCAGTAGACTTCAGTGAGTGGACTCGTGTTGTGTGCTAAATGTTTTACCAATCATTATGTCTGTGATATTTGTGTTTCACCTTGAAGTCATCTCATTGATATCAAGATCAGATTTCATGATTTCAAAAGAGTGCAGCAGAGGGGAAAAAGCAAACATAAGTGTCTCTGTTTATTTCCCTTAAAGGATATTATCCTCATAACTTTATTATGGCCCCTCTGAATGCAATGCATGTTAAGAATTCTGTTTTCTTAAAACAGTTTGATCCAAGAGCCAGAAGTCATTGCGCTGACTTGGTTCAGCTGTTCACTCTGTTTCTGTTCACAGCTGATTGTGTCATTTCTGAGAAAGGAGGATTTGTGCACAGTCACCTGACTGATGCATTTCCATCTGTACGAGATGGTTCCCCAGACCCCCGCAGGATAAATGTTCTCTGCCTCTCCTCTGTGAGCGGCTGGCGAGAGAGACACAACACAAAGTGGCCCCTGTCAGCAGTGATTTATGAGTTTCATTCCAGGGAAAATTAATTTAGCCTCATCGTTCCCCGGCCTGTTCTGATGCTGCCGTCCATATTGGCCCTTCTGGGGAGCATCTATCATTCTGACTCGCCCACAGCCCGCACGCAGCAACAGCTCAACCCAGGACTGTGCTAGAAGAGTTTTCAAGTGAAATAAGAGTTTCCTACTGCCATGGAGGATTCAATACTACAGAGCCCCCCCCCCCCCCCAGCAGAATGTGTGTGTGTGTGGAACTCTTCTGAGAAAGGCTAACAGTGCAGTGAAAACAGGATATTGCATTTCTGTGAAACAGACTGTTGTAGTGACAGGATGAATTACACAAGCAACAAGCACGGCATGAAAATAGTAACTCTCTTCAAATCTGTCTACATTTAGGGACTTGGAATAAATCTGAATATTCCCAGTTATTTGTTTATATTTGGAGATAAAATCGTAATTTGTTTAGATAAAATGTTTATATTTTGTGATGAAATTGGTTATACTTAGTTATACCGAAAGAAAGTTGAATATTCCCTATAAAACTGAACATTTAAGAATGAAGATGTTCTTTTAGGAGATGTTAACCCTCTAATACTCCACCGAAAGATAATACTCCATGGCTCCATACCCTGCCTTCTAAGAAAGAATACAATATTGAACATTTCAGAATACAATATGTAGCTAAATTCTCCCTTCTAGCTTTTGGAGCTTGATCAACATCTCAATAGAAGCTCATTGTTTGTCACCCCAGGGTTGAAAGAGTTGTGTAAGTTGTATTTGGCCTTCTCTTAAGGTTAGGCGAGTTTAAACTATAAACACGGTGTTGATAATACAGATTCCATTTGGAGCTGCCAGAAGGACCTGACCTCCTCTCTGTGTCCCTGCAGGGGGACTGTGAGGACCACGCCACCCTGCTGTGCAGCCTCCTGCTGGGCTTTGGCCTGGATGCCTATGTGTGTGTGGGCACCAAGGCCAAAGGAACCCCTCACACCTGGGTCCTGACCCGCGGCACCGATGGGAACATCACCTTCTGGGAGAGTCTCACGGCTCACAGGTGCAGTCTATCTTTTTATGTTTTCCAGTCCAAAACAAAAAACTGCTGCTTATTGCCCCCCAATGAATGTGTTGGATACTTTGTAACAACATATCTATGTGTACGTCTGGAAAACTCTTCTTTAAGAGACTCCTCCAATGTTTAACATGTGTACTTTTTCTCTGACCGCCAAACAGTCTTGGACTGAAGTGCACTGCATGTTTCTTGTTTCTTGCATTAGCTCTTCCTGTCTTTGTGTGAGTCAGCGGGGGTCTCAGGTGCTGTATCCATCACATCTGGTGGCCAGGCTCTGGGCCAACGAAGAATTGATCACATTTTCAATGGTCATTCAGTTCTGGGATTTTGTCAACTATGGTTCTGGCGATGACCTAATCATCTTTCATTGGAGATGGATTTGATTTAATATATTTTGTGTATATATAAAAACAGTAAGTCAGTGAGAAGAACTAGATTTTTGATGACAGCAAGAAGTATTGTTGAGGAGCTCTTTCATCTTAAATGTTACTTTCTTGGTCATACTTTTATTTTTACTTTCCTTACTTCAATACCTGGGCCTATATTGTTCAGGCAATCTCCCAACAATTTGGTCATTATTATTTGTTTTATTACCCTTCTCCTCTTTGGTCAGATACGTGCACAGGGCCATCGACCCAGACGCCCCGCCCCTGGCCCCCCAGCCCAAACCCACCTCCCCCTACCGCACCGTGGGCTGTGTCTTTAACCACCACACCTTCCGGGCCAACTGCCAACCCTCCGATGCTGTGGAGCTTTGTGTCTTTGACTTCCAGGTAAGAGGGTGGTGTCTCTACAGATGATCTGGACTGCATTTATAAAACACGTGTCAACCCCTCAATGTGCTTTATATGTGCAAGACAGCATTCACACATTCATACAGGGTGCCATCATCTCAGGGAGACCAAAACTCACACACACACTCATGCACTGGTGGCCATAGAGAGCAACTAGGGTTTAAATCATGTGCCCAAAGACACATCATGCATCAACATGCTGACCGCTGGATCACAGACCTTCTGATTGGAGGACGACCTTCTACCTCCTGAACTACAGCCACTCCTAAATATGTTTTACTGGTGATTCATTGTTGTTTTTCGTTGATTATTATGGCACTTTACTGTTGAAAAAGTGCCACTTAAATGTCAATATGCTGGTCAAGTGTTTTCATTCCCTGGTATTGCCTTAGTCAGGGACAGGGAAAGCACTTGAATATGTAAATGTAGACTCCATATTGAATGGGCCACAGAAGATTTATTCAGATGGACAGTGCTGATTTAGAGTCAGACAGAGTTGGTCTGGAGCGGAGAGCAGTGGGTTGGGTCTGGTGCGTTGCCAGGGAAATGAAATATGTAACAGTTGCGTTCATCAGCAGCACCTGTACTGATATGTTCCCTGAAGGCAGCAGCGGACCCCCAGATGAAACCCTGTTCTCCTGTGTGAGGGAAAGGTAAGGCCAGATGAGAGCAGCAGCTAAATATCAGTTTTTCCCTCCGTCTCTCCCTTCAGAATCAGTCTCGGTGGAAGGCAATGAGTCAAGAGGCGCTGAAGTCCGTCTGTGCCCCCGGCTCCACCACCTCCCTGCCCCCCCTGCCTCCGCTCTGTGCCCCCTCTCTGGATCCTGCTGCTGCCAGCAACCAGCTGGAGCTGGAGCTGCGCTCCCTGGTGTCTGAGCGCAGGAAGGTAAAGAGACGCTCGGACATACGGCTGCTCCTTCGGGAGCTCTGGGTTTGAGTCATCTGTGCTTTGCTGAGAAAGAGAGCTGCTGAGGGCATTGCTATAAAAGAACTCTGTTTTTATTCCACCTGTTTTTGTGCACATTTTTTATTCTAACGTGGGAATTTGGAAAAAAAAGTTTAAATATAAAAAAAAAAGTTTGCAGGCTTGGCTGCTGGAAGAGTCGATATTCAATGTGACTGATACCTCATTCACACCAACGCAACTCCGGTTCAAGCTCCGCGCTAGAGCTTTTCAGGTTCAGAACTGGTTCTTCGGTTTAGCTCCGGCTCTTTTCACACCGCCCAGAGTCCGACTGGTGCTGCATCATTGCGTCATGACGTAAGCATTTGCGTGCCTGCTTCATAGAGCCAAACCGCGCGGAAACCCCTCACAGCTGACACCGACGACAACAACAACAACAACAACAACAATGGCCGATTGAGCTCCAGCTTCCTCTGTACCTCTTCGGAAGACCAGGTTCCCAGCAGGTAGCTGGTCTCTTCAGTGGACCCCTAAAGAGACCAGGTTCCCAGCAGGTAGCTGGTCTCTTCAGTGGACCCCTAAAGAGACCAGGTTCCCAGTAGGTAGCTGGTCTCTTCAGTGGACCCCTAAAGAGACCAGGTTCCCAGCAGGTAGCTGGTCTCTTCAGTGGACCCCTAAAGAGACCAGGTTCCCAGCAGGTAGCTGGTCTCTCCAGTGGACCCCTAAAGAGACCAGGTTCCCAGCAGGTAGCTGGTCTCTTCAGTGGACCCCTAAAGAGACCAGGTTCCCAGCAGGTAGCTGGTCTCTTCAGTGGACCCCTAAAGAGACCAGGTTCCCAGCAGGTAGCTGGTCTCTTCAGTGGACCCCTAAAGAGACCAGGTTCCCAGCAGGTAGCTGGTCTCTTCAGTGGACCCCTAAAGAGACCAGGTTCCCAGCAGGTAGCTGGTCTCTTCAGTGGACCCCTAAAGAGACCAGGTTCCCAGCAGGTAGCTGGTCTCTCCAGTGGACCCCTAAAGAGACCAGGTTCCCAGCAGGTAGCTGGTCTCTCCAGTGGACCCCTAAAGAGACCAGGTTCCCAGCAGGTAGCTGGTCTCTTCAGTGGACCCCTAAAGAGACCAGGTTCCCAGCAGGTAGCTGGTCTCTCCAGTGGACCACTGCTGCTTGTTAAGTTTCTCCATCATTGTGTACAAACTGGATAAAACGCGGGCTTTTTGTTTGTAGTTCAGGAGCTGCCCCCCGCCTCGACGTAAGCGTGACGTATGCGGGACAATTTTTTTGGTGCTTGAAACGAACCGGATTCTGGAGCTTAGAGGCTGCTCCTCTGCGGTGTGAACAGGAAAACCCGGTGCTTTTCAAGCTCCAGCTCCGAACCGGCCCTGAAACACCGTTGGTGTGAATGAGGTAAAAGTGCAATGGCAACAGGCTTGGTAACAAAAACCCTGACCTACATGAAGCATGTCTCTTAGTTGTCACTGGTGATTCCTCGCAAAAGACAACAAGCTCTATGGACTGATGAAGAGACTGTAATCTTCCTCAAATGAATTCTTAAAAAAACAGTGAAATGCCAGATTCCTTTTTCACAGTTTGAGGTTTGACTGTCGGTCTTTCATTACGTCGTCTTATTTCACAGAAAGTAGTGAATGGAAACATGAAAACCAATGTTTTCCTTACGGAGTTCTGGATCTGTGTTTAACATTTAAAAGCTTTATATATGGCTTAAAAATCCCATTTTGGATTTCCAAATATCAACAAAATGAGATTCGATTATTTAAGATCAGGAAGTTTATTTCAGAATAGCATTTTAAGATAAAACAGTGCAGTATATAATATACTATATTTGTATCATAATGTATTCATGCAGTTTAATTAGAATTGTACAGATTGACTGTTTGTCCAATCACTTGTTTATATTTCATATAATGGTTGAATGCATGCATTTGCAAAGTGAACTGGGTCCTCGTGCTCTTTACAGCCTGGGTGTTCTGTCAGCCTGCGAAGTGAGGTGTATTGATGCAGTGTGACCTCTGCCCCCCCTGCAGGACCTGGATCTGGCCACACTGTGGGACGATCAGCTGTCCTACCTGCTGTCCTCTGCTCTGTCAGCGTACGAGCTGGAGCGCTGCTCCGGTGTCTCCTGTGGCAACGAGGAGTTCCAGGACGCAGTGAGGAGGGCGGTGCCGGACGGACACACCTTCAAAGGCTTCCCAATCCACTTCCTGCACCGCAATGCCCGGAGAGCCTTTGCCACCTGCCTCAGGTGAGCAAGAGGGAAGCATGGGATGTTTGGCTAAGCGATGCCTTCATCTCTTTCTCAGAGTAAGCTTTATGCTGGCAGACATCTTTCAGTTACTTACTTCTCCTTAATCACAGCATCAATTTACTCAAAATCCTGCCTTTTTCTTCATGTAACTTTAGTGTTTGTTTTGTGGCATCCTTGCCTCATAAAGAAGTGTGCTAGTTATTGCTAGAGCAGCCCCGGCCCAAAAGCACCTCAAAGCAGCAGTTGAACTGTGTTTGTAGTAGGAATACATGAAAGAGCTTTGACAAAAAAAGGTAAAGGAGCCTCTGGGAAACCCATCCTGAGAAGTAGCCTGTGCATACTGCAGTGCTGGAAGCCCAAACCACCACTTCAGAGCTGGCACATTGCCTGTAGACAGATTTAAAAGTGTTCACTTTAGCCCATGCTTTGGAAGCCTAGCGCATCATAGCAGACCCTGAACTCAGACCTCCCTATAGAGCAGGGGTTCCCAAAGTGGGGGTGGCGACCCCCACTTTGGGAACCCCTGCTCTATAGGGTGTGAGAGAGAAGAAAAGCTCACTTTATCCTGTTACTTCAGAGTTTCTGCTTCTTGATAGGAATCCATTCATTTGTCAAATATATACAGTATGCAATGTTCCATGTGGTGATTTAGCTAGCTAGTTAACTAACAAAGTGTGGGCTGTGTGCATACTTAGGGTTTAACACATTTAGAAAGTCAATGTTTTACAATAAATAATGAATAGGATTAATTATCATTTGCATTATCATGCTACATCGCACATAGCTTGCAAAAACGAGTAGCCGTACATTCTAGAGTGTTTGTCCCTGTTGACTGAAATATCTTTGATTTCATCAATATTTAACAATATTTAATTTATCATTCCAGCATATCAAGTTGTAGGTCTAAAGAATCTCTCCTACCTTTTACTTGTTGTATGTTATTTTATAAAATACTTTATAATGGCACTTCATATTTTTTTACTTTGTCTCCTGTCCTGTGCAGGTCTCCGTTCTGTGAGGAGATAGTGTGTTGTCGTGGCGACCATGTGAGGCTAGCCGTCCGGGTTCGTGTGTTTGCTTATCCAGAGAGCACATGTGCAGTGTGGCTCATGTTTGCAGTGAAATACCGCTCTGTACTCTGACCAGCAGACATCACGGCGACCCGGAGAACACCAGAGTGTGCATGAACACATAATGAGACCCAAGTTTCACCTGTACTCAGTGATATGTGCCACATGTCTGAAGCTGTCGTCTCTTCTCTGATACTGAGGCATTTATTGAGTTGTCTAGGAAACTCATCATTTGTACAGAAATGTATTTATATATCTATTTTTGTAAATAAATGGAACATTTTCATTTGTACTTTTAAGAGGATGTTTCCCAAAATAATAATACATTTATTGTATTAAAGGACATTTTCATTATTGAGATAATTGCTATGGCTCTGTTTTAACATCAAATTTGCTTTTGAAATCTCACGTAGCACACAATAAACAAATCTCTCAAATTAGGTCATAAAACAAGATCAAATGAGAACTGACTGGTAATCAATTTCCTTTTTCAGTTCTGTTTCTCAAACAAAGTTTCTTTTTTCATTTTTCCAAATATTGAAGGACTTCTAATGAACATCCATGCCCTTATGGGAGGCCTGTGGTCTGAGGAGAACTGTGATCAGGTGGATACGGTTCAATCCGTCTATAGTCGTTTAAACCAAGTCATAGGAGGAAAGTTATTTCATTTATTTGTTCAAATGTTTGGCAGGGGGTTGAAGTAATTACCAATGATGTTGCCGTCCTGCTGCTGGTTGCCAGTATTTTATTTAGAACGACCGAGTGTCATTCAGGAATCTGAAGGAATAAGCCTCGAAACCTGTAGGTAGTATAACGTTGTTTTACATTTCATTAAGCTGATGCTTTTATCCAAAGCCACTTTAAGTAAGTGCAATAAACCATGAAGATAGAAAGTCCAAACAGATAAACATGCAAATCAAATCCGGTTTTATTTATATAGCACATTTTAAAAACGATTTTTGGTCGAGCCAAAGTGCTGTACATGCAAATAAAAAACACATTACTGCAATCGCAAACAGAAGACAATAAATTACAACAGCAAATCTAAAAATCAAACTCATGGAAATGTCATGAGTCGTGCTCCGCTCTGACTAGAAGGCCAGGGAGAAGAATGCAGTTCTAGTTCGTATATGGCTTCGCCCTCTAAGGCTATCGCTATTGGGTTATCCCCCTGCGCCCCCGCGCAGCACTGAAACACCCGCTAGGTGGGCCCCACCCTCAGGCCTCCTTCCGGTATAAATAGGAAGGAGGCCCGGCAATCTGCTCCCTCTTTTCTTCAGCAACCAGCACAGTACTGAAGCACAGCAATTGAGAATCATCATGAGCAACAACTGCGTCCGTGATTGTCCCTCATGTGGCTCTGGGTTCATAATGAGTTATGACCAGCAGAGATAAAAGCAGTATGCGAATCCTGCCTGGAGTCGGAGCACGCGTACGCGGCTCTAAACCAGCAGGTAGCATCACACACTGCGCCCGTCTCCCCTCGGGCGACAGGAAGCGGAGAGCGGACGCTCTTGCTGCTGCGGCCGAGGAGGACGATTGGCCCGTCCAGGCTTATGAGCCGCGGACGGGGCAGACTGCTGGGCAGGAGTCCGGCGGCGAATAACATTGCGCTGCTCTCCAACTCGGTGTTGACACTGGTAGAGCGGTCCACCACCGAGGCAGAGGAAATCAGCAAGGCGGCCAGCATGGTGCTCATTCTGTGCGCATCCGTTGCTGTCTCCCAGGCGAGGATTTCCGCGTGAGTGACACAGATCCAGCGCCACCTCTGGCGGAAGCAGGCGTCTGTTACGGAGACGGCCAGAAAAGTGCTACTGGACGCTCCAATCAGCCGGGACGGGCTGTTCGGACCCCAGTTCCACGCCATGGTGGAGTCCATGAAGACGGCCGCGGAACAGGCATGTACAGCTGGCTCCAGCCTGCTGAGCGCCCACAGCGGCACCAACGCTCGCAGCAGCTGCGGCGTCCACGCCGGCCACAGGAGGCTGCAAGCGGAGAGACGCCCACAGCAACCGCCTCGGCATCAGACTCGCCCTTCGGCGGCTGCAGGGGCTCCGTCCCACGTCTCCGCTCCCCCACCACCCTAGAGACAGGGTCTCCCGGCGACGAGTCAAATGGGAGTGAGGCTCCCCCGCTCCTGGTCTGCTCCGCGAGAGCCTCCGAGGACGCAGAGCCGGTAATTAAGTAGACAGCAGGGCTCGCGGCAGAAGCCTGCCGGTTTTAACCTCTGGTTAATAACCTGCAGAGCTCGCTGCATTCCTCTGTCCGAGATACGCCTCCTACACACGGTCATAATAAACCCATGAGCGCCGTTATAACGCCTCATGTGGGCAGCACTGCACACACCTCCATCCATCCCCTGAGCGTGTACATGCCTCATGATGAGAGCCGGAGTGAGACGTAGCGTGTGGAGGCCCCCACGCAGCCCTTTCGGTCCAAGCAGCGCAGGAATGCATACTTCCACGTACCCATCATGCCGAAACACAGGAAATAGCGTTTGGATATTTCCTGGCTCCTCGCATTTTTGTGTAGAGAAGGCTGGAGCCACTACACAGAGGAGGGATGAGAGTGGTTTTCTCTGGACGACCTGCTATTTGCTGGCTCGCTTCAGGGAGGAAGTCGCTTTACAGACGGTACATCTCGTATCACATCTGTCAAATCCTGGGTTTCATAATGAATTGGAAGAAAAGCTGTCCTCTTCCCTCTCAGACAATCATTTATCTGATAGTGGAATTAAACTCAGCCAGCATGAGAGCGCGGCTCTCGCGGCAGCGAGTGGAGAAACTGACAGCTCTCCTCCGGCATGTCACAACCCACACAGCCCTCTCCGTGACGCAGCTGCTCGGCGTTGGCGTCAGCTGGTCACGTGATGATCCCCTTGGGTCTCTTCCAACAGGGGGAGTCTCCAGAGGTGGTTCATTCGCTGCAGAAGCCTGCTGTTTTTAACCTATTGGTTTATAAACTGCAGAGCTCGCGGCATTCCTCTGTCCCAGATATGCCTCCTACACACGGTCATAATAAATCCACGAGCACCGTTATAACGCCTCGTGTGGACAGCAAGCACACACCTCTCATCCCCTGGGCGTGTACACGCCTCATGATGAGAGACGGAGTGACATGCAGCGTGTGGAAACTCCCTCGCAGCCCTTTTGCCTCACGGGCATGCGATGGCGTGGCTCGTCACCATGACGACCATTACAGCACATCACAGAGAAGCCTCTCAAGAAACACTCCTGTCATCCCAGGAACAGTGTCTTGCGCGGTTTTTACCCCCGCTATTTTTCTAAATCTCGGAAAAGAACGGGCGAGTCGCCCTGTTGCTGTACAATCAGACATGTGTTGATTTGCACGGACAACAGGCCACGGCTATGGAAGCAGCCTACCTCTATCGCCAGGGAGGAGTACGATCAGCGCAGCTTCTGAACGCAGCCAGGCGGCTGCTGTTCTGGGCGCGCACACACGTTGCTCTCCAGCAGAGCAATGTATATTCCTGGCGAAATTAACAGAGGGGCTCGCAGAACGCAGCAGCCGTTCTAGGCGAGGAGTACGGAGACTCAGACCTGTGTCACGCACACTTGCGCCTCAGTGGGATTTGGCTTTGGTGTTACGCGCACTAAAGCAAAGCCCCATTTGAACCTGATCAGGTTCCCCTTAAACTGTTATCAGCCAAAGTAGCTCTGCTTTTGGCTCTATCAGAGAAAAGGGTGAGTGATTTGTCTGCTCTCTCTGTGGCTCCGTCATGTCTCCGGATCCAAGGAGATGGCAGTTCAGCTGTTTTACACCCTAACCCGGCTTCATGCCTAAGGTCATCACAACTCTTTTAGGTCAAGAGTGATCACCCTGGCTAGCTTATTCCCCCCTCCTTACAGGTCGGAGGAAGAAGCCACCTCTCATCTCCTCTGTCCTGTGTGTGCTGTCTTGCTATGTGGCGCGCACGGCGGCCTGGCGCCGTTCTCAGCGCCTGTTTGTGCACTATGGAGAGAGCTCGATCGGGCAACCTCTGTCTGCACAACGGCTGTCACACTGGCTGTGTGAGGCTGTGTCACAGGCATATGTCTCCTCTGGGGTGGAGCCCCCGGAGAACATCAAGACGCACTCCACCAGAGGAATTTCCTCCTCCACGGCTTTGCACGGAGGAATGTCAGTGGAAGATATTTGCACTGCTGCATCTCGGTCTTCCCCCTGTTCATTTATTCATTTTTATTTGAGGGATGTCTCCCATTCCTCTCTGACACACCCTGTACTGGGTGTCCTGTCGGAGTGAGTGACGTCAGGGAGCCAGCTGGGCGCCTCTCTCCTGCCTCTCGGCACGCGGAGAGCGGCCCCTTTTTCCCTCTTATAGGAGGGATGTTCCTTTTTCCTCTGACACACTTTGTACGGAGTGTCTGGTCAGAGTGAGTGACGTCAGGGATCCAGCTGTGCGCTCTCCTACCTGTCTGCACGCAGAGAGCTGCTGTTCCCCCTCTATGATCGCAGGACAAGGTGGGACCTTCGTCTCTACTTTCTCACAGTGGCCGGTATGTATTGTTCCCAGCCTTCACCCCGTCAGGGAAGATAGGCATGTTTTGCTATGTTCCAGGGACGGTGATGCGCCATTACCCATGGCACAACAGGCAGGGGGGTGTTATTGAGCAGGTGTGTCTGTGCTTCTAGTGCCGGGCGGACCCAGTGGGGCGCAGACTACATCATGCTTCGCCCTTAACCCAATAGCGATAGCCTTAGAGGGCGAAGCCATATACGAAATAGAGCTGAAGTTACCTACTGTAACCCAGCTTCTATGAGTAAATGGCGTAGCCCTCTAAGCGCGGGGCCCCACTGGCTCTACTGGGCCCCACTGGCTCTACTGGGCCCCACTGGCTCCACTGGGCCCCACTGGCTCCACTGGGCCCCACTGGCTCTACTGGGCCCCACTGGCTCTACTGGGCCCCACTGGCTCTACGAATAGCTGAAGAAAAGTTATTTTGTATGGGAGCAGATTGTCGGGCCTCCTTCCTATGTATACCGGAAGGAGGCCCGAGGGTGGGGCCCACCTTGCGGGTGGGCGTGGACTACAAGTGTTTCAGTGCTGCGCGGGGGCGCAGGGGGATTACCCAATAGCGATAGCCTTAGAGGGCGAAGCCATATACTCATAGAAGCTGGGGTTACAGTAGGTAACCTCAGTTATGTTTACTTCAAAAAAGCCTGAGTGGCGGTTTCAAATGAGCTTTAACCCTTAAAGTACTGTCTTCTTTTATTTTTAGGTTTAAAGAACTCATTCATCTCAAGCGTTGGTATAGTGAGGCCTTAAAGGTCACCTATTATACATTTGCATGTCTTATACATCAACATATGTCGCCTCTGTGTAAAGAGATTCCCTCTCTTTTTGATCCATTTCTATAAAAACCTGAAAATGAGCTGATCAGATTTTGGCCACTTTGTGATGTTGTTTTTTTTGGGTTGTGTAACCATTAGCCAATAACCAACCAAGGTGACCCCCTGGTTAGGAATTTAGCAATTGTGCACACATTATGGATTAAGAGTCATGGTAAAATATTGGTATATTCATGTGCCACATGAAGTGAGCACTAGATGGCGTGTTAACACTAATGTTGGCTCCCTGGATGCCTTCTGTTCACCCTGCTCTTATTGCATCGCGTGACTGCGGTGACTTCATTGATCCACAAGATGAAACCAGTGGATTATAGGAAGTCAATATGATGGATACATTCAAACATTCAAGAAGCAAGGCTTTATTGTCAGATACAGTGTAGACATGGTCACAGGCTCTTCCAACAATGCAACATAGTAAAGATAGGAGGACACATTCAAAAATAAATAAAAAAAGACTGAAGAAGAAACAGAGTAGAGTAGAAATACAATAGTGCAGATTATGTTGAAAGAGCAATGTGCAAGTAATGCAGGAGAAGTGAACTATATACATGTCAGAAAGAATACATAAATACAATAAGCTAAATGTTGCAGAGACCAAGACTAAGTGACCAAGTAAATGCAGGAGTCTATAAACATGTAAATAGAATAAATGAAACAAGCTTTAACATTGATGTTATTTATGTTGCATCATTATATTCATGTTCTGGCTGAATGTGAGTGATTGTGAACCAGAGGAGGGCGCAGCTTCCTGCTGGCCTGACTCCGTGCTGGGAGGAGTGGACTCAGAGACTTGGCCCTGATGGTAGAAGTGCGCACAGAGGGTAACGTGTTTTACGGACTGCTCCGCTCCTCGGTTTGTCCCGCTCTGTGCCATATTAGGCATTTCTGTTTGGAGTTCTGTCACACTGTGACAAGAAGCCTGTGAGGATGGCCAATTCAGTCCCTTTTTCCGGTAGCTAATTTGCCATTCTGCATTTGCCCCAGAGTTGTTGAACATGAAGTTCAGGAGGGAGGCTGAAAGAGACAAATAGAGCACTAATGAATAATTCTTCCTTTTTTCTGATTGTCACACACACACACACACACACACACACACACACACACACACACACACACACACTCATTAATGTATAACACTGGAAGAGAATTGGGGGAAAGGAAGTGTTAGATGCTGGAACTCAGGTATGTGTACAGCCTATAACAGCAGCTCTCAGGTGTAAAGGGTCCTGTGGGACAGGAGGACGAGGACACACTCACACGGCGTGTCTCTAACTGCACTGTTTGCATTCAAATGAAATGTTTCTGTATAAACTGTGAATTGATCATGGAAAACATACTAAATGTTCGGTATCACACTATGAGCTTTTCTTTTTGTAATTAGAATACTAATTATAAACTGTATATTATAATCACAATTCTTTATTCTTCCTGGGAGACATTAGATGTTGTGACAGTTGCTTCATTTTAGAATACAATTTATAAAATACATGTTAAAAATACAAACAAATCTAAATATTTCTACAAAGTTAAAAGATGAAATTATCATTAGATGAAATAACTACATTTATATCAATGTCCAATTAAAGGAAATCTATGTGTAAAAGTATTTCAAGTAAATGACCTTGCATGTGGAAATTCTGTTCCTCATTTGAATCATTGTGCCTCCACTCTATTTCTCACACATACTGTATAATCATCTTCCTCGTCTGAGGTGGCAGGAGCTGCTAACGAGTATTTCCATCTGTACAATTCACCTGCAGTTCACAATTATTGTCAATAACTGCATCATCAGCTGTTAATAATGGTGTTGATTGGGGCAATGTATTCTAGCTCACAGCCAACTTTACCATATTAGGGGCATATTTGTTTATTATGCCTCGCAGGCAAGGAACCATTTCTATTGAGAAATCATTTATTTTAGAGAAACACGAATAATAATCTGAATCATTTCAACAATATTTGATATATTAAGGATTCTGGCACTATAAACATCCACTGTTTTCAGGTTTTCAATGTTCAAAATCATTTTTTCTATATGTATTTAACACTTTTATACATATGTGTACAAATATATATATATATATATATGTATAGATTAGGGCTGTCAAACGATTACAATTTTTAATCAGATTAATCACAGTTTAAAAATTAATTAATCAGATTAATCACAGCTTAAAAATTAATTAATCATGATAAATCACCATTGGAACTATGTCCAAAATATGCCATTTCTTTATGTATATTGTTGTGGGAATGGAAAGATAAACGAAAGAAGGCGGATATATCCATTTAACATGTTTATTGTAACATTATTCTGTGTGTCAAAATGAAAGAGAGCACCTATCAATCATCAAACCGTGGGGTCTTAATTCATTACGTGTTGATTTCTATCAACGGGGGAGTACTTTAGGAAAGTCGACGGGGGGGGGGGGCGAGTGGAGTACTTCATGACCACAGAGTGTTAACGGTATGATCAGCTGTTTTAGCGCAGTGCTCCAGTGAAGGGGGGGGGAGTCTCCCTCCGCGGCCGGTTGGTGTAGTTTTGGCACAATTCCGTTGTACAGACCGACGGTAACAGCAGCCCTGTCTGTGCACACGGAGACCGACTCTGTCGTCCGGTGATATTCTGGAAAAGCTTCACAAGTACGTCGGTACGCAAATGCGCTTTGTGACACAAGTGGCGGTACGCATTTCAGATTACGCACATAACCTGCGTACCAGTTATGTGCACCCCTGTACTACAGCAAAAGTATTCTCCGTCGGGACTTCCTGCAACAACACCACGCCGTTATCTTGATTCTGATTGGCCAGAAGACATTATCAAAGATGTTCTATTGAGAAGACGTGACAAAAGTTTTCAAAACCGTTTCTGGTCTTCGGTATTTCCAGACAAGTGGCTACTGAAATCAATCTTACTAACTGCTGTCTGTGCAATTTACTCCGCGCGAGTTGGCGGACTTTATTTTGCTTACTTTAAAAATTTTCATGGTGGGGCTAAGCCATTTCTTGGTATGGGTGTAGCCTACCCCAGCCATACCCTGGCGCTGCCACTGGTGGGATGTATGGGGCGGGCCATTCTGCACATGCGTTAAATGCGTTAAATATTTTAATGCAATTAATTGAAAAAAATAATTACCGCCGTTAACGTGATAATTTTGGTAGTATCGATATATGACCAATGATCACAGGCACATTTGAAAGCCTCACTGTAAGATGAAACATATATTCATCACAGTTGTTATGTGATAACAGAAAGCACCACATGCAGCATCACTTATGTCCAGAGGAATATTAAATATGGTATACAAATCTAAATATGAATTATCTGAACATCCAGTTATTTTTGGATTTTGAATCAATCTGCAATAATTTAATACGTTTTGTCTTTAAATTGTCCAATCTCAACGCCTGAGGAGATGTCACATCCGAAAGCAGGATATGCCATACTCTGCTTTTATTCATTTATTTTTGATGTTGTATCTTCTAAAACGGACAAATTGTGATTAAATTTATTTTCCAATAAAAAGGTATTTCTGATTCTGATCAGGTTTATCTATAATTGAGATTCTGCTATTTTTGCTTTAAAAAACACATTGATGGATTATAGGTCACTTTTCTGCTGGTGGACATGCAGCTCTAATCCCCAATAGATGCACTGGTTTAATCTTTCACATCTGTCAGAATTTACATATCTTGCCAAGAATGCATGTGCACAAAGAGGTCTCTGGTAGTCACGGCGACATAAACCCAGTGTGGAGCAGTGTTACCGTGGTCACACAGCTCACAGCCCTTTATGTTGCTGTCACAGGACGGACCTGATTCAATGTGAGGCCTTGGGCTCTGTTAGAGTTTGTCGGGTAAATGAGAAGATTAATGGCGCATCTCCTTATCTGCGCTGTTTTTCAATTGTGGTAATATATCTACTGAAAGACACTGATGTGTCAACTAATGACTCTGTTTCGGCCATTAAAAAAGGAGCGTTCACACATTCAACTCTGCTGTGAGTCTTATTTCTGTGCGTTGCCATTTGCCATCTTTGACAGACATTGTGGCTAATTATTAAAAATGTTTAAATCACACAAAGGATGTAACTGTTATGACTAAATTAAATTGTAAGAACCACGTATTCCTCGGTTCACCTCCAGATACAGTGCTCTTACTCATTTATTTTTTTGGGGACGCCCACACACACACTGCTTACACATAAATGGCTTGAAGCTAATTGTTAAAGTAGTCATTAGGGCGTACCTGTAACTCCATATCTGTTCAATTATTACATATCTGGTAATATCCCCCTGCCACCCATAGCTGCTCTTGGTGCCTCTCTTTCTCTCGTCTATTTCTATTTTTGAAATATAAAAATCCTGCAGGGGGTAAAAGAGTGGGAGAGAGATAGCGGGAGGAGCGTTGGGCATTGGAGAGAAATGTGTTGCATGGCCCCGAGCCTAACGGGTAATAAAGTCATTAATTCAGCTGATTAAGTTGGCCTTTGGGTTAAAGAAAAATCATATCCGTCTCCCTTTGAGATGTGACTGGGGAAGCACAGAAGAGGGAGAAGCCAGCTAATTAGTGCTGCAAAACAGGGGGGGGGGGGTGTAGAGGGAGATGGGAGATGGAGGATAGACAGAAAGAGAAAGAAACTGTTTGTGTGTGTGTGTGTGTGTGTGTGTGTGTGTGTGTGTGTGTGTGTGTGTGCGCGCGTGCGTGTGTGCGTGCGTGCGTGAGTGTGTGTGCGTGTGTGTGTGTGCGTGTGTGCAGATAGGTGTCTGAACTATACTAATGAGGCATGTTTGGGGTGAGGGAGTGACAAGCTCATCAAAACGCTGTTTGCCAGGCGAGCCGTTTCTCTGAGAATTTTCCCGGGAACCTTTGAGTCCAACGCCGCCACTTAATGATGTGAAACAAGAGAGAGAAGGGGAGAAGTGAGGGTGAAATGTCACTTTGCTCGCTGTCTAATGAGCTTGTTGTTGGATGCAAGAGAAGAAAGCACATGGAAAAGAGCACCACGGAAGCAGCCAGGATCCTGCACCGAACCCCCCCCCCCCCCCCATGGGCAATAACACCCCCTGACCTTGAAGAATGCATGAACTTGTGAAACTGTGATGTAATGTTCCATAACTGTGACTGAATGGAACATTTAGAGTTTTGCTACTTTCAATATGTTAACATTATACATATCTCTCTTTAAAGTTTATGTGCAAAATTATAACAAAACAGACTTGATTTTCCCTAGGAGTCGCCCCCCCCCCCTCACCTCGGAGTTGGGAGAGCTCTTCCTCCCTTTCCTCCAGGTCCTTTAGAGCCTGTTCCTACAATCTCTGAGCCACAAACAGCCCGATGCCTTTAGACTTCACCCTCTGTTATGTTTCTGCATGGCTGTCGTGTTTGCCCCTCACTTCTCTGCAGAGCTGCTGTTGTCCTGGCTGCAGATGAGGCACACCTGGTCCCACTCACCTAATCAACCTTCTCTTTAAGAGGCTGGCCCTCACTGCTCTGCCAGAGAATGAAATGCTGTTGGAGGATCCAGAGCGCCTCTCTGCAGCCCAAGCCCAGTTGTTCTTCACTTTGCAGTTTTTGTGCAACTTTTTGCGTTTTTGCCTGGGACGTTCTCCCTCTGCTTTTTTTGGACCTTTTCTGCAAACAGCCAGCTCCCTCTTCAGTACCTGCCTTAGCCTAGCTTCATTTATTAAAACACCTTGAAACTGAACGTGTGTCAGTCTCTGCTTTGGGGTCCTAAGTAATATCTAAACTTCACAGAATTCTCTTGCCACATGGAGTCTCAGGGAAGCGCTTGCTTCCCAGGGTTCTTATAGGGCAACATGATCGAGCCTTGCATAAAGTAATGGAAGCGATTTGTGAATGAACCACCAGTGGGACCAACCTCTGCGGCCGTATGGATCAGGTCGCGGCTCATCTCACCACGCTCCCGCTGACTGCCAATGCTCAAGCTCCAGATCCTGCTCCAGCCCTGCACTCCTGGTGAGCCCTTCATCCCCCCGTCAGGTATTCAGGAGGTTTAGGGTTGTGTGTCAGTTCTTGCACCAGTGTTGCCTTGTGTTTTAGCAACAACCATACATTTATTCCACTGATCGATCTAAGGTTGCTTTTATTATGAGCCTACTGAGTGATAAAGCAGCAGCATTGGCTCTTGCCATATCTAACAGCAACTCGCCTTTCAATCATTCTCTACAGTCTTTTACTGCAGTGATGCGTAACATTTCTGATCATCCAGTGAGGGGGAAGGAGGCTGGTAAAAGACTCATTCCACTCCACCAGGGTTCAGGCTCAGTTGCTAATTGTGCTCATAGATTTCCGCATTCATTCATGGGATGACATGGCCTTGCTGGGTATTTTTTTTAAGGGGCTAAATTATGATTTTAAAGGATGAACTAGCTGCCAGGGATGTCCCTGGACATTCTCTTCCTCCTCCAGACTCCTCGCCTTCCAGTGCTTCTCCTGCTACCAAGGCCTCTCCCCTCCTCATGGAGGAGCCCATGCGGCTGGGAAGGATGACGCTTACCCAATCAGAGACAATGCTTCTACTGTGGCCAGGCTGTGAGGCCCCACGCAGTCTGCATTATCGGCCTGTAGGGAGGGACTGGGAGAGATGCACACACAGACAGTCCCCCAGCACCACCTGCTGTTCCTTTACAGTCAGTCATTGTCCTTAGCCCCGCCCACATGTTCCTGGCGTCAGAGCCTCTCAGTCTCCTCCTCTGTGCTCAATAGTCCACGCTTTCAGCTTTGCACAGACCTCATCGTTTATCCAGGGCTTCTGACTTGGGAATGTTACAGTAATCTTCGGTACCACCTCATCGATGCATTTACCAATGAAGCTAATGACTGCGTCCGTGTGTGTGTTGATGTTGTCATCCTCAAACACACACCACTCCGTAGATTCAAGGCAGTGCTGCAGAGCTGAGTCTGACTCCTCACTACAGCGCTGTAAAGTCCGTGTCACCGGTCTGTCCCGTTTGAGTCCCTGTAAGCAGGAGGCAGCAGCAGCAGCAGCAGCAGCAGCTAGCAGCAGTGAGATGTGGTCTGATTTGCCAAATGGAGGGCGAGGCAGAGCTTTATATGCATGTCGGAAAGGGGAATAAACATGGCCCATTGTGTTTCCGCCGCGAGAGAGGAGTTTAGCCAAGTCTCTGTGAAAACCATAACATTACAGTTCTTAATGTCCCGTTCATCCAGCTTCTTATCGAGTGACTGGACATTTGCCAGAAGAATACTCGGAAGAGGAGGCCGGTTTCCTCAGTCTCAGCACTCCGGCTTGGGATCCCCGCTTGGTCTTCCTCCTGCGCCGCCTCAGGTAAAACAACGACGGATAGCCAGGGCGATTCCCCGTTGTTTGCCGGTCTCGGTGGTAGACTGCTGTCCACACAGTTTCTAATGTGTAGAAGACCCTCTCTACCTTATTGTATGGTAAAGTTGGCGTAGTGGGCTTGCATGTTGTGGACAAAGTGAAAAGCACACAGTGAAATGTAAACAGACACTGAAATAAAACCAATGAAATTAAATTGGAGAGGAGCTAGCAACACGGCAGCCATCCACGGCGCCATCTTAGAATGTGGACATGTCTAACTAAGTCCTGAGGAATGAATGACGTACTGAATATAATAAATAAGCAGTACCAACAAAGCAACAGCAACATTCATTTCCAGAATGAACGCACCAAAGAGCTCATCTGCAATATCGTCATCACCCTCTACAACAGGGATCACCAACTACATTTGTCCAAGGGCCAAAATGTATCCAATAGACACTATCGCGGGCCAGCGGGGGGGGGGGGGGGGGGGGGGGGGGGGGGGGGGGGGGGACGGGGGGGCGGGGTACAGGTACTGCATAAAGCTTAACGAAGGATCACTTCTAGATGCTCTGAAAGTAATCAAATATACAGTTACAGTTACGTGTCTTAAAAAAGTAAAGTGTTCAGGTTACTTTTAGAATACTTTTGAAATACTTTCTTTTTGGGTATGTTTTGGTAAACAGGAGACACTTGTTTTACTGTTTTAATGGCTTATCAAGAACTCAAACACAACATCTTGGTGTCATTCTGGACAGCTCCCTCTCATCTGCACCCCACATAACATCACCCGGACTGCATTCTCCTGCTGTAAACCTTTCCTTAGAATATGTTATGAATTGTAAGGTGTCCTTGGGTGCTTTGAAAGGCGCCCCTAAATAGAATGAATTATCATTATTATTTATTATCTGAAACGATGTAATAACTTTTAAAACTGTTTCCAGTCACTTGCCCCATGCATTCAGCAGCAGCAGGCCATTCACTTTGATTTTATCCCGTTATAAATGTCATCATTTCGACAATAAAGAAATGCTACATCAACGTTATCTTGCACATTTTATCTAACCATCTCCGTTTCTAACTTTCAATATATTTTAAAAGAGATCTCTCTCTCTCATCTGCGTGCGGGGGCGGGGCCTCACACACACTGCATCTCTCTCTCTCTCACAGACAAGCTGCAGCGCTGTGCAGTGTGCACACAGTTCTGCCGGTAATGAATATTACATTTTGTGAGGAAACCTTTCCACCAATAATTCCAATAAGTATTCCAAAATGTATTCACTTCAGGTTTACGAAAGTAACTGTAATCAGATTACTCGTTTTTCAAATGTAACGCCAGCTGAATACAGTTAGCCTACTTGATTTTTGTATTCTGATTACGTAACGCCGTTACATATATTCCGTTACAACCCAACTCTGCTTCTAGGCTACTGTCCCGCAGCTCCTGCCTCTCTGTTGGACTCTGTTGCAGCAGGGCTGCTGCTGTGGTGCGAGTACACAAAGCAGACTCTTCACAACGAAGAATCACTTCTTCTTCTTCAAGGAAGGGAAGGTTTCGCAGTACGCAGTCTACTGTCCCGCAGCTCCTGCCTCTCTGTTGGACTCTGTCGCAGAGGGGCTGCTGCTGTGGTGCGAGTACACAAAGCAGACTCTTCACAACGAAGAATCACTTCTTCTTCTTCAAGGAAGGGAAGGTTTCGCAGTACGCAGTCTACTGTCCCGCAGCTGCTGCCTCTCTGTTGGACTCCGGTACTGCACCTTACTCACGAGACGTTGTGAAAAAAAAAGGGTGGGGGGCGAACGCAGTAACCACTCCGCCAGCGCCACAGTCACCCCCGTCGTGCGGGCCGGATGAGAATGTCTGGCGGGCCGGATGTGGCCCGCGGGCCGCCAGTTGGTGGTCACTGCTCTACAACAACCCCAACAAGCCAGATTTACGTCAATAGCATCCTCTCTCAGCTCACCAGGGCCAATATGCAGCTGGTAGTGTACAGCGCCATCAAGAACCTCTGCTGTGTGAGAAGCCCAGGCGATTTTCCAGCTGCAGAAGTTGAAGAGTGTTGCCCAAAAGATTCTCCTGCAGATGAACAGCAAGTTAGGAGGAGAGCTGTGCACGGTGAGACTTTCCCCCGTTACAAGCCCAAGCTGGTTTTCATTGTGGTCCAAAAGCGCATCAGCACTGCCCTTTACACCTTTTCTGAGAACAACGTGGGCACACTCCACCTGAAACAGTCCTGGATCACACCCTCACTCAGAAAGACTGGGTGAATTGATTTCTGATGGCACATCACATCCACCAAGGCTGCAGACTCCCGACTCACTACGTTACGTCACTGTACAAAACAGCAAACTTCTCAACCGACCATCCGCAACGTTTGACTTTTAAGTTGTGCCATATGTGCTAGAACTGGCCGCTGCTACATCTGAGTTCCCGCTCGCTCCCCGCAATCAGAGCTGGCCATCCAGCTCTTTGACAAGCTCTTCTTCCTCTGAGCTGCTCCGATTACTTCCAAAGGCCAAACTGCTCAGAGCAAAACCAGAACAACTTAACTGAATGACAAAAGACTCATTGGAATCAATGAGGGACTCATATTGACGTGTCACTTTATTAAGTGTTTTGTAGATTTTCTCCTACACTTCCAACATGGATCAAGCCTTTAGGTAACACCAATATTGCATACTACTGCAATAATGATGTATTGCATATCATTTGTTTAAATTCAAAACCAGTAAAACAGTTAAGTTTGAAGCAAAGCTTTGAGTTACCTTTTAAGCAATTGTTCCTGTGGCATAATTATTGATCAGTGTTCTGGTAATGTCCAGAACCTTCCACTGTGACAGATTTAAAATACACATTTTATATTTTATAAACAGGTTAAAGAGATTTGCAAGTTAATACCATTTCAGCTTTGATTGTCCATAATACAAAAACGTGAAGTGGAAAAAAAGAAAAAGCAGGTGTGACATTAAACATTATTGCAAAGTGAGCCTCTTTGAAATGTTATCAAGGATAGATTAGAGTATAAATAACTCCTGTCTCCTATGGGCTCAGAACAGTCTCATAATACACACATGCACACAGAAGGATCCACACTTGTGTTTTTCAATGCACACAAATGTGTTCCGTTTCATATACATGTAAATAAAATCCAAATACAGAAAAAAGTTTTACAAATGTAGTTTTGATCCTCGCCATATTAGTTTTCCGTTTAAATCCTCTGCACCTGCAAACACAAGCCGCTTCCTGTGCACGGATCGCTGTGCATTCGTGTGTGGGTTTCTTGAGACTCCCCTGACGGTCAGCTGATTCGTACTTGTAATTTTTTCTATCTATAGCCAATCAGATGTCTCCTCAATTCTAAGCCAATCACATGAGCGCGCCCCCACGAGGGTATGATTTCTTGCGTTCATGACTTAGCGCTTCATGTACGCATTGTGCGCTGTCCGGAGCTGACAGGTCCATGGAGCCTGCCTGCAGGCGCTAATCTCAGGACCGAAGGACCGTAGTATAGTCGTCTTTATTTTTACGTTATTGTTATAGAGCCACAATGAAGTCAACGTTATTATTTAGCTTCATCATTTGATAAATTAATTAATGATGTAAAATGATTTATATTGCCATGGTGAATATCTTTTGATGAAATTATTGTTCATTTCAAATCGTAAATATGATCTGTTTCCTTGTACCTTCCGGTGTTTATTTAAGTGAGATAATTGAGGACAGCCACGGTGCTCTGAGACCTGACGAGACGGGGAGCGGAACAGTTTTTCGACTGCAAATTGTAAACAGAAATTAGAGTTGCAAATTGGACTGCAAAGTATAGTTTATATAAGAAAGTATATTGCCGAAATATTTATTTAGATTTGTTATTTTGAGACCGATTATTAAATCAAAGAGGTTTAATGTTTAATTATTTCACTATAGCTATGTGGACGGTGTCAAGGTACAATGTTGACAAAATTAATCAATAGCGGGTGTAACTAAAATACAAGATGTCTTTATTTATATAAATATTATTAATAATAATAATATAAAATATTGTATTTGCGTGCATTTCCTGTTCGGAAAGTGGCGCTGTACTGAGAGTGGCGATTTTATTTTGTAATATATAAAAATGCATGTTTTCTAAATGGAGCTTGGCTAAGCTAACGTTATACAGTGGGGCAAAAAAGTATTTAGTCAGCCACCAATTGTGCAAGTTCTCCCACTTAAAAAGATGAGAGGCCTGTAATTTTCATCCAAGGTATACTTCAACTATGAGAGACAAAATGAGAAAAACAAAGCCAGAAAATCACATTTTCTGATTTTTAAAGAATTTATTTGCAAATGATGGTGGAAAATAAGTATTTGGTCAATAACAAAAGTTCATCTCAATACTTTGTTATATACCCTTTGTTGGCAATGACAGAGGTCAAACGTTTTCTGTAAGTCTTCACAAGGTTTTCACACACCGTTGCTGGTATTTTGGCCCATTCCTCCATGCAGATCTCCTCTAGAGCAGTGATGTTTTGGGGCTGTCGCTGGGCAACACGGACTTTCAACTCCCTCCAAAGATTTTCTATGGGGTTGAGATCTGGAGACTGGCTAGGCCACTCCAGGACCTTGAAATGCTTCTTACGAAGCCACTCCTTCGTTGCCCGGGCGGTGTGTTTTGGATCATTGTCATGCTGAAAGACCCAGCCACGTTTCATCTTCAATGCCCTTGCTGACGGAAGGAGGTTGTCACTCAAAATCTCACGATACATGGCCCCATTCATTCTTTCCTTTACACGGATCAGTCGTCCTGGTCCCTTTGCAGAACAGCCCCAAAGCATGATGTTTCCACCCCCATGTTTCACAGTAGGTATGGTGTTCTTTGGATGCAACTCAGCATTGTTTCTCCTCCAAACACGTCTAGTTGAGTTTTTACTAAAAAGTTCTATTTTGGTTTCATCTGACCATATGACATTCTCCCAATCCTCTTCTGGATAATCTAAATGCTCTCTAGCAAACTTCAGACGGGCCTGGACATGTACTGGCTTAAGCAGGGGGACACGGCTGGCACTGCAGGATTTGAGTCCCTGGCGGCGTAGTGTGTTACTGATGGTAGCCTTTGTTACTTTGGTCCCAGCTCTCTGCAGGTCATTGACTAGGTCCCCCCGTGTGGTTCTGGGATTTTTGCTCACCGTTCTTGTGATCATTTTGACCCCACAGGGTGAGATCTTGCGTGGAGCCCCAGATCGAGGGAGATTATCAGTGGTCTTGTATGTCTTCCATTTTCTAATAATTGCTCCCACAGTTGATTTCTTCACACCAAGCTGCTTACCTATTGCACATTCAGTCTTCCCAGCCTGGTGCAGGTCTACAATTTTGTTTCTGGTGTCCTTTGACAGCTCTTTGGTCTTGGCCATAGTGGAGTTTGTAGGTGACCAAATACTTATTTTACCGAGGAATTTACCAATTAATTCATTAAAAATCCTACAATGTGATTTCCTGGATTCTTTCCCCCCATTCTGTCTCTCATAGTTGAAGTGTACCTCGAATGAAAATTACAGGCCTCTCTCATCTTTTTAAGTGGGAGAACTTGCACAATTTGTGGCTGACTAAATACTTTTTTTCCCCACTGTATATGCTCCGACCGTCCACACTCACAACAACGGCCAATACAGACATAAATAAACCAGCGACTGTATTCTCCATGACAGATAGTCTGTGGTTTGTACTTGTTTAACTTTTGTCTAGTTTTTGAACAGATCGTATCTGTCCCCGGCTGTTTGAAGAGCAAGCATGGGAAACAAAAGATAGCATTTACCTGTTTGCATCCAGCTAGCCATGCCTTTCTGGTGTACCAGCTGCGTGAGAAACCTCGTTGATACGTTTTGTCTTTTTCACGAGCTTGCTGCGATATATACAAATCGGGTTGGTCCGGTCCAAGGTCTTTAAGTATCAATTTATCTCCCAAACTTATCCTTTCGAAAGGATTGGAGAGTAGCTCTTGCACGGAATTGGGTGCGGACCGAGGTCCGGCGACTCCACCTGCACACCATTCTCATTCAAATACTGCGTCACCTTGGTCACTCACGAGTCTAAAAAACAACTCACGTCAACGCACGTAAGCAACGTGGGCGCCAACGTGAGCGCCCTCGTGACCAAAATATTTGACCGCGCTGATTGGCGGAAATTATGTTTCGGTGGCACAGTTTACTATTGAGACTTTTGCAAAGTGCTGGTTGCTGCTGTTTGGCTCGGGGGCTCCGCCCGGTAATGATAAACTAATGCCACGGGCAAGGCCAGGCAGGAAACGTGACTTATCAGTAACTTTAGACATCGTAACACAATTTTAAACGAGATTTTATTGTAGATTATACATTTTACTGATACCAATTGTATAATATTTACCTTGTTCATTAAAAATAAAAATATAAAATATATATATTTTTTAAATACTTTTTTTTTAAATATATTTTTTTTAATTTAATATTTTTTTTGTATGTGGGAAGAGGTGGGGCGGCGCCCCTAGCGCCCCTATGGGCCGGCCGCCACTGGATGCAGTCATTTTCTCACAAACTGTTCCATATTGTTTTCACTGCAGCCACATACCTTCGCCTCCGAGGCGGCTCGTGTAGCTTTCACCGTTAATCATCTGACGAGGAGAGCCCGTTTATGGGGAACTGCAGAGTGGGAGCAGCAGACTCCAGCCTGCGCCTCTTTTGCTGCATTTTCCCCGTTCGTCTGGGTCCCGACGCTGCCGGAGGTCTGCTGAGTTTGAGCCAGGGCTCCGGCACGGTGGTGGATTACGCTATTGACTTCCGCACCAGCAGCTGCCGCAGCAGCTGGAATGAGTCGGCACAGTGTGACGCATATCTGAGAGGATTAGCGGATTATTAGAGATGATCTGGTTTCCTATGATCTCCCTGCTTCCTTCGATGGGTTGATTGAGCTCACCTCTCGGATTGACAGACGAATCCAGACCCGGAGAGGAGAGCAACAGACGTAAACAGATCGGAAGTCGAAATCTCGACTTCCGATTTTTTCGGTTTCGGCGGAGAATTCCCATTCCTACTCTGACTCACGGTACGGGGAGGTCGAGCCCATGCAAGTGGGTCGTACCAGTCTTACCTCTGAGGAGAGGGAATTACGTTGAAGAGATAATCTTTGCCTTTACTGTGGTCAGGCTGGACATAGGGTTTCCCGTTGTCCGGTAAAAGGCAGAGCTCATCAGTAATGGGGAGTATATGGTGGGCCAAACCTCTGAGCTGATCCCCAATCTAAGACCCTTGTGCCATGCTCGACTCCTCCTGACAGGCAAATCTCAGGCTCTGGCTGTTTTTATTGAATCAGTTGTTAGCATCATTGACGAGGAGCTCGCACTACAGCTGGGCATCCAACAGGTTCGGCTGCTCCAGCCGGTACCGGCTAATGCTTTGGATGGTCACCTGCTGGGAACGGTGACACACCAGACGATACCGGTCCATATGCTCATGTCAGGGAACCACCATGAGGCAATCCAGTTTCATGTGCTACGGTCCCCCCAAATCCCTCTGATTTTGGGTTATCCGTGTCTTCGCCGCCACTACCCAAACATTGACTGGGCAACTGGGTCCATCCTAGGTTGGAGTTCCTCCTGTCATCAGGTTTGCCTCCAGCAGGCTGCCGCACCTCAATTATCTGTGGATATGAACCTGGTTCCGGATGTCACAGGGGTTCCGGCAGAATATTTGGACTTTAAGGAGGTTTTTAGCAAGGCTAAGGCGACATCTCTCCCACCTCATCGGCCCTATGACTGCGCCATTGAGCTACATCCAGACGCCGTCCCACCCAAGGCCCGGTTGTACTCGCTTTTGGCACCGGAGAGGAAGTCCATGGAGACTTACGTCAATGACTCTCTGGCTGCGGGAATTATTCGTCCTTCCACATCACCCGCAGGAGCAGGGGTTTTTTTGTGGCGAAGAAGGACAAGACCCTGAGACCCTGCATTGACTATCGGGGCCTGAACGACGTCTTTGTCCTCTCAACTGTTTGTTTGTGCCTCAGGTTTTGAGGGCGGAGGTGCTTCAGTGGGCTCACAGCTCCAGACTTTCCTGCCACCCTGGAATTCAACGTACCAGAGGGATGGTCCTACAATGGTTCTGGTGGGCCACGCTGGAGGCTGACACCCGGGAGTTTGTGAACGCCTGTCCTGTTTGCAATCGGCACAAACCATCTCACCAAGCGCCAGCTGGCCTCCTTCATACATTACCGGTCCCACGTCGCCCTTGGTCACATATTTCATTGGACTTTGTGACTGGTCTACCACCGTCCCACGGACATACTGTCATCTTGACGGTGGTAGATCGGTTTAGTAAGATGGCTCATTTCATACCCCTGCCTAAGATCCCGTCAGCTAAGGAGACGGCAGAACATATTCTTCTCCACGTTTTTCGCATTCACGGACTGGCGACTGATGTGGATTCCGACCGGGGGCCCCAATTCACCTCTGTGTTTTGGAGGGAGTTTTGTGAGCTGATCGGGGCGACGGTCAGTCTCACCTCCGGTTTCCACCCACAGGCCAATGGCCAGACCGAACGGAAGAATCAGGAGATGGAGACCACTCTCTGCTGCACGGCTTCCGATCATCCAACGACCTGGTCAAAACAACTCCTGTGGGTGGAGTATGCCCACAACATCCTCATCAGTTCCGCTACTGGTCTTTCCCCTTTTCATTGTGCATACGGTTTTCAACCCCCATTGTTCTCTGCATTGGAGAAGGAGGTTACCTGTCCGTCTGTCCAGGCTTTCATCAGACGTTGTCGGAGGACTTGGAGGCAGGCTCGAACAACTCTGCTTCGGTCTGCTAATCGGTACGCCACATCAGCGAACCGCCGACGCACCAAGGCACCTGTATACCAGGTAGGCCAGAGGGTGTGGCTTTCCACTCAGAACATTCCCCTTCGGGTGGAGTCTAAGAAGTTAGCGCCCAGGTTTATTGGACCCTTCAAGATTGTCAAGGTCATTAACCCTGCAGCAGTTCGACTGAGTTTGCCCCGGAACATGAAGATCCATCCCACCTTCCACGTTTCTAGGATTAAACCTGTCCGGGAGGGTCCTATGATTTCCGCCGGCCCTCCACCACCACCCCCTAGGATGATCGATGGGGGTCCTACCTACACCCTTCGTCGTCTACTCCGTTCCCGTCGCAGAGGAAGAGGGGTTCAATATTTGGTGGACTGGGAGGGCTATGGTCCTGAGGAAAGGCAGTGGATTCCTGCTCGTCATATCCTCAACCCTCAACTAATCCGAGACTTCCACCTGCGTTACCCGGAGCAGCCTTCCAGGACCCACGCTCAACCAGGCGTTAAGCCAGGGGGCACTCGTCCGCTACAGACCAGAGGCTTCGTCGAGAAGGAGGGGGAAGCGTCATCAGTCGAGGAGGACGAGGACGAGGATTTCCAGGAGGGAGAGGCCGAGAGAGCATTCTCAGATGAGTACTAACCTTTCCCATACCTCCAACTTCCACCCTGTGTCTGTAGGGTTTTTGTTGATTCTTCTTATTATTTATTTTTTTCTTTTTCTCTCTCTCCTAGAATTTTCTTAGACGTCAGGAGCCGTCCATTAAGGGGGGGGTTCTGTCACAGTCTGCTTTCTCACTCACCTATTTTCTGCATTAACATTCCTTAGTCACCTGGTGGTCACACCCTGTCTCTCTCTCACTCTGTTACACCCATCAGCTCCATTAGTATTTAGGCCCACTTCACTTTCACCTCAGTGCCAGATCGTACTTTGCAGCAAGCCAGTCTTTCCCGCATTACCCTTCAGATTGCTCTCCCGGTTTCGACCCTGCCTATCCCTGACCAGCCTGCCTCGACTGCTCCCTGACCCGTTCTGTACCTGCGACTCCCGTCCTGCTTTCTCCTGGAACCCTCGCCTGTCCCCGACCAACTCTTTGCCTACTATCTGCCGTGTTGTCTCCTACCAGCCTATTGCCTTCAATAAAGCTGGTTACCGACTATCCCTGGTTTCCCGTTTTCTGCATTTTGGTCCTCAGCTCGTTTGTGACATAATCAATGTTATTAAAGGGAATTGCTCTCAGTAATACAATCATATGTATATAAAGGTGATGTGAAATTCCCCCTCTGGTGTGCTGCTTATTTATTAGCTCCATTTATTAATCCTAAAATTATGCAGACCAGATACAATTACAATACAAAGATGTTTTGCCCACAGACAATCTGAAATGCAACACTGTAAAGATATGTAAAACTTAGAGATGAACTTTGTCACGGTTGTCATGTCAGGTCACGGGTCTATGTCTAGGTTTGGGTGTTTTCACTGCTCTATGTCATGTTTTCCTCCTGGGTTATTGTCTGGTCCTTTTCCCTGTGTTTTTCCTCCTGTCGTTAGTTTCCTCACCTGTGTCTCATTAGCTGATTGTGTTCACCTGTGGCCCTTGTGTTTCTCCCCCCCTGCCCGGCTGTGTCTTGTCTTGTAATTATCCCTCCCTGTATTTAGTCTTGTCTCGTGCTGTGTTCAGTGTTGGTGCTTCTTTTGTTTGTGACCTGGTTCACCGTAGAGTGTTTTGTTTGTTAAAGTTTATGTATTAGATAAGAGACCTTGAAATAAAGGTATTATCAAGTGTTATCTGCGTTTGGGTCCTACCTGCTTCACTCTGCGCTATCAGAAAGCACCAACCAGAAAATGGGCCCAGCAGATCCGTTCGAGCTGGAATTATTGAATTTTTCCTTTTTTTTGGCTAACTGCTCGGATCGATGGAAGAGAGCACCCGGAGTTCAGCAGCGAGAGGCTGTGTTGTCGGAGGCGCGCCAGATGGCTAGAGAGAAACCAGGTTTGGTGAAGTTCTTACCTGGCTGGATTTCAAAGATCCTCCCGGTGTGTGATTCCCGGCCTGCTAGCCCCAGGCATGCTAGCTCCCTGCCTCCCGATTCCCAACCTGGCACCATACGCCTTGGTGGGTTCCGTCTGAGTCAGCCCCGGCTTCTTCCCCATTTCCTGCTCCTGTCCAGGATCCGTTCTCGGGTACTCGTCTGGCTTATGGAGGTCCACGGAGTATTCAGGCGGCTGCTAAAAGGAGTCGCAAGGCCAAGCTAGCAGCCCGAGCCCCAAGAGCCATGGCTCCAGCCCCAGTTCCGGCCCCAGCAGCCATGGTTCTGGCTCCAGTACCGGCTCCAGTACCCCTGGTCCCGACTCCAGTTTCGGCTCCAGGACTGGCTTACCGGCCAACGCCAGCTCCCCGTGTCCTGTCGGCATACCGGCCGACGCCAGCACCCCGTGTCCTGTCGGCGTACCGGCCGACTCCAGCACCTCGTCTCTTGTTGGCTCCCCAGCCAACACCAGCTCCCCGTGTCCTGTCGGCGTACCGGCCGACCCCAGCACCTCGTCTCTTGTTGGCTCCCCAGCCAACACCAGCTCCCCGTGTCCTGTCGGCGTACCGGCCGACTCCAGCACCTCGTCTCTTGTTGGCTCCCCAGCCAACACCAGCTCCTCGTGTCCTGTCGGCGTACCGGCCGACTCCAGCACCCCGTGTTCTGTTGGCGAACCAACTCTCTCAAGTTTCCCCTCCAGACACTTCTCAAGTCCCCTCTCAGGTCCCCTCTCCAGTTTCCTCTCGAGTTCCCTCTCAAGCCCTCTCTCGAGTCCCTTCTCAAGTCCCCCTCTCGAGTCACCTCTCAAGTTCCTACCCGAGTCCCCTCTCAAGTTTCCCCTCAGGTCTCCTCTCGAGTTCCCTCTCAAGTCCCTCTCAGGTCCCCTCTCGAGTTACCTCTCGAGTCACCTCTCGAGTTCCCTCTCAGGTCCCCTCTCGAGTCTTTTCTCGTGTCCCCTCTCAAGTCAACTCTCCAGTGTCCTCTCGAGTCACCTCTCAAGTTTCCCCTCAGGTCTCCTCTCGAGTTCCCTCTCAAGTCCCCTCTCAGGTCCCCTCTCGAGTTACCTCTCGAGTCACCTCTCGAGTTCCTTCTCAGGTCCCCTCTCAGGTCCCCTCTCGAGTCTTTTTCTCGTGTCCCCTCTCAAGTCAACTCTCCAGTGTCCTCTCGAGTCACCTCTCAAGTTTCCCCTCAGGTCTCCTCTCGAGTTCCCTCTCAAGTCCCCTCTCAGGTCCCCTCTCGAGTTACCTCTCGAGTCACCTCTCGAGTTCCTTCTCGAGTCCCCTCTCAGGTCTCCTCTCGAGTTACCTCTCGAGTCTCCTCTCGAGTTCCCTCTCAAGTCCCTTCTCAGGTCCCCTCTCGAGTTATCTCTCGAGTCAACTCTCCAGTGTCCTCTCGAGTCACCTCCCAAGTCAACTCTCCAGTGTCCTCTCGAGTCACCTCTCAAGTTCCCCTCAGGTCTCCTCTCGAGTTCCCCACCTTAGACTCTGCCTTGCCCCCGGGCCGTCCGCCCGAGACCCCCACCTTGGACTCTGCCTTGCCCCCGGGTCGTCCGCCCGAGTTCCCCACCATGGACTCTGCCTTGCCCCCGGGCCGTCCGCCCGAGACCCCCACCTTGGACTCTGCCTTGCCCCCGGGCCGTTCCGCCCGAGTTCCCCACCTTGGACTCTGCCTTGCCCCCGGGCCGTCCGCCCGAGTTCCCCACCTTGGACTCTGCCTTGCCCCCGGGTCGTCCGCCCCGAGTTCCCCACCATGGACTCTGCCTTGCCCCCGGGCCGTCCGCCCGAGACCCCCACCTTGGACTCTGCCTTGCCCCCGGGCCGTCCGCTCGAGTTCCCCACCTTAGACTCTGCCTTGCCCCGGGCCGTCCGCCCGAGATCCCTTCCTGGTCCCCTACTGGGCTCCTGGGCGGTCAGCTTAGTCCCGTCCTCCGGACCCCCTCCACCCACCCTGCTGGACTTATTGGATTTTTGTTTTGGGGTTTAGGGACGTCTTGAATCCGTCCCTTGAGGGGGGGGTTATGTCACGGTTGTCATGTCAGGTCACGGGTCTATGTCTAGGTTTGGGTGTTTTCACTGCTCTGTCATGTTTTCCTCCTGGGTTATTGTCTGGTCCTTTTCCCTGTGTTTTTCCTCCTGTCGTTAGTTTCCTCACCTGTGTCTCATTAGCTGATTGTGTTCACCTGTGGCCCTTGTGTTCTCCTCCCCTGCCCGGCTGTGTCTTGTCTTGTAATTATCCCTCCCTGTATTTAGTCTTGTCTCGTGCTGTGTTCAGTGTTGGTGCTTCTTTTGTTTGTGACCTGGTTCACCGTAGAGTGTTTTGTTTGTTAAAGTTTATGTATTAGATAAGAGACCTTGAAATAAAGGTATTATCAAGTGTTATCTGCGTTTGGGTCCTACCTGCTTCACTCTGCGCTATCAAACTTTCACAGCGCTGCCGTACCTCTATCAATTGAAGCCCCATCGTCATGTTCTGCTTCCCTATTGGCTGAGAGAAAACATTCCTCCTCATTCACAAGGAGCCGCTGACCCCTGCATGACCTCTATCCACCCCAGATAGTTTTATATCGTGTGCTTCGAGCAGCGGGTACAGAGCTTCAAGCCTTTAATACTGAGCTGGATTATATTGCATGTGAGGAGCGAGGAAGAAAGTGATTCTTAATGGAACAATTGACTTCGCTTTAAAAAGTGGGATTACCCAATGTATTTTATCTCTGCACGACTCATTTAGCAATTTCCCCTTAGTTATAGGCTTTGAGCAGATTGAATTAATCGTTTTTTATTTGAAAACAAGGAAAAATGTTGAAAGGGGAAATGTATGAGTGTACTAAGTAGAATGTATGTATTCATACCACTGTGACAGACTTTCAGGTCCATATTTGCCTGGAGATGCCAAGAACACATTTAGAGAAAATGTCTTAATTTCAATACATGAGCAACACAGAGCGCGTTATGAAAAATGTTATGAGCTGCTGTCAGATGAGTTGCATTGTAATTGTAGGATAGTGAAAGAAAAAAAACATCAAAGTCTTTAATCAAGGGCTTACAACTAAAGATGTGCACTGAATGGTCTCTGCCTTTTGGGCAGTATAGCAGTGTCTATTACAGAACAGCACTGTAATCTGTCCGATCTCCTGAATTTATTATGTGACTTAATGGCAACTCATATGTACTATATCTACTTCACTGAAAAAACTTTAACTTTAATATAATGTATTATGTCAACATATTTCACATAACTGTATTACAGTAGGTTAGTTGAAAGCAACGATATTAAGTTGAAATACATTTTTGGTTCAACTTCATATTATTGCTTTCAACTAACCTAATACAGTTATGATAAATGGACTGTACTTATATAGCGTTTAACAGGTCTTTATGACCCCTCAAAGCACTTTTACATACTACAAGTCATTCACCCTTTCACACCGCAATCATACAGATCTCTGCCACTTCACTTCCATTCACACACGATTGGACATGCCATCGGGAGCAACTCAGGGTTAAGTATCTCACAGTTATGTGAAATGTGTTAACATAATAGAGGGTGTGGACCAATGTAAGGGTACTGAATTAGTTTATCCTCATTTTGCGGTGAAGAATGGGCTACTATACCAAATGGAAAAAGTGTAGGATGAGTTTAAAGTGCAGTTGTTAGTGCCTAAAGCTTTCCGCCCATCAGTGTTACAACTGGCAAATACACGGTCTGCTGGGGGAATATTTAGGGGGGGGGGGGGGGAGTTGAAAACTGCTGCAGAAGTTGTCCCGAATGCCAGCTCGAGGCCATCAGTATATAAGATAAAATAAGGTCAAATGTAATTTATTAATCCCAATTTGGGAAATGTTTTGGTTGCAACAGCATAAAACAAAACAAGGCATTGCGCTTAGTAACAAGAGTATAAATTGACAATTCTAAAATATAAACATTTCAAAATGAAAATACAAATTAGGGAGTAAGAAAAATATACAGATGACCGTGATGATAAAAAATCTATAAAATAATACAATACACAATTGAAGGGCCAATAATACACAATATAAGCAGGATATCATTTACCTCAAATGTGCAAGGAATGGAATATTCAATTAAATATAAATATAAAATGTACAGTGTAAATGGTATAAGTCCAGTTAACCAAGGAGAAACTAGGAGAAGTGAGTTCTCTTCCAACCAGAGGTGATGGGTTCTATAGAGTTATGGCAGTAGGCAGGAATGTTTTCCTGTACCTCTCTTTGTGACAGCGGAGCTGGAGCAGTCTGTTGGAGAAGGATATCCAACTCTGGGTGGGGTTATCCATGACGGATACCAATTTAAGTGTCCTCCTCTCCTCCACAGACACACAATTGTCCAGTTTGATGCCGATGACAGAGCCAGCTTTCTTAATCAGTTTGACCATCTCACCGGTCTTGGCCACATTCAGAAGCAGATGATTTCTTCCAATCCACTCTACAAAATCACCCACCAGCGCTCTGTACTCCTCCTCCAGTCCATCCCTGAAACACCCTACCACTGCAGAGTCATCCGAAAATGTCTGCAGATGGCATCACTCTGAGTTGTATTGAAAGTCTGAGGTGTATAAGGTGAACAGGAAAGGAGACAGCACAGTCCCCTGTGGGGCTCCTGTACCACCTACCACCACATCAGACAGAACACTGCCCAGCCGGACGTACTGTGGTCTGTCCGTGAGGTAGTTGGTAATCCAGGAGATGGTGGACGAGTTTACCCTCAAAGCCAGCAGCTTGTCACTCAGTAGCCAGAAGCTTGTCACTCAGTGGCCAGCAGCTTGTCACTCAGTAGCCAGAAGCTTGTCACTCAGTGGCCAGCAGCTTGTCCCTCATTAGCCAGCAGCTTGTCACTCAGTAGCCAGCAGCTTGTCACTCATTAGCCAGCAGCTAGTCACTCAGTAGCCAGCAGCTTGTCACTCAGTAGCCAGAAGCTTGTCACTCAGTGGCCAGCAGCTTGTCACTCATTAGCCAGCAGCTTGTCACTCAGTAGCCAGCAGCTTGTCACTCAGTAGCCAGCAGCTTGTCACTCAGTAGCCAGCAGCTTGTCCCTCAGTAGCCAGCAGCTTGTCACTCAGTAGCCAGCAGCTTGTCTATCAGTAGCCAGCAGCTTGTCCCTCAGTAGCCAGCAGCTTGTCACTCAGTAGCCAGCAGCTTGTCCCTCAGTAGCCAGCAGCTTGTCACTCAGTAGCCAGCAGCTTGTCCCTCAGTAGCCAGCAGCTTGTCACTCAGTATCCAGCAGCTTGTCCCTCAGTAGCCAGCAGCTAGGCACTCAGTAGCCAGCAGCTTGTCCCTCAGTAGCCAGCAGCTTGTCTCTCAGTAGCCAGCAGCTTGTCACTCAGTAGCCAGCAGCTTGTCCCTCAGTAGCCAGCAGCTAGTCACTCAGTAGCCAGCAGCTTGTCCCTCAGTAGCCAGCAGCTAGTCACTCAGTAGCCAGCAGCTTGTCCCTCAGTAGCCAGCAGCTTGTCTCTCAGTAGCCAGCAGCTTGTCACTCAGTAGCCAGCAGCTTGTCCCTCAGTAGCCAGCAGCTAGTCACTCAGTAGCCAGCAGCTTGTCCCTCAGTAGCCAGCAGCTAGTCACTCAGTAGCCAGCAGCTTGTCCCTCAGTAGCCAGCAGCTTGTCTCTCAGTAGCCAGCAGCTTGTCACTCAGTAGCCAGCAGCTTGTCCCTCAGTAGCCAGCAGCTTGTCTCTCAGTAGCCAGCAGCTTGTCACTCAGTAGCCAGCAGCTTGTCCCTCAGTAGCCAGCAGCTAGTCACTCAGTAGCCAGCAGCTTGTCCCTCAGTAGCCAGCAGCTAGTCACTCAGTAGCCAGCAGCTTGTCCCTCAGTAGCCAGCAGCTTGTCACTCAGTAGCCAGTAGCTAGTCACTCAGTAGCCAGCAGCTTGTCCCTCAGTAGCCAGCAGCTAGTCACTCAGTAGCCAGCAGCTTGTCCCTCAGTAGCCAGCAGCTAGTCACTCAGTAGCCAGCAGCTTGTCCCTCAGTAGCCAGCAGCTTGTCCCTCAGTAGCGAGCAGCTTGTCCCTCAGTAGCCAGCAGCTTGTCACTCAGTAGCCAGCAGCTTGTCACTCAGTAGCCAGCAGCTAGTCCCTCAGTATCCAGCAGCTTGTCACTCAGTAGCCAGCAGCTAGTCCCTCAGTATCCAGCAGCTTGTCACTCATTAGCCAGCAGCTTGTCACTCAGTAGCCGCGGCTGGACCGTGTTGAATGCACTGGAGAAATCAAATAATTTGGTGCAACTGTGAATGACGCGTTCGCATGGTAGACAATCAGTGGTGAGGTTTCGGGCTGCTATGGCATTGACACAGTGCTAACTGGGCTAACTAAGTTGCTAGCGTTTGCAATTGTAAACACGTTATTGCTAGCCTAGACAGTATACTCCGGGTTATTTACCCTACGGTCAGTACATTTTAGTTGTCGTTCCTAATGGAGCTATAGCGTTCATATCGTGTCGAGATGAACCACCGCGCTACCGGGAGCTAGACATGCTAGGCGATAACATTGTTTTCATGGCAGCTCAAAAGAATGACCGAAACGTAGAAGACTACTGTATAAGATTCCAATTGTAAACACGTTATTGCTAGCCTAATATGAACCACTACCTTTTTTTCATGGTAGGTTGGCATATTACACTGAACAACTAGCAAACATAGGTTAGCATATTCATCTAGCTGGCAAGCTAACGAACCTGAAACAACAAAGTTTCTCTAATATTTTGTGATTTCCACTTGATTTCGTTAGGAATGTGTCCCAGAAAGTGTTGCTTTTAGGAAATTGACTGATTTAATCGAATACAAAATTAATTCAGACACGATCCACGCACAGTGACGCAAAGTACATTGTGTTTGAAAGCTGCCTCGGACAGCTGTTTGAAAAATGTCCGGTTTGTAAGACAGACTGTGATGTCCAAAAACGAAAAAATGGGACTTTTGTGGCGTTCACACAGCGTTGTCCAAACTGCAGTTACTTCAGACAATGGTTGGCAACTTACAATTATCTGCTGCTACATACTTCACTGGTGCTTCCTTCTTCCAACTAAAAAAGGTATTTTACCATCTAACATCCATAGCATATGAAAAATGACAGAAGTGGACTTTTTCAAATACTTGTCCTGTTTTTCTATTTATTCAAAGATATGCAGAGCCATGCAGCTGGAGATCTTCCAGTATGAGACCTTCAGGAGGCATGCTAGGCATTATCTGGAGCCTGCTATTATCCACAAGTGGAGCACTGATCAGCTGAAGATTTTCCAGCAACTACACCACCAGGGGGGAAAGGTCACAGTTGCAGGAGATATGAGAGCAGACTCTCCAGGTAAGCAGAAACAGACAAGACAGTCTAGTGCCAGAGTTACTGGTGTATATTACAATTCATCGAACTTATCCATTGAAATTCTGTTGAAAAGTCTTGAAACCTCCTGTATTATATTTTCTTCAGGCCACTCAGCCAAGTTTGGGAGCTACACACTAATGCAGTGGTTCTCAACTGGTCAGGCCTCGGGACCCACTTTTTACTTGGTCAATACATCGCGACCCAACATTTTGAACCACTCAAATCTATTCAACAAAAAAACGTGCTGTAATATAAACGCTTTTCAGCAGACAATATTAAAGTGAAGTACAGTGCATATATCCCTTATATCCCTTCACAGAACTAAAGTATGCTTTTAAAAAAGTTTAATGAGATGATGGAATCAAAGCTGAACTATATAAAAAGGCACGCATGCTGAAAACCCAACCCCAGCAGGGGGTCTGGGGGGATTCTCACCCAGGAGATTTTTAGAAATACTAACATAAACTATGCATTCTGGTACTCTGAGAAGAAAATAAATAGATGTATTACTACTCGACATGTTAATAATATTTTATGCCATTGTTTGTTTTTCACTTTGTTCTGACATCTTGCTGCGAGAAGAGTAAAGAGGAGATAGTCTGTGTGACTTACTTTAAATTGTGGGTAAGGGTAGATAGCCCCCATTGTTCTGTGACTTGTCAATCATCAAACCGGGGGTCATATTTCATTATGTGTTCATTTGTATCTGAAGTTGTACCCATGGATGTATAAAGAAGAGTTCTACTGCTGAGTTATTCTCCGTGGGGACTTCCGGCAACAATCTTGATTCTGATTGGCCAGAAGACTCGAAAAAACATCAGCAAAGATATTTTATTGAGAAGATGATCACTATGTGACAGAAGTTTTCAAAACCGTTTATGGTCTCCGGTACTTCCAGTCCAACGCCGACTGGATGCACAGCGTTAGAAAATCGGGCCTTCAAAATAAAAGTTAGACTTTTCCCCCCAAAAAAAAATTCCAATTTTTTTTCCAATTTTTTTTTTCTTCACTCACACATCCGCGACCCACTCGAAACGGGTAGTGGGTCGCGACCCACCAGTTGAGAACCACTGCACTAATGCACCTGGAAGCAACACCATTGTGGACTTCCAGCTTGTTCAGGTGGGATTCTCTTTCTGGGTGTAATTTTAGGCGTGCTGGCTGTTGATGCATGCTTCAGTGTATTTATGCCCTATTTCTTATTCACCAACAGAGCAGGTGGTAGTTACCACATGGAAAAGGAGGGACTCAAAAGATGACACCCTGACCATTGTCATGCAATTATCATATGGATGTTATGGTTGTAATTAACATGCTGTGCTTACCCTTCTATCTGCCCCCCACCCTCTTTCCACCACACCCTTGAATATTGTCCATCACAGCACATCATTTACACACTATTGCTTGAATATTCACATGCGTTTTCTTTTTATCAGGTTTGTCCAAGAAACTTGTGAAACTTTCACAGAACAAGGACTGCAAGTTGTTGAAGAGGTGGCTGCACAGCATAAAAAACCATGTCTACTGGAGTGCGACGAGCACAACCTCGGCGCCGGAGAAGGTGGCAAGGTGGACGTCAGTGGTCAACCACCTACAAAACATCCACGTGCATGACGACCCTCTATTCCCCAAGTGTGAACATCCTGAAAGAGCCACAACGGATGAAAATAAATGGCTAAAACCTGGTATGTTCAATATTTATAAAAAAATTGCAAATAACAAGTGAAACATTTAAAAACACTTAACTTCCTTCATAAGATAGGTAAGATAAGTTGTAATGTTCTTTCTTTGTAATTTTACTCAAGATTCAATAACACTCCACAAAGTTGAGAAAATACTCAACAACAAGAGAGTTCTCAAAGATGTTCAAAAGCTAAGCCATCACTACCAGACCTCATCCCTGGAGTCGTTCCACAGCTTGATTCTGCGTTTTGCCCCCAAAAATGTGGTTTTTCCCTTCATGGGAATGTTGTGCATGTAATACACTGTATAATTTATTCAGTAGCATCTTATAACACAGTGACTGTTTAGTGGCATGAGG
This sequence comes from Harpagifer antarcticus, assembly GCA_902827135.1. Taxonomy (NCBI): domain Eukaryota; kingdom Metazoa; phylum Chordata; class Actinopteri; order Perciformes; family Harpagiferidae; genus Harpagifer; species Harpagifer antarcticus. Next base: position 2,294,254 of record CADEHL010001252.1, on the reverse strand, counting down.
GTTTTATTCTGTTATAACACAAAGTCTTATTTTATTTTGCTATTTTATAGGTTGTGTCTAGCAGCCATGTATCACAATGAGAATGCTGACCGTGAGCAACCACAACAGCTGCAGGACTAGCTCTGTACAGATTGGCCTATCCAAAATCAAGGAGGGGAGAATGCACCGCAAAGCCTGTAAAGAAGGAGCCTACATACAGTAAGTTGTCAAACATTTTTTTATTACAAACATAAATTACATTTTAAATTATTATAGCACAAAGAACCAAAGAACTGGCCAGATCTATGGAGAACCGGGATGACTGCAACAGACGATGGAGTTCTAGACCGAGCACGACCTAGAGAGATAGCCACACTGAATTATATGTACAATGAAAGAATAAAAGAGAAATGAATAAGTGTATACAAATAATTAATTATTATATGAATGTTATATTTTTCAGTGTACGTGGGTGAGCTGATGAGGCTGGTGTTTGAAGAAGTCTTTGAGGACCCAACACCCTTTGTGGAGGAGATGAATAAAATCAACATCCCAAAGGACCTGTCTACTCAATTTGACAGGCCCTCAAAGGAGGAAGTGGTAGCCCGCCATGTCTCACGTTTTAGTCTAGGGGCGGTCGAAAGCCCACGTACTGTCCAGCCAGATCAGGGAACTCCTGACGTATCCGGCGGACCACACACGACGGGGTGACCACTCTGATTCCTCGTCCCAAAAAGCCCCAGCACCAGCTTACGAAGCTGCGATAGGCCAGATGCCTAAAACGCCTATAAGAGGAGGAATGGATGATAACATATATGTGCTGTCCTGTTTTTCACCCTTACCCTCTGGCTGCTTGAACAACTGAATTTCCCCACAGGGATTAATAAAGGTCCATCTTATTCATACAGTGTGTATATGTATATATACATATGATCAATTTGTACATTTATCACAATAAAGTTTGATGGAACTACTTGATAGCCTTTCTTCCCTGAATTATTTGCTCCTAGATCATTCATATATAGCAAACCATTATTTGATTTTTCATCTAAAAATAACTTACTCTTCTTCAGTTCTACGCCTCAAAGGTCCATAATCAAACCGATAAATATTGTGGAGGTTCTGCAGGGTGTAGGGATTGAGGCATTTCGGTTCTAGTCCGGGGTGGTCAACCATGCACACCTGGGACTTGGTGCATTCGTGTTAAAACCTCTAGGAGGATCAGATATTTGTAACATAACACGTTTAGCAATTAAATCCAACTATGGCGAGGTTTACAAAATAAACATTCAATTACTATAGAATAAATAAAAAGGCATATAGTCTATTGACTTGACAAGTATGTATGGTGTATATAATGTTGTGTGCTACTGTTGGTGTTTTTGTATCTGTTGTGGTGACACCCTGTTTTGACCATAATTCACCTTTGGTATAGTGTTGCCACACGGACCCTTTAGTGTGTGCTCTTAGCTTTAGCTTGTCATTCCTAGCTTGTCAGACAGAGCAGACATGTATTTTACCTGATTCTAAACACACCGCCCCTGACTCCCTTTCTAATCTCCCTGCAACAGAGGTTTTCCACCTCGGTAGGCATTACTGCGCAGTTTCCACACGTGCACCTAAATAACAACAGTTGGAAAGTTTGGTTAGTCAGCGGACACACTTGTTACTGTGATGTAGATAAATGATGAAGTTCTAACATTACATCTGAAATGTAGCAGCTATACACAATTAAAACGTTCCACTGTGAAACCGCCTGCTGTATTCTTTTTTGCGACGGTGGATCAGGTCCATCACGGTCCATTTCACTCTCAGGGTCGGACTCCGGTTCGTACATATATGGCTTTACTGACGCCATTTCATTTCTGCTACTCCGCTCAGAGCTGAAAAAAACACCATGGGCGGAGCCTCTCTGGTGGTTGACAAATCAGAACAGAGGGGCCGAGCTGACCAATCGGAGCACACTGGGCTCACAGGGAGGGGGGGCAGGAGCTCCAACAAGCCGTTTAGGACAGAGAGTGAATACACATACTTTACAGAGATGCTGTTTGAGAAACCAATGTGACCTTGGAACATTGAACAATGTAAATCTATTCTAGTAGACCTCAACAATGGAATTATGATCAGTGGAAATGGCCATGACATGTGACCTTTAAGTCCTAACTCAGAAGCCCTGCGCTGAGTGGCACCTGATATTTCTAAAACACGAAATATTCTAAATCACACCTTACACTCACTTTTTTATAAATGCAATATGTTTGTGAGTGAACCTATCCGGACCATTTCATTGTCCCATTATAACAAATTATATTTAGCAGCAGTGCTGAAAATGCTTTTGGAATGAAATAACAAATACTGTTGTCCTGCAGATGGGACTGTCATGTCACCATATGCAACTTTTGTAAGGACCTACAGTATATTACTTAGTTTGAGGACTTGTTATAACTAACCAATGTTAAATCGTTTGCTTCTTTTATTCTTTTGGTTTCCTTTATTTTTAAATCATCATAACCGGGACTTGTCGGTGAAGTGAGATGCAGTTTACTGAGGATCACTCACATTTGGAGCTGCCAATATGCCAAGTTGCCACGTGTAGCTTTAATGTCCTATAGCAGGAGGAATATATGGACTCCAGGGGTTAGCATCCTGTCTGCTGCCTGCTACATCTGGTCCCATGGCAGACACAGAGAGACACCTTTGTCAGCGTCTACAAAGGCAGAGAAGGAGAGTGGAAAAAGAGAGGACGAGAGACTTTGCTGGCCTTCTTTTTAGACCAATTCAAAGGAACTCTCTCTTTTGGAGTCCATTAGAATAGCAGAGTGTCCCCTTCATTGCAGAGAGGGACAAACAAATGTGCTCTGTGGCGGCTGCCAAATAACCTTGGCCACTGCTATTGAAATGGCGGTCAATCAAAAAGAAAGGGAGAGAGATTTGGAGAGGAGGGAAAGCTGTGAAGCAGCAGAGGGGGGTGGGTGGGGGGAATACATAAAGAAGCACAAGAAAGAGGAGAAGGAAAGGTTAAGATTAAAGCACGAATGCTATCCTTATATCGAAGGAAAGTCAAATTAAGTTCAATATCACTTAAACAAGTAATCACGGTGAGGGTCAGGGGTCAAATACATCTTAAACAAAAACGTTAAGTCAGAACCAGAGACAACTTTATGAGTTTATTATGCATTCACGCAATGTCGTAATAATGAAGAAGAGTATTAAGTAAATTAATATCACACTACTTCCACTGTGAAGCTTTAACATTTTCTTTGGTCTCGTTATGGCATAAGCACAGGAAGGTAATGGTAAGTAGTAAAGTCGCATTTTGCTGGATTTGATTGGTTGCCAGGGCCAAGTTTGACACTAATGAGCGGTGAACCTGGCACTAAAAGGTCAAGGCTCTCTGATAAAGATCACTATGTGATAAAAATCGCTAGAAAATCCCAGCTCAAGGGAAGAGTAGGCTGCCCAGGCGCACACTCTTCTTCGTTGCTGTCAAAGCCATTCTATTGTTCGAGGACAAACGTGTTCCTTCATTTGAATTATCTAAATCGATATATAGTATCTATCTATTTGTAGTATCTATCTGATTTTCCAGATTTTTGAGGCTTGGCTGTGATTTAATCACTCCCTACGTTGCTACATGTTGGACTTTGAATCAAGCTAAACCAACAGTGCTGAGGTGACAGGACGGTGGTTACGTATTTTAACCCTAGTTCTATAAGCAGAGGCGGAGCCCTCTACTGGACTCTATGGGTACTACTCTTCACCAATGACACACGAGCGTTCTCACACTGAATTTACATAAAGGTAGCCGGCCAATCAGGGCGAGCCTATCTGAATGCGCGCGCAGGCCTCACAGTATATAAGGCAGCTACACCTCCAACTGTCATCCTTTCCTCTTCAGCGAGCGGCATAGGAAAGACAGGGCCCCTAGGTAGAGGGCTCCGCCTGTGCTTATAGAACTCGGGTTACAATACGTAACCACCGTTCTATCTCACACAGGCTCCGCCCTCTACTGGACTCTATAGAGAGGCGAAGTCCCTCCCTTTCCGGTGGAACTCATGGGACCTTATTTTGGAAAAATTATGTTTTGAAGTCAATGGCGAGAGAAAAATCCTAAAAAATCATTTCCATGTCAAAAAAATCAGAGTTTCTTTTAAAACTGTTAAAATATAAGACTATGAACAATACGCAACTACAAAGACTACAAATCCCAGATCCCAAAATCCCGTTTAAGCCCGGATGCCCCCTCCCCTGGGGGCAGACATGCTAACGCTAACGCTACATTAGCATCGGCGATCTTTTCTCCTTCATGCTATCTACACTAATGGTTAACATTGAACATTAAAAAGATCAGGCAGTTCAGGGAGAATCGAAGGAAGGCAGGCAGCTTTGCATGACATTCTTCTGGACGTGTTTCATTGTGGTGATAGTGAGGGTGAGTCAATCCCTTTTTTGGCAAGACAGTAGTGACGGCCATCTTGGTGTTGGTGCTACACAGTCTGACGGCATTTCGTGTTATAGTCACAAAATTGATTTGTGTTCACCAACACCATTTCCCCATTTTTTTTTGTCGCAGAGAACGATTTTAAAAGCAATGTAAATAATAACAAATTAGAAGGAAAAAGAGATACAAAAAAATACAGATTTCAGTATTCTGACACAAAACGATTTTAGAAGCAATGATCAGTGTCTGGGGACTCAGTCCTGGCTGATTTCCTCTGTGTGTGCTGCTCGGGACGGAAGTGCCATACAAGCATACACAGCTCATGTTTAGAGAGACCTTAAAGAAAGGCATCAGTAAAGTGGAGTTTCTGTGTGAAAGCAATGTAAAGATTTGTATTGAACAAATATTGGTTTGTCCCGCCGTCTTGTGTATGTTTTGTAACAACTAATAATGAATCAGTCCATAGACAGGGTAAAATGAACTAAACTTTAGTTATCCCACCAAAAGTAAATGACTTGAGAAAAATAAATAATATAAAGATGTAAAGCAAAAATTTCTGGTCGTATAAATGTGCTGCAAAATGAAAATAAATAGCAAAAGAGTGTTTTTATGTCCTGCATCTGAGTGTGCAGAGGAAAAAGTAAACAAGAAGCACACTGTTCAGGGTGTGCGCTGTGTAAGAAGAATCCATTCTTAAATGGTATTGCTGGTATGTTAAGATATGTTTGTGACCTTGTATAAACCCTATGCCCCGTCCTGCGCCCCGAGACCCTCAGAGACCTGCCTGAGGAGATCAGGGTTGCAAAATTTGTTTTTTTAGGTCAATGTTGTATTATTTGTTTAATTTATTCTTAAATCTATGTATTGTATGGTAATAATGAATAAAAACGTAATGTATTGAACACATTCCGAAACAAAGCAGATAAGACAGAACTAGACTCAGACATAATACTAATTGTTGTTGAAACTTTTTGTGCTGTTGCTGCAAAATGGAAACTTTGTTGATTATCTGTTCCAACTGGCCACTGGAATCAGGTGATTAATATAAGTTGAAGTTCAATTACAGTTTTAAAAAATAGTTCAAATTATTTCTCGTATCAACCAATTGGTCTCCATAGACATTACTAAAATTAAAATAGTTGTTAAACTACTGACAAGTTTTCTGAAACCGAGCTTATGAGTAAAGGTCGCTGGTTAAGCCAGGATCAATATATTTGTTGAAGTTTTTTTATTGTGTGCATAATAAATGTGTTTAAATTAATTGAGCAATTCTTTAAAAAGTATAATGTTGCAATCTCTTTAAAATAAGTAATTACAGTTAAAAAAATAGATGTTGTTTTCCAAGGGCCTCTCTTTGACAGCCCCACACTTTGAATCATGACACTTCCAAGTCCTACAGAGATCAGTATCACTTTGTGTTGCAAGCCAAATCCAGGGGTTCTACTCAAGCCCAATTTTAAATACCATGAAGAAAAGTATTGAACCCAGCTCGAGCTAAATGTCAAATGTATTTAATTAATGTGCAAGTGTTTTGATTTAGTTCAAATGCTCCAGTCTAGCTTCCTTCGAGTTTAGTCTCATAACATTCTCACTGCTGTGCTGTCCCAAATGTTTTTAAACCTTGGGCAGACAAGCACACACACACACACACACACATACACATACACACACACACACACACACACACACACACACACACACACACACACACACACACACACACACACATACACGTTGGATAACTATTCACCTTATCCAAATTGGAAATGGTTGATTAGTAATTCAAGATTAATTATTAAATTAAATGTGGTACATAACATAGAATAAATAAAATAACTTTGACTTGATCATTTTGTTCACAACATTAGACCTTGTCCTCTAATCTTTACTAGAATAAGATAAGTGTGCATGTTTGGGTGTTTTAACACTCCTGTAATGTACCTAATCTTGTTCTCCTTTTCGTTACAGAGCTGGGAAATGGTGTATTGATTAGATTCTGATCCGTGCAAGTCCAATTTTGACTGACTTTAGTTCTAATGTTAATGTTAATTTGACTTCAACCCATAAGTAATTATTTAGCTTAACTCAACATTTCACATGATGGATTAGTGTTCCACATTTTTTTCCACTCATTTGTTGTGCAATTAGGCCAATGGTAAAGAGAGACATTGATGACCTTGTGTCCTTTTTGTTAGTACGTGGTTCCATTTTGTCTATGGCCTTGGACGGCTTCACTAACAGTCACCCAGTTCTACCCTGCTAAAGTCCGGCTGAGTGCAGTCACAGAGATGCTATGGCTGCTCTACATGACATTAATGGTCTGGTCCGAGAATGGACACCATTTCCTGCTCCCAGAGAGAATGACGCTCCTCAAACTGAACATTACAGCCGTTGATACTGTCTTACGTGGGTCTGCTCCCCCCACGAGCCATGAACTGAAAGCTTGACATCTGCTTTGAACACCTGGAAGCCTCATTGTCACACCAGCACCAACCCTTGGGTCAGTCAGATGAGACTAACGGCTTTACTTAGGGCATTTGGTTCAGAAATATGACTCTCGTTACCGCAGACTGGGTTGTTTTTTTAAGGCTATTCATACTGCTATGCAGAGGATCCCTGTAAGTTGGCAAGCTGTTAAAGGCCCCTACTATTTTTAAAATAGGCCTAATGTCAGGGGCATCTTAGTTCTACATGTATTCACATTATAGAGAACAATGTGTCCACCTGGTAAAAACTAGAGGCTGCATGAAACACAGGCTACAATACGACCATTCTGTTCTGCTCTAACGATTCAAATGATAGAATCTACGTCAAAACAATGACGCTTTCATTGTTTCCAATGATAACGTCACCTTAAGTGGAGGAATGCAAACCTGTTTTCAAATGTAAGGTTTTGAATTTGTTTGACATTTCTCAGTAATAACACCCTCAGACACCCAATATCATTCATGCAATGCCATAAGTAAATAACTCAGATGTTAAGGGGGTTGAAGCTTTTCCTCCCAAATCAGATATGCTTTGTTTTTCAACAAAGGTATACATTTCCTGCATAATATATGTTTCTCACAATTGTTTTTTTTTTTTTTTTTGCAAGCTGCACACAGGTGATACTGAGTCTTCTCGAGTAATAGATTATAAACTACACCATGCTTAAATAGACTCTTAAGTTTTTATTTCATATGTGACATATGTAAGAAAAGAGAGGGAAGAGTCAATTATATTGAGTAATTGATTTTATATTGGAACATTTATTACTCAAACCTGTTTTATGGAAGAGGAAAAATATAAACTGATATTTTATCAAATGGTGAATTAATATAACATTTAGAATCATTGAGAAGGGGTTATATCCAGGGACTAGCTCACCTTTAAATTACAATAACATTTCTCTGCTTTGGACTGATGAGTTTATGATTATTGCATGTTAAATGACTAACACAAACCTTACATTTATGCATGTGCATGTGTCAGGAAGGCTCCCAAATAATTCTGAGGGGCCTATCCTATTTTTGTAATTAAATGATAATGTGCTAATCCATTACTTTGAGTTGTCTGCACTCAGGAAAACATCCCTATCAGGTGTTAACCCAATAACTAGGACAGCTCTGAAGGCCAAGGGTCAGAGAGAGAGGGTCACACTCTCCGGCTGCAGAGAGCACCCCCAGCCACGGGCAAGGAGGCACGAGGTCGTTCGGGATGAGAGGATTCTAATCTTCAACTATCTGAGGAGATGGGATGCTTCTTCACCATTCTGCTCGGTGGGCTCAGGCAGACAACACTGCGGGACGAGCGAGGGCTTCAGAGGCTTCATACAAGGTTCCTTGTTTCTTGGAGGAGCAGATGTCTTCCTAACCTCTCCCATCCACGGGGGGAGACCTGGATGCGCCACTTGGAATATGCAGTTGCACTGCTCTCAAGCAGATAGCAGAAGGAATGCAGGCAGATGAGCCTCCGTTTCACTGGGGGATCTACAGTGCTCACTGAATTGAGCCACACAAAAGCAGAGCAATTGGGGGGTTGAAATATGGCGCTCTGATGACGAAGAGTTTGAGCCAATCAGCACCTCAGTGCTAATCTACAGTATCAGGATGCCTTTACACACACCAGACACTCTTTGTCATAAAGAGAGGAGGCGAACGAGTCAGAAAAACTGAAGGACATGTTCTTCCAGCTCTCGTACAAAGATGAATTTTGAATTGATTTTATACCTTGGATGTTTACTGATGTACAATTAATGACTGTTTTTATATTTCCAATGAACAGACATGTGTTGAATAGTGGTGATTAATATATTTTTGGCGGATCAGATTACACTTTCGCACTAAACAAAATTAATTAATTAATATTTTCAGATATTTCTACTATTATCACAGATAATGTTAATATCCTTAATCGTCCAGCAATCAGGCTTAACAACACTACTCTTTAATGTATTATCCATGCACAGAAAGACCTACAATGATGTTTCAAGTACTGGATTCATTTCAGTTTTGGCCCAAAACAAATATTTTTGCTATTGTGCATCTGTGTTTGATGTGTGTTCATTATTGTGCTTTTGACGAAAGATGATCAAACACTGATGAGAGATGATTTTTCCTATTATGATTGGCTGTATCAATCATTGTGATTGAACGTTTCAATCTTATTCTACTTTGTGATGTAATTGACGCTCAAATCTGAAGATTCCCATTGATTTATGTATTGAACAAAATATTATTAGACTCAGGTTTTTAGATTATCAAAATTGATAAAAAGAGAGGAACTGTTGTGGAATATTTTCCAAGCCCCATAACTTTGACCCAGTTTATCAGTTCAAACTGTCCTGACTGAGCACACGCACCTGTAACCTTGGCTGCTGTGCTCTCAGTGTTCTGTCTCCCTGTTCCTGCCTGTTGGCGTCAGCTGATAGAGGTGTTATGATTCTATGTTCCTGCCTGTTGACGTCAGCTGATAGAGGTGTTATGATTCTATCTTGTTATGCAGCATGTTGATGATGCTCTCGGAACTAGCTAAATACAGGGGTCTGAGGTAGAGTTCTTTAGAATTGACGTGGCAACTCTCCCGTGCAGTCTCACCGTGACTGATGTGACTTGTGATGTGAATCTCTCCGGCCGAAACTCCAAATAAATCATCAGTGTTTGACATCAAAAGCTCCTGCTCTTCCGTGTCTCCTTCCTGAGTCGGTGACTCCCACTGCATTGCTACACAGAAGTTTCCTCCACAGGTAGTATGTTTCGTGCCTGCATCAAATAATAACAAATTATAAGGAAAAAAGGATTTAAAAAAATACAGATTTCAGTATTCTGAGGCTCTGAGCCCCATTTCTTTTCCTCGCGGACGGCAAAAAAACTCTGACATTATTCTATTTAAAATAAAAGGGTTAGACTTAGGGTAAGATATTGAGTAAGAAAATGTTTTTATGAACCACACAGCTTCCGGTCTTCCAAGACCCGACCGGACAAAAAGACGTGGTGCAGGCACGAAACATACTACCAATAGAAATACATTGCTTTTAAAATCACGACACGAAACAAATGCGAAAATCGTGTTGGTGAACACGAATCAATAGATTAAATTAATTTCGTGACTATACCACGAAATGCTGTGAGACTGGGTTGGTTGGTGACGTGTGTTGTGCAAGACCAGAGATGTAGTTCATTGAGCGGTTTCACACAAAATCAAACTCCAAACCAACAGGACGTCCATCACACGGAGGTTTCTCCCCGAAGTCTCAGCAGCTCTCTGGACACCATGCTGTCTCAATCCGTCCACACTGAATATGAGAGGGGGAAAATTAAAATAATAAATGCTTTGGACAATAAGAAATATAAAGTTGACTGTTGAGTTGCTCAGTTTTTTTAGATTGTCAATACTATTACTGTATAACTAATATATCAGGTTAAGAGGCACATTCAAATAAAGATTGGTCTTTAAATAAATGTTGTCTTTTGAATTGTTTGTCTAAAGTCAAGGATCTAGAACTGGTACTTAGTTTTAATGATACAGTCTGGTTATTATGCTGTTTGGAGGAGGCCTCACAGGTAAGAGCACTAACTAGCTACCATCACATGTACCTTAGCTTGACTTAAATGTATTAAACGTGTAATTAAGTGATATCAAAATATAAATAACTAATGTCATGCAAACATATTAATATTTGCTTGATTCCAGTGTTGAATTTAGCACAATTGCATACAAACGTTAAGGGATTTTAAGATTCTGAAGTATTATGCTAAAAACGTAATAACTTAGATTATTATTTATAGTTTTACTGAATAGTTTAATGTCTGCTTACCTTAGAAACGTAAAATGCGACGGCAGTGTGCAGATGGGGAGCATGTTAGCTTAGCTTGGTAGCTTCAGCTAGCTCTGGAACTTTTTGAGTTCCTGCGGATGCCTTTTGGACTCAAGAATGCCGCTGAGACGTTCCAGCGCCTGATGGATTCGGTGCTGCGGGACCTGCCGTTTGTGTTTGTCTACCTCGACGACATACTCGTCGCCAGCGCTTCAGTGCAGGAGCACCTGTCCCACCTCCGAGCCCTTTTTACGTGGCTCAACGAACACGGATTAATCATCAATCCTGCAAAGTGCCAGTTCGAGGTGTCTGACATTGATTTCCTGGGGCACCGCGTCACCAAGGGCGGTGCGGCACCTCTGCCGGCGAAGGTGGAGGCTGTTGCGGCTTTTCCTCGCCCGCTCACAGCCCGGTCGCTCCGTGAGTTTCTGACCTTCTACTGACCTTCTACCACCGTTTCATCGCCCGGGCCGCACACATCATGCGGCCGCTGTATGAAGCATTGAAGGGCAAGACCCCCGTCCAGGCGATCAACTGGACGGCGGAGGGGGACGTCGCTTTTGCTGAGGTCAAGACCGCGTTGGCTCAGGCGGCTTTGCTGGCACACCCATCATCTACGGCTCCCATCTCCATCACCACGGACGCGTCGGATTACGCGGTCGGTGCGGTGCATGAGCAGTGGGTGGAGGCCCAGCGGGCTTTCCTGCAGGACGCCGCTGAGGCTTTTGCTCCGAGGCACGTGTTCATCCGGCACGATGCGCACAGAGGCCCCCTGCAGCCCCCTTACGATGGGCCTTTTCGGGTCTTGGAGCACGGGGACAAGCACCTGGTGGTCGACCTGGGTGGCAAGGCCGAGCACGTCTCGGTGGACCGGGTGAAGGCTGCTCACCTGGACTTGGACCAGCCGGTGGTGTTGGCTCGACCTCCGCAACGGGGCCGCCCCCCGGCCTCGACCCCTGTCACGGATTTAAGACCCAAAACACGAGCTACTTCCTTGCCTCCCCATAGACCGTATGATTGCCCCATAGACCTTCTCTCGGGCTCTACTATCCCCAAAGGACGGTTGTATTCTCTCTCTGGTCCTGAAAGGGAGGCCATGGAAGAGTATATCGGATCATCACTCAAAGCTGGCTTGAATCGGCCATCATCATCCCCAGCAGCAGGTTTCTTTTTTGTAGGGAAAAAGGACGGTTCATTAAGGCCCTGTATTGATTACAGTCCACTTAATCAGATCACAGTTAAGAACAGATATCCCCTTCCACTCATCTCTACGGCATTCGAACTGTTACAGGGAGCCAAGGTATTTACCAAGCTTGACTTAAGGAATGCATATCACCTTGTGCGCATCCGGGAGGGAGATGAGTGGAAAACAGGTTTCAATACACCTACGGGACATTACGAATATTTGGTGATGCCTTTTGGACTTTGTAATGCATCTGCTGTTTTCCAAGCCCTCATTAATGATGTGTTTTCTGAATGTTTTCTGTTTTGTGTATCTCGATAATATTCTCATCTTTTCTCCAGATAAGAAAACTCATGTTAACCATGTTCACCTTGTTCTTCAGAGACTCCTGGCTAACCATTTGTTTGTAAAAGCCGAAAAATGAGAGTTTCATGTGAACTCTGTGGCATTTTTGGGCTTTGTGATTTCCCCTAACAAGGTGGAAATGGTCCCAGCTAAGGTCAGTGACGTGGCTAATTGGCCCACGCCAGATTCTAGAAAGAAAGTTCAGCAATTCTTGGGGTTTGCTAACTTTTACAGACGGTTCATACGCAATTTCAGTGCTATTGCCTCTCCTCTCCATGCCCTTACCTCTCCCCATGTTCAGTTTGTGTGGAATCCACAGGCAGAGAAATCTTTCCTGGAACTGAAGAGGAGGTTCACCACAGCTCCCATCCTGACTGTACCTGATCGCCACCGACAGTTTGTGGTGGAAGTGGACGCCTCCAACGACGGCGTTGGAGCTATACTGTCCCAGAGGTCAGCGGGGGACAACAAGCTTCATCCGTGTGCATATCTCTCCCGTAACCTATCTTCTGCTGAGAGGAATTACGACATGGGAAATCGGGAACTGTTGGCTGTGAAGATTGCTTTGGAGGAGTGGCGGCACTGGTTGGAGGGAGCGGAGCAGGATTTCCTGGTCTGGCCGGATCATAAAAACTTGCAATACATCAGGAAGGTCAAACGTCTGAACTCTAGGCAGGCCAGATGGGCTTTGTTCTTTAATAGATTTAGGTTCACTCTGTCATATCGACCTGGTTCGCAGAAAGGAAAGCCTGATGCACTCTCCAGAATGTATGAACCTGAGCCAGTCCCCAAGAGTCCAGACCCCATTCTGCGGCCAGACCGAGTGATAGGGAGTGTGACCTGGCCCATTTAATTTCATTTCATTTCAAACCTTTATTTAGACAGATAGGTCCCTTGAGATCATGGATCTCTTTTACAAGGGAGACCTGCATCAATTAGTTCCACATGAAACATAAAAACAAACAATAGAGGACATCATATTTACATATTCACCAACACTTACAAACACCCATAGTGTCATAAAGCATTTTGTGCAGACGTGCCTATTGAAGCCAAGGTCAAACAGTAGGGGTGTAACGGTATCCGTATTCGTCCCGTACCGTCACGGTTCGGACGTCACGGTTCGGTGCATGCAGTCACACGGCGAATACGCCTTTTTTTACGAGTGAAAAAAAAAAATCCACTACACTATTTATAATCCAGGGGGCGGTATTGCACCTAAAAGCTGTTTGCCAGCCGCCCTTAAACAACAAATGAAGCACAAGAAGAAACAACAACAAAACGAACAAAATACCAGAAGAGGAAAAGTTAGTTTGGCGATTTCAGATAACACAGAGGAGCTAGAACCCACCTGCTTCTTTTAAATCTTCTGTGTGGGAACATTTCGGGTTCCCTGTGGACTACAATAACGATGAAGTGCGCGAGTGGTGGATCGGACGAGGACGGTGTGTCGGCGTTGTTCGATAGCGGTGCGGTATGCTAATGGGAACACACGCCAAACATGAAACACTCTTGAAACAATTTCTTATTATTTATTTTGTAATATTTTCAAGACATTCTTTTTAGTTTTACAGCTTGATGAAACCTTTTTGTTTGACATCAGCCATTATAGATAATATGGCCATCTGAGTGTGTGTCATACTGTTTGTGGTTTGTTTTTAACTGTTTAATACAGTTAATTATTCAAAATGTCCGAGTTCCTTATTTTTGTACTGAAACTTGCACTACTGTTCAAAATAAATAAAAAACAAACCTGGAATTATGCATTTGGGACTTGCCCTGTGTGCACCAGGAACAAAACTTCTCGGCAAGCTGCGGCATGTCTTCTCCAACCTCTGCCAATTCCCAACAGACCATGGTCTCACATTGCGTTGGATTTTGTGACAGGATTACCAACATCGGCCACATCACCATACTCACGGTGGTTGATCGTTTTTCTAAAATGGCACACTTTGTCGCCATGCCCAAGTTACCAAATGCCAAAGAAACAGCAGAGGCCATGTTGTCCCATGTGTTCAGGATCCATGGTTTTCCCAGTGATGTTGTTTCAGACCGAGGCCCACAGTTCGTGTCACATTTTTGGAAGGAGTTTTGTCGCCTAATCCAAGCCACTGTTAGTCTGACCTCCGGATACCACCCACAGTCGAATGGACAAGCGGAGAGGATGAATCAGGATTTGGAGACCTGTTTGAGATGTCTAGCGTCCGAGAAACCTACCACCTGGAGTAAGAGTCTGATTTGGGTGGAGTATGCGCACACCACTTTACCCACATCAGCCACTGGTATCTCCCCGTTTCAATGTGTTCATGGGTACCAACCTCCATTGTTTCCAGAGCTCGAGAAGGAGGTCACCGTACCATCAGCCCATGCTCTGGTTCGCCGCTGCCGTCGGGTCTGGGCAGGAGTTCACCATATGTTGCAGAGGAGTGCCGTTCGCATGAAGGTATTGGTCGACCGGAAATGACGTCCAGCCCCCAAGTACCAGGCCGGACAACGAGTGTGGCTATCTACCAAGGATCTTCCTCTCCATGTCGCCTCCAGGAAGCTGGCTCCCCGGTTCGTTGGTCCTTTTCCCATAGCCAAAGTGATTCACCCTGTTGCTGTCCGTTTATGTCTTCCTAAGTCCATCAAGGTCCACCCCACGTTTCATGTCAGCAAGTTGAAACCGGTCAAAGAGAGCAGACTGGTCCCCGCCTCCACGCCCCCTCCACCTCCTCGGATTGTCGACGGAGGTCAAGTGTACACTGTGGACAAAATACTGTCTGAAAAGAAGAGGGGCAGAGGTAGACAGTTCTTGGTCGACTGGGTAGGGTATGGATTAGAGGAGAGGTGTTGGATCCCAGGCAGCTTCATTGTGGACAAGACCCTTACTTCGATAGAGAACAGTCTCAGGCTTCAGGGACGTCTGGAGCCGTCCGTAAGAGGGGGGGTACTGTAAGGTTTCAGCGTTAGAGTCTGTGAGCTTATTGTTTTGTGTCTATTCTGGTGGCCTTGCAGTTTATTTTTGATGTTGGCTCTGTCCTCTCGTTTCAGGTGTCATCACTTCCTGTCTTGGTGTGTCACTTGCCAGCTTGATTGTGATCTCCTGTTCTGGATTGTTTGCACCTGTGCCTCATTAACGGTTGTGTATATGTAGCCCTGTTCTCCTGTTTTCTTTTGTCGGTTCGTCTTGTCTCTATACCAAGTCCATGTCTGTAATCCCTCGTGTAAACATTGAGCATACTGGTCGAACCTAGTGAACTATTGAGTATCCTAGTAGATCCTAGAAACCTTTTTCTTTGTAAAGTCTTTTCGTACTATTAGTTGAACCTAGCGAACTTTTGAGTGTCCTAGTTGATCCTAAGACCTTTTTGTATATTAAAAGGTATTTTTTGAAATCAAGAAAGAATCGTGCATCTGAGTCTTTGTGAGTCCTTCGTGTCATATATAGGCTAATTGCATCTGAATTACTGTTACAATGAAGGCTCCATAATCAGCTCACGGCATATAGGCAGGGGTAAAGTGCTATTTTTTATGAGTGGGGGGCGGACCTCACCTCCTCTAGGTGGGTCCTCACCTCCTCTAGTGGGGTCCTGGGGGATGCTCCCCCGGGAAGATTTTCTTTTTAAATATTGAAGTTGAAAGCATCAATGTGGTGCACTTTGAGAGCAACATGAAGAGATCTATGGATACATCTCTCAGCACCCATATGAAACAGAATTTTACAAATCACTCCCCTTTCAAACTGTATTCTTGTTTTACTGCCATATAGTATTTCATACCTGTTTTTCATGTATTCTCTTATTGTTTGTATAACTATAATGATCATATGAAGGTGTGCCTTCATGAATAATTTGTGACAAAACCGTTCTAAACACTCAGAGAGTCCTTTAGCTCACCTGAGCCCCTCAGTCTGACAGGGGAGGACTCTCCTCCAGCTTGTTGTGGAAACAGCTACTTATGTCCGTTAGTGCAGCTAGCTAACCAGATGCTAACATCACGGTCCCCGCTAGCACCGGTCCCTCTCTCTCCCTCTCCCTCCCTCTCCCTACCTCTCTCTCTATCACACTAAATGCGCTATTGCCACACACACACAGAGCCGAGCTTGAATGACACAAGCACACGTGTATTTCCATGCAACTCTCTGATTGGTCTGGTGACTTGCCTCTGTGGTATTCACTGAACACGGGAAATTGCAGTCGTGCCATCCTCTCTTGTGTCATGATGAGGTTCACGTAAAGCACGGTTAATGTATTATATTATTGAGGTGTCTCAAATACAGTGGCGAGCCGTGACTTTTATACCTAGGCCCTCTGACCCCCCTCTGTGAGTGAATTGTTTTCTAACACGACCCTTTCATTAGGGTCTGAGACCATAGGTCGGCGAAGACCCTATTGAAATCGTTCGCGCAGCGAACGATAAACCTGCAAAAAACACCTAAAACAGGGAAAACGACCGGCAAAAGCACAGAAAAGGTTCGCAAATCATGACGGCTGATAGGCCGCGTGAGCCCAGTCACGTGGGCGTTCGCTCGATGCTAGGCGGTCCCTCGCCATGGAACACGATGATGTCATAGCGCCAACTGACATTCTCAGAACGCCATCAAACTTCACATGATGGTTAACACTACAGCCCTGAACAGCTCTAGGTCAAATCTGATGTTACTTAATTTGGCGTTACTTAATTTGGCGTTACCATGGCGACGGATCCTTCGCCATAAACAACGATGTCGCTATAAATCCAATGCACACGGTCCCATCGTCCCCCAATCTTCACTTTTATATCACTGGTCCATGCCTCAACAGCTCAACGTGAAATCTGAGATCTCACCGTATGCCGTTTCCATGGCAACGCATCCTTCGCCAAAAAATACGATGTTGTTGTAAGTCAATGGAAAATCCTCCAAACCGCACCAGACTTCAGACTATCATTAATGGTCCGGCCCTCAACAGCTCTATGCCAATTATGGGATGTCATCATATGTCGTTTCCATGGCAATGCATCCTTCGCCAAAAAATACGATGTTGTCGTAAGTCAATGGAAAATGGTCCAAACTGCACCAGACTTCAGACTATCATTAATGGTCCGGCCCTCAACAGCTCTATGTCAATTATGGGATGTCATCATATGTCGTTGCCATGGAAACGCATCCTTCGCCAAAAAATACAATGTGTTGTAATTCAATGGAAAATCCTCCAAACCGCACCAGACTTCAGACTATCATTAATGGTCGGGCCCTCAACAGCACTATGTCAATTATGGGATGTCATCATATGCCGTTTCCATGGTAACGCTTCCCTCGCCAAAAAACCTGGTGTTGTAGTAATTCAATGGAAAATCGTCCAAACGGCACCAGACTTCAGTCTATCATTAATGGTCCGGCCCTCAACAGCTCTACACCAATTATGGTATGTCATGAAATGCCGTTTCCATGGCAACGCGTCCCTCGCTATAAAACACAATGTTGTCCTAAGTCAATGGGAAATCTTCCAAACGCCACCAGACTTCATATGATGGCTCCTAGTCCGGCCCTCAACAGCTCTATGTCAATTATGGGATGTCATCATATGCCGTTGCCATGGCGACAGATCACCCGCCATCAAACACAATGTTTGTGTTACTGCTGTAACTCAAAGACATTATCCAATCGGCCTGAATCTTCCCACGTTTGCCAACGGCCGACTCCTCGAGAAACCTAGACACACACGTCGACGTGCGGACAACAGCCTGCGGAACGTCGAAGACCCGCTCAACGCTGCTTGCAGCTTTAATTTATATTAGGTCTTAAAGTTTTTGCATAAATTAGGGCGTGGTCACTTTGATGGACACGTACGTCAGCTAACAGCAACTTGTCCACTCTGCTAGGCTACAACCATAGAGGCTACAACGTTAGTTAGTCATAGTACTGTACTTGACCCTTTAGCTTTAGCCGTGTACGTGGTGATTGTGCCTTTTAGGGAATATTGTTACAAATACCAGACAATTAAAATGTCGTGCTGTGCGCTTCAATGTACTAACAGAACTTCCAAGAAGTCTAAAATGATAATATTATACATGTTAACCCTGTTCGCAGGTGTTACTTGTTACTTATTAGCCAGCTAAGGACGTAACCCTTTATACATACATATACATTTTAGTTTATGATTCAGCCTTGGGTAAGACTTTTATAGTCTATGGCTATGACGCCCATAATGCTAAACGGGAGCAAATGTTAATAGGGGACACAATTATCCCAGTGGTGGCCGCCGGAGCTAACGGAGCCGCAGGGGGCTAACTCCAGCCGGCGTCCCGGAGCTAGCCCACTGCGGCTTCGTTAGATCCGGGCGGTGGAGTCCGTCTTTTCTCAACGTGTGAATGACAAGCATTAAGAATAACAAAATATAGCTAATTCTCTTGTAGATTGTCTCATTTGATTATGAATGTAACGTTTATATAGGGTAACTACACTGGGTAACTTGGTATGCATGTATTTCATGTTAGCTTAGCTTCTTAGTCTGAGCGAGCTCTGTTTACTTCCAGTTCGGAGGCAGCAGGTCCCGCCTCGGCTCCGCCTCTTTGCCCTTATTTGGAGCAGGCGGGATTAGACTCTGACGTCACAGTCGACCCTTATGAAACAAAAATATATTGTAATATATATATTATATAAATATAATACAATATACTGGATCACACATTTCCATATATCGGAAAGTAGTCCTTATATTTTTAAATATATTGCAATATATGCATGGACCATGTATGGCTATATATTGATACATATAAAAAAAAATATTGCAATGAAAACAAAAACTGCACTATACATTTTTATATGTAAGTTTTATTGAAACACTCATTTATCTTTCATGAGTTACACAAGTTTACATAAAGTTGAACAGATATTCATAAACAGTTATCTCACTTCGTTTTGTATAGTTACCCACTTTATATATGAACATATGTTTGATGGTATATATTAAAAAAGAACAAATACTCCATTGAAAATAATATACAGTTTATAAATATATACAGACACACACATGCATATATGCACGCATATATATATATATGCATATATATATGCATATATATATGCGTGCATATATGCATATATATGTGTATATATACGCATATTTATATATATGCATATATTCACGCATATATATATATATATTTTTTTTTTTCATTCTTGAATATACTATAATATACTTACTTATTATTTCTATTTGTTTAATATATATGTTTATTTTGAAATTGGAAATAACCCAGTACTGAGATATTCTTGGAAATTAAATTAGATAATTATTTCAGCAAGGCCCCCCCCCTCTCCAGCAATAGATTGATCTGATTGGCAGATTCAAATGTGCGTTGCCGCCTCTGTCTGTTGATGATGGCGCTGTCAAAGAGAAAGCATTCCTTAGGTGCTTCGAAACGGAAAACGAAACGAGAGGAAAATACTGCACGAGTCAGGTATGAGTGTGAGCATTTAAAACTATTTTAAATTGAAATAATTCTGCATGTACACTACAAGCAGTCTAGTTGCTTAATCCATATGTCCCGTCTCTCGGCACTACAACAGCTACATTAGCTACCGTTAGTTAAATTAGCTATGTTAGTTCCCTTGTGTATAAGTGTATAACCGGTCCGCAGCTTTGTGAACATTCACCTTCGAAGATTTTCGATGTTAGAGTCAACTGAAGTCGACCCAAAACAGCCAAAAATAGTGGACCTTTAGATCGCTAACATTTAGCATAAGTCAATGGAGTTTAACATAGCGGAAATTAGCATCGCGGCTAACGGACATTTTCTGACTGGTGAAGATGATGAGCTGGTTAAGTAATGTAACCACAGTTAGCCTATGTGTTCTGATCTTAGTAACTATGTAAGCTAACATTAGTTAGGCTATGTGTTGTGGACTAATGCATTCAAGTTAGTTCACATTTTAGTTGTTATTGCCCCTGCTGACAATTGTGTGGATAATATGTAGCCTATACAGTCAATGGAATTTCACATTTTGCTCTCCAATGTATGTTATTTTAATGTTGACCCATAATACTATAACTATATATTTTACAGGAGCATTGTTGAAATTCATAGGTCGAACTAAGCCTGCAGAACCACACGTCAAGCGGACAGAGGAGCCAGATGGCAGTGGTGAGGAACGCACTGTCATTTCATTTCACTGTAATTTTTAAAGTTTTCACATATCACTTTATTCACTATTCAGCTTAGTTATTTATTCAGTTATTTTATTACTGGTACTGCTAATTGCACTATGCATATTGTTGTATATTGTATATACGTATGTATTTACTACAACTACTTGCATAATTGAGGGTTGTAGCTTCGTGTCAGTGCATGTTTCAGGGTTTTTCTATGCCTTTGTTCATCTAAATTATAATACTCATAGGCGACTACAACTCCTGCCGATGTCGAGGCCCAGTTCTCCCTTCCCACCACCCCAGGCTCATTGTGCTAGGTAAAACTCTCATTCAATAAAAGTAGTCTTGTAATGCAATTCAATTACATTTTAAAACGTTTTAAACAGAACTTTTACAGATGCAGATGCTTGGTCCAAATTCCATAAAACATACCACACTCAGACGAAAATGTACAAAGCCTATTCTTCCACTATTTGCATTCCCACATTATTCACCAACCAGCCCATGCTTTAATATAGATATTATGGATATTGTTATAATTCCTGCTGTCGTTTGTGAACTTCTAATTCTTTGTAATTGTTCTGCTCCACAGATGCTGTAGCAAACCACCATCTAGGGATCAAGACATCAGATATAAGAAAATCCATTAACACAAGAATTTGTGAGTTAAGGCACCAGGTGAAGCGAAAAAACAAGATGGACGATTAAATAGGGTACAAGACGGTTCTTTTGGCCCTGTTCAGGACCTTGTTTTTGATCAGCTCATGTTTAAAGTTTTCACCAGGTGAAACAAAAAACAAGATTGTTAAATAGGATAACAGACTGCTCTTTTTGGCCCTGTATGAAATAACAATGCATCATTTATTAACTATACCTTTACAAAATGTAATACATTTTCCCTTCATTATGTAATAACACCTCCTTTTGTAATAACTTGCCCACTATGTAGTCAACAAGTTCAATGCAAATATGTAATACATGTCGCCACATTTTGAAATATATGATTACATATTGCAGTGGTTATTACAAAATGAGTTGCAAACAATAACATTACAACTGTTTATTTATTCAACCATGAATCATCCTTACTCGTAATTCATTTAAAAATATTTCAGTAGAATATCTTTCATTGGCCAAAACTAGATCAAGTGTTCATTCATTAGCCAACATGTATATCAACATCAACTTTGGGATATATTTACAATTTGGTTACATAATGAATATTACAGTTTTTTAAAAGGGCAACTCGCATTTTGTAATAATTTATTACAAAATGTAGGGAAATGTATTTTATACTGCGTTCAGGCTGTTGATTACAGAATGCAGCAGATGATTACAAAATGTGGGTTTTATTACATAATTACGTGAAAATGGTCTTGAGTCATTACATCATGTGTTTATAGGCTTTTATTCTTTCCTTGTCCTTCTTTTAATGAGTTTGTTGATAACTGTTACACATTGAAAAAAAACAATTAAAGATTTGTTTTACCAGAACATGCATTTCTCCTCATTGTGAACATATATTGCACTCATGTTCGGAATATATGGTACGTACATGGTCTTTTATAAATCTGAATATATATATATATATATATATATATATATAGTGCATACATGTCTCCATATAATTGTGAATATATATATAGTACATATATGTCCCCATATAAATCTGAATATATACTACATACATGTCCCCATATAAATCTGAATATATACTACATACATGTCCCCATATACATCTGAATATATACTACATACATGTCCCCATATAAATCTGAATATATACTACATACATGTCCCCATATAAATCTGAATATATACTACATACATGTCCCCATATACATCTGAATATATACTACATACATGTCCCCATATAAATCTGAATATATACTACATACATGTCCCCATATAAATCTGAATATATATACTATGTACATGTCCCCATATAATTGTGAATATATAATACATACATGTCCCCATATAAATGTTAATATATAGTAAATGTATGTTCACATATATACACAACCAATATATTATATATATTTACATATATTACTCAATATTACCACTAACGGCTCGAGCCGACTCCGCCTACTAAGGGCTTCACGGCAACTCTGCAGAATCCTATGGGTGACGTCACGGACACTACGTCCATTTATACAGTCTATCATTGTAACTCAATCTTGAAAATGAGTCGGTTAATAATTTTGTAAACGATGTCATCACTATCACTGAAGTGAGCCATCATGAACGAACTTATGCTAATCATAAATCTATCGATTAGATTTATGATTCGAAAATAATAAAAGTAGGGTAGACATGTAGATATTATCCGGCTGAACAAAACGTGCATTTATCTAACAGGTTCGTTTTCCACAGACCTTATTTCCAGCTATTTTCCCAAACCCTATGGAGAAATGCCATTGCTTTCTGTCGAGGGAATCCGAGCGAAGCTTACTTCCGGGTTTTAGGACGCGTCACTGCACCACTTGCATAGACCTCACAGCGGGCGGAACTTGTCATAAAGTCCGCGAAAATAAAGCCCGCCCATTTAGATATGATTGGTCAATTGTAATGTCATTTGACATTACTCTCTCATTGAGATACTATTATACTATATACTATACTATTCCCTCTGTGAATGTAGAGAGGGACCAACAAGCCCTCCCGTCTTCACATAACTCGCAGAGACGGCATTTAACCCTTCACATTCCAACAGAAACTGAACAGGCAGATTCGAAGGATTTATTTCTTTGGAAATGTTATTTTAAATACAATTAAATCAAGCTATTTTGGTAAAACTAATGAAAAATTTAACAACAAAAAATATTTAAAAAAAATGTTTTTTTTTTATGTTTTCAAATATTATTTTTTAGAATATCTTAGGCCCTCACAGAGGGCCTAGAGGGCCCTGACGGTTCGCCACTGCTCAAATATATGTCAATCAAGTGGCACCTGCTAACGGGGTGGTGGATGATAGGTTTACATCTAAAAATGTATTTTTCAAACATTATTATTTTCTTTTTCTTTCTTTTGTTACTTTTTTTTTTAACGGTCCACGATCTACCCGCACCACGACTGGTTGTCGACCACTGGTGTAGAGGGATGGCCAGACAAGTTTTCTATTGAGAGAGTGTTTCAATCCTATCTGCCACTCTGAGCTCACAGTTCAAAATGGTCTCCTACTTTATGGTAGCAGGATAGTGATCCCTACATCGCTCAGAGCTGACATGCTCACCAAGCTGCATGAAGCATAACCAAATACAGAGAAAGAGCCAAACAGTTGTGTGGTGGCCAGGACTCAGCAAGGAGTTAACGACAGTGATAGAGAACTGTGACACATGTAGCCGGGAGAGAAGAAACCTCAGAGAGACATTGATGCCTACTGAGTTCCCATCGAGACCATGGTCTACAGTGGGAGCAGATCTGTTTCGATTATCTGATAACACCACACCTGTAATCACCACTACTGAGGCAGCATGCACTCCTGCCATGCCAGAAGTCCAGCATGACTCGAGTCAGCAAAGCACAGTGTGTGAGAGTCAGGGCGCCTCCTGCACACCTAAAATACTTATTGCGTTCATGGCCAGGAAACTGAGTGGTCAATGGGGCAAAATAATCCCCACACTCAGCTGGCGGGTTTAGGTAGTCCACCCCATCCCTCCATAGTTAAAAACTAAATAAAAAGAAGTACAGCAGTTGAATGTTTTAATAAGAATACAGTTAGACAGAACTATATGTTGCAGTGTTTTCAGAAACACATGTTGAGAAAGTGTTTCATATTTTTGCACTATATGTTAAGACATAGAAAAAGCCTTAAGTGTCTTTAATAATATCCATCTTGATAAACTTGAGATGCAATGCTGTATTGTTCATTAGAATGTACGGAGCCCCTAAAGGTTCATGGTCGTGCGCACGAGAAAGTTACCGGTGCGCCAATTAGGAAGTGGAGCACAGAGGAGATAACCGTTTCATTGCAGACTGTTATATATATGTGGGGAAATGGCAGTGCATACATTATTTGAAATATATTTCAAACTCAGACTTCATTTTAGGAACATTTTGGCCAGGGGTTTAGAGCTATTTGTTTAAGCACCGGATTCGCAAAACAGGACAGTCTCAACCCGTCTGCCTTGATCTATGAATTCATGTCCGTGACTCTCACAGTATCTGAGATACTAGAGAGCTGTGTCTTTTACGCACCGCCTTCACTGTGTTGGAAAAAGAATATATATCTCGTGCGCACGAGATACTTTCTTATGGTTAGACACATCGAACTGCACGAATATTACGCCATATTATTGGTTTTATGAAGAAGATGTCCGGTCGCCAGGGCGTGTGTGTGTGTATGGGTATTTGTTTTCAGAAGATATTATGATAGTGTCGTTGGTTCCGGTGCACTACATCGAGATTAAGATTAAACAAACTTCTTTCATTTGGGAATACACATATACCTATGGAGAACCAGATGTGTGTAAATTACTGTTCATGGTAGTTTGAAAACAAATGCTGGTGTCGGACACACAAACACATCGAACACACACACACACACACACACACACACACACACACACACACACACTTTGTTATATATTGAAAGGGATTTACGCTCCACGTTTCAAATATCTCCGCGTCCGTCTAGAGCTGTTTTATATGGAAGGAATTCAGTGCCACCAAGTCAAGAATACTCTACTTTAATGGCAATATTACAATGCACCAGAAATCATTACATTCAATACAATAATACATACAATACAATATACATGCAATACAATATACTTGGGAACCCAAATTACCTGGTGATCACGTCAGCCAGCCAGCAGAAAGAGAGAGAATTCAGTTGTGTCTCTTCATTTGTACTCTCTAGCAATGGGAGGGGTCTCTGATGTCCTGCTGACATCCCCCAATCTCAGGTGGCGAGAGCATTTGTCCTCAAAAGTCCATATGGTCTCTCTGAAGTCACATGTGATGGCCCAAAGTCCAGCTCACAGTTTTACCCAAATAATTCCCATTTTTAAGCTTATTCATTTGGAGCTAACATGAATACATTCAAATATTCTACTGCAATCCCCCTTTTGATTTAAATTTAATAAATCAACTACTTTCAAGACATTCACATTCGTTCTGGGATTCAGACTATTTAAACGTTCAGAAATGGCTCCACATATCAACTTCATACGACCGTGTTAGAAATACCAAAATATGTAAATAACTCCATACATCATAAGGTATAACCTTCACAGTGGTGATTCAATTAATCTGTAATCTGCAAGATTGCAGTGTCTTCAAGCTTTAACATTACTTCATGTATACTTCATTCCGCTTTAGTCAAAATGAGATATTTAGGAGACAGCAAGTCTGTCTTCTCATAAATATCAACAACCTGAAATTCCCTGCCTCCTATCATAAGAAGAGGCAGCTGCAAGGTCATATACAGTTCAGAGCCACACATGATATCAGTGCATTAAAACTTCCCAAAGAGTGGAGACAACAGTATGTCTCCAACATATCCCTCCTGTTTATACTACGGAATAACATAGAACTTGGAAAAATACAAATGATTGTAATATAATCCCCATGGTCTAATTCTTTCTCTGTACATCGTCAGTTTCTATCCCTCAGACCCGTTACTGTTTCCCTGCTCACGTCCACTCTTTAAATTCTACTGGGTTCTGTTGGTTTCTTCACTGGTTTGAGACAAGTGCCCTTATTGGAAATCACCTCCCTTTGTAGCCAGACTTCACCACAGTAGAGGCGAGTTTCTGTCTTTTAGGTTTAAAACAGCTTCACAGTCAGATGTATCCAGGATGGTCTCTCCGCCACTCTAACTGCAGTCGATGTAGACAGGAGTGCTTGGTAGGGACCCTCCCCCTTTGGCGAGTGCCTGCTCTTCCTCTTTATCGCTCTGGTGAACACTCACTCTCCTGGTTTCACTGTCTGCGTAGTGTCAGGTACTTCCATCCGTGGCGAGACCCGGAACTCCTGATACTGCGTCCTTGGATACGCTTCCCACACCGTGGAGTCGCCACCCTTGCTTGGTCAGGTACAGCAGGCCCAGCACGCGGAAGATGACAGCTTTCACACATCCTTCCTGGAGGTTTCCCCACTGCGCACTGATTCCAGTGGTACCAGATGTCTCCTTTCCCTTCCAAGCGGACAGCGTGAGATGTCCTCTGCATCGCCCGATGGGGTCCAGAGAACCTGGGTCCCAGCCACTTGGGTCTGATGTCCCCCTTTTGCCTCTGCAACCTGTGTGGAGAAATCTGATACAAATCCCTCAATCCTACGCTCAGGGCTCCTGGGAACTGGTGACCATGAGTGAGCTCAAATGGAGAGAAACCTGTCCCTTTGTTAATTGAGCTCCTGATTGACATAAGAGCTAGTGGCAATGCGTCTAACCATTTCATGCCTGTCTCTTCACATGTTTTCTTATATCTAGTAATATATTTTATTTCATGTTTTTTACTCATAAAACAATATGACATTGTCCAGAATAGTAGTTAACTTTATATAACTTTTACTCTTTCTAATCTTTTCAAACATCTTAATTGTCTTGTCTCTCTCTCTCTCTCTCCTACATACTTTTTCCAACTTCACTCGTGGTATTTTAACCACCTTTTATCCTTCTGAGCAAGATATCACTTCAACACATTTAATATCTTGCCCTGTCCATCTATTTCAGTCTTCTTCTACCCATCTGTTCTCTTTTCTCTTCAGCCTTCAACAACCTTTTCTTATTTCCATTTCTAACCAGTCTTTTACTTATAATCTGTCCCTTTCCTAGGACAGGTAAATACATCCTGCTACTGTAGTGTTCACAAATAAATCTCCATGCAAACTGCTACTGTACACTCAAAAGTGATCTGTTTCATTTTGAAAAGTCAGCTTTTTGAAAACCAATATGGCTCAGTTCAAAATTTTGTTTCAAAACAAAACTCCTCATCTCTTCCCGACATGATTTGACATAAAGATGATTTGCTACCACTATTTTTCATTGTGATATTTGTTCAAACAGAGACTGCATCTGTCTCTGGATTTAAATATATGCCTGATGGCAGTATATGCATACAAATAAAAATAAGTGTCCAGGTTTTTAACATCTGTCATTAAAGGACTGTATAAAAATAAGACATGTCATCTGATTAATCTAAAATCAGAATTTAACAGATCATTTGTGTAGTACATCCCACCATTTTTAGGGATGCCTAATTAACATTCTCAAATCTTCAATTAACTTGACCTAAAAAGCTAAAACAGTGCTGTTTTATGATACCTAAAAAAATACTACAATAGATTTTAGACTATAAAAATGTAAATATCAAATTCCTATTGTCTAACAACCCCCCCTTTTCTGAAAAAGAATCCCATTTACTGTGTTTTCATTTTCAGAAACATCAAGAAAGAATGGTAATGCATAGGATGCAGAGGCGAGAGCTGTGACCTGGGAACTTTACGACCCTGGCGTCCTGCTTCAAAGTGTCCTCATAGCTGTCTTTTACGACACTGGCCTCCTGCTTCAAAGTGTCCTCATAGCTGTCTTTTACGACACTGGCCTCCTGCTTCAAAGTGTCCTCATAGCTGTCTTTTACGACACTGGCCTCCTGCTTCATCGTAAAACTCCTCAGTTTTTCCCTCTGCATGTTGTCTGTTAAATCTACTCAAATGATGGGCTAAATGACGTTCCCACGTCTGTGTGTTTAACTGATCTACCTCTGGATTGTCCTCCATCAGACTTTTAATTTCTTTCGGCACCGCTGCAAGCACTGCCTTACGGAACATCTGTATATGTTGGTCATTATTATCTGGACTGTAATCAGTTGCCATTGTGTATTGTTGGCGTGCCCTGAGCAACATGGTTGCTGCAGCCTCTCCAGGTGTAAATGTAAATGACAGTGAACCGTAACCTCCCCCTGTCTGTGGGAAATGCTCTCTCATTGCTTTGCCCAGCTTGCTGTGAACATCATTAAAATAAATAGGCACGTCATCTTTCATTGTCAATGTTCCTGATCTATCCTCAACTCTTTCTACCTCCATTAGTTCACTGATTGTTCCTGTCATAGATATCTGCTTAACTTTGCACCTCGCCCTCCTGCTGTCTTTCTCTTCCTGTCCTGTTTTATCGTAAAACTCCTCAGTTTCATGGCTTGCTGTGTCCCTCTCCCTTTTATGGCCCGCTATCCCTTCACCACTGTCCCCCTTCGTACATGGGTAATAAGACGTAGACGTCTGGCGCGATCTGTTCTGAAAAGGCTCACCTCTCTCCCCCTCCTCAGCGCGCCTGTGTACATCTGTGTGCTGGCCTCTCCTCTCCCTAATTTCCTCTATATCTTCTACCGAGCCCTCATATCCGCTCTGTTCCTGTCTCCCGACTTCCTCCTTGCGTCTATCTTGAATCTGTTGTTCGTAGCACCGCCTTTCTCGTATTTCCCTCTCGTCTAGGAGGTCAGTTGTGTATGTTATCTCTGTTTGTGTAGCGCCTGAGTGTCTCTCTGTAAGATCTGTCAGAAGGGAAGCCAATTGTTCTGAGTTGAGGTCCCTATTAAGTGGTCGACTGTCCCTGCTCGGGGAAACCCCCCCCCTGGTCTGAGTTACAAGTAGGCCTCCACGTGGTGTGTGCGCTGTGTATTCTGTCTAACGAGGAGGAAACTTGTGTTTTTTTAACTTTTAGTCTTGTCTCTGGAGTAGGGACGCCCCTCAGCGGCGTCAATGCTACTGTTCCCATCATTCTATAGTTCCCTGAGCTTATGGCCGTCTCCTCTCCTTCTGTTTCCGATGCATCTGTCAATATCATTTGTAATTTATTTGCGCTTTCATCGGGCAGAGAATAAGGGGGAGGGGTTTGTGTAATCAAACTACCTAAATCCGGGTAAAGGAGAGAGGAGCGTGTGAGAATAGCAGGATTTAGTTTGGGCTCCGTTTGAGATTTGTGCTCTGAGTTAGAGACAAAATTATTTTGCATTGTTCTAAAATATTCGACTCGTTCTGCGACATAGTCCAGAATGTCGCCATCTGTAGGCACCTCCGTGTCTTTAACACCATGAGGGAACAGAAGAGTGTTAAATTCATCTGTTTTTATGGGGCTGTGGATTGCCATTGCACCCGGGAGATTTTGGTCTGTGACGGGAGGAATTGTAATTCCAATCATTGCGAGGGCAGCATTGTGACAAACCCTCCTCAATCTATCTAGTGCCTGCGTCTGTTTGTTCCATTTGCTACGAGCAAACCATCTGGGTTTCTGTTCGTTTAGGTGTGCAAGTTGCTTTACAATCTGTCTTTCATATACATTCAATGCTGTGCCCAAATTACCTATGGTGTCGTCATCTCCCACTCTATTCTCTGTTATCATTTTATCGTGTAGGAATCGGAGATCAGTACAAGCCTTTTCTTTAGCCCCCTGTTTGATACCGCTTAAAATCAATCTCTTAATCTGTTCTCATTGCTCCCGGTAACTCCCTGGAATTTTAGAATCGTTTTTAGCATTCTGTCGTTCCATATTCACTTCGCTTTTATTTATCTGACTCAATTAATATGTGCTCACATGTATTAATATACTGGGCTATTGTCGTAGTTACTATTAACGCGCTTCCCGTCTTCAATACCGGTCAGCAATGTAATGTTTAAACTCAGCGCTTGAAGCTAAATTCATATAAAAATGTCAAAGGTGTACTACCCCCTTTCAGCCACTAGATGGCAGCAGCAGACCACAAATGAGCCTCACTCATCCGAGTGCTTCTTTGAGATCCGCCAATATTGAGTAATTACCATAAAACAGACCTCCGGCCCTTAGCTTTGAGCGTTCGTCTGTCCTGTAAAAACCCCTCAGTTCTAGACGGTGACCCGATCTGAAATCGGGTTTCCAGGTCTGTCGTGCGGGACTCAAACCACGCAACCCAACAGCCTGCACCGGCTTTACGCCACTGTGGACTAAGATACCTACAGATCCGCGCTAAACTGCTCTTATGTACGCCACTCAGGACTATATCTACCTGCAGATCCGCGCCAAACTGTAATTAATATGTAACTGTCTATGTACGCCACGCAGGACTATATCTACCTGCGATCAACGACTATGTTTAAAATATGCATTGTATATTCCATTTAAACTTTAAAAACACTGTGAAACGCCTTCAGACAATCCTAAAATTTTAGTGTATTCAATCACAGACAATCGATTTTCATAACAGGCGTCTGTAAGTACCTTCTCTGTATAGTTATGCAGGGCCCTGCTGATTGTCTGAGGTGTTTAAAAGCGCTTATTCCCGACCCAATCCGGTCGTCTGAATTCCTCCTCAGCTCGTTATCCTGCACGTCGGCTCACCATTTGTTAGATATTGAAAGGGATTTACGCTCCACGTTTCAAATATCTCCGCATCCGTCTAGAGCTGTTTTATATGGAAGGAATTCAGTGCCACCAAGTCAAGAATACTCTACTTTAATGGCAATATTACAATGCACCAGAAATCATTACATTCAATACAATAATACATACAATACAATATACATGCAATACAATATACTTGGGAACCCAAATTACCTGGTGATCACGTCAGCCAGCCAGCAGAAAGAGAGAGAATTCAGTTGTGTCTCTTCATTTGTACTCTCTAGCAATGGGAGGGGTCTCTGATGTCCTGCTGACATCCCCCAATCTCAGGTGGCGAGAGCATTTGCATACAGTGCAAGTCAAGACATGCGGCCACCTTCCCCCCCCATGGCCCTTTGTCCTCAAAAGTCCATATGGTCTCTCTGAAGTCACATGTGATGGCCCAAAGTCCAGCTCACAGTTTTACCCAAATAATTCCCATTTTTAAGCTTATTCATTTGGAGCTAACATGAATACATTCAAATATTCTACTGCAACACACACACACACACACACACACACACACACACACACACACACACACACACACACACACACACACACACACACACACACACACACACACACACACACACACACAGAGCGGAGCTGAGCACAAACACAGCATGCGCCCTGGTGACCGGACTTCTCCTTCATAAAACGAGTAATAGGGGGAATAATCGGGCAGTTCGATGTGTGTGGTTATAACGTAGCAGCCTCGATTTCTATTCAGCTGTTCTAATGAAGGTAAACGCAGATGAACCTTTAGGTCTCCGTAAGAATGAATACAAGTTAAAAAATGTTTTAATATCAGCTTGTCCATACACATCCTCTCGACAGGTGAGATCTATTATTTAGAAAGGGGGATGTAGTATCAAGCATAATAGGTGGGTAGGAACATTTATGATGTAACGGTTGCCCATCGGTGATGAATAAACGAGAGCAAGTCAACCTACACGTTGGTCCGATCCTTTCCTGTACAAGAGCCTCTATATAAGTTATATTGAACACATATAACAATAGAACAGCACCAGTCTGCCAACAGGTGACGGTGCTGTGGAGCCTCAACAAAGGGTCAAACCAGCAGGGACAGAAACCCTCCCTGTGGTTCTGTTTATTGAGACAAAGAGCACAAATAAAGGGACAGATGGAGAAATAGAGACAGCGAAAATAGAAGGAAAGAAAACAGGGGTTAATTTGAGAGAATTTTTGAGGAAAGTGAAATGTAAAAGTCTCCTGTACCATCCGCCTTCCCTCCACATGTCTGCTTCCGTGCCCCGTGGCAGAGGAGATGAAAGACATCGTGAATAGATGAAAGCTTCCAAACAAACCTGGTACAGCAAAGTTGTTTTGCTCACCCCGGTTTATATCCTCCTCACCAACCCTGTAAGAGTTTACTCCGGGAATTAGGGATTTATATTTTATGGGGAGTTTTAATGCCATTTCAAAGGAATAATTAATTAACAGCCAGCTTTAGCGTTTTTACAGCAATTTCACACACCTTCAGTGGCAGTAATTGCTTCAGGATTATATGAGAAATGTTCAAAGTAAAGTATCTTGTGGTGTAATTAAATAAGAATCTATTTTAGTATTCAGTATGAAAATATTTGCTGCGGCCGATGTGATTCACAGGATTAATTTGTGTGTAATAATGGTAAAAAGCACTGACCTCTGATCTGATCACTAACTCAGAGAAACATCTATCCCACCCTTTTTAATGTTTTCTTTAAACAGTGTCTGCACAAATAAATAAACATAATAGTGATTAATGATTTATTTTACGAGACCATAACAAAAATGAGCAAAAATAGACTAACGGTTTTCATCAAAGAAACATGAACAATCTCTTGCATGTCAAACATGGGATCATCGCTTTAGGATTTTACAGACTGCTGTAGGTCTGCTGGACAGAATTACGTGCTAGGATATATTTGACTCTTGTGTTGACAGAACCCTGACCAGAATATTAAATGTCCTTAGGATTATGCTATTAATATGATAACATATTATTAATTTGACACCATAAACCTCCTGGAACCTTAGCTTCATTCATAGCTTCAATTTCACCGACCTTATACCTTGGAAATAAAAAAAGCACAGCTGTACTGCAGTGGGTAGCCACCATAGGGCCCACCCAGTTTACTCATTGGGCCCACCCAGTTTACTCATTGGGCCCACCCAGTTTACTCATTGGGCCCACCCAGTTTACTCATTGGGCCCACCCAGTTTACTCATTGGGCCCACCCAGTTTACTCATTGGCCAACCCTGAGAAAGCTTCGGTGTCAATTAAAAAAAAAATGTATTTACCCATTGAGAATATCCAAGAATTCAAAGTGAAATTCAAGTGAACAAATATTGAGTTTAATTAATGTTGTATGTGCTTTGTCCTCTGAACCGAACTAATTTACGGTAAAAACTGATTGTTGGTTCCGGCGCGCGCCATAATAACGTGAGAGAGGCAGAGAGCTGCCTGCAAAATAAACGATGGCTCAAAGTTCACTAATGAACTTTGGTTTAAAAAAAAAAAAGCCAGACTCCAAGAAGAGCCCCCACTGCCCTCATCAGCGATCTATACGATCATTTTCTGATAACGATGAAATAGCCTCGCCTCCCTCTCCCCACGTCTCCCTCTCCCCACGTCTCCCTCTCCCACGTCTCCCTCTCCCCACCTCTCCCTCTCCCCACCTCTCCCTCTCCCCACGCCTCCCTCTCCCCACCTCTCCTGCTGCTGGGCTGTCAGAAGAAAAACAATGTTAACGGAAACTCTGCCGCACGGTTCCCTCGTCCCTTGGAAGAGGCGGAGAGGTGGGTGTTTTTCATCTGCTGGTGGACAGTCCGGAGAGAGACACAGGGTTGGGTTGTAACGGAATACATGTAACGCCGTTACGTAATCAGAATACAAAATCAAGTGTATTCAGCTGGCGTTACATTTGAAAAACGAGTAATCTGATTACAGTTACTTTTGTAAACCTGAAGTTAATACAATTTTGAATACTTATTGGAATTATTGGTGGAAAAGATTCCTCACAAAATGTAATATTCAATACCGGCAGAACTGTGTGCACACTGCACGGCGCTGCAGCGTGTCTGTGAGTGAGAGAGATGCAGCGTGTCTGTGAGGCCCCGCCCCCGCACGCAGATGAGAGAAAGAGATCTCTTTCAAAATATATTGAAAGTTAGAAACGGAGATGGTTAGATAAAATGTGCAAGATAAAGTTTATGTAGCATTTCTTTATTGTCGAAATGAGGACATTTATAACGGGATCAAATCAAAGTGAATGGCCTGCTGCTGCTGAATGCATGGGGCAAGTGACTGG
Source organism: Harpagifer antarcticus (assembly GCA_902827135.1). NCBI lineage: Eukaryota > Metazoa > Chordata > Actinopteri > Perciformes > Harpagiferidae > Harpagifer > Harpagifer antarcticus. The sequence continues at coordinate 2,260,216 of CADEHL010001252.1, read as the reverse complement.
AAACAGTTTTAAAAGTTATTACATCGTTTCAGATAATAATAATAATAATAATAATAATAATAATAATAATAATTCATTCTATTTAGGGGCGCCTTTCAAAGCACACAAGGACACCTTATAATTCATAACATATTCTAAGGAAAGGTTTTAAGACAGTACAAAGAATGCAGCCCGGGTGATGTTTTTTATGTGTAGTGCAGATGAGAGAGCTGTCCAGAATGACACCAAGATGTTGTGTTTGAGTTCTTGATAAGACATTAAACATTCAAATACGTGTCTCCTGTTCACCAAAACATACCCATCTGTTATGGAAAAAGAAAGTATTCTAAAAGTATTCTGCCACAGCGGGGATTGTTGTTAGCTTCTGATGCGCAGAAGAAAAATCTGGCCCACCCTATTTTTTACAGGCCCACCCTAAAGTACATTTCTGCCTACGCTACTGCTGTACTGTAAGAAACAAGCACATTGGAAATGATATGGCATTAAAAAAACACAAAGAATATGCATCCGACTTTTATTTATAAGAAAAACGTGAGAATCTCACCACGATCATTACAATATGGGACTGCAAGAATACATGACTTTTTATATTTATTCATTTAAACATTGTATGTTTTTCAAGTTTGAATGCATCACTTCAAACACCTCGCTGTAATGCTGATTTCATGTATTTAAAACTGAATGTTACTTAATTCTACAATAAAGGAATAGTTGGACATTCAGGAAAATACTTTTTCAATTTGCTTTCTGGCAGCGTATAAGATCATAACCGTTTTAATATACTTGTATTTATTATGAGGCTCCATGCAAATTAGCTTGGCTTTATCACAAAGACTAAAGACAGAAGGAAACAGGAAGCAACATGTTCTGTTTTATGAAGACTTAAGTTGAGGACACCATGAAAAAAACTGTGAATTGTTTTTTTTTGCACTTAATACAATTAAATGTAAAAGTATAGCTTGTCAATTAGCACGCTTTAGAGTCGCTGGTAGACAGATCGAGCACTTCGAGCAGAGCCAAGCTGTTTTCAAGCGTGTGCTAAACTAAGCTAACTGCCTTCGACGATGTTCTCATCTAACTGCACCAGGACGCACATACCGTATACCACTGAAGATGCAGGTGGACTCAATAGGGTACAATAATATGATTGTGACAGGAGTAATATCATATTGAAAATATATTTCATCATCCAAATGCAAGAAGCTGTATCCAACATCTTAATCCTAATTATTACAAAACAACTCTAATTTCAAATCATAAATCTTTACAAAAATCCAAACATAATCCATCTTCCTGTTATCACCTTTCTTCTCGTGGTGCTGTTGTTCGGGGACAGGACTTTTTTCTGATCATCCCTGAAGAATCCAATTACAGCACTGTTCTGAGATCAGCCAGATTACAGTGTATCTGAGAAAAACAATCAGAGCCTATCTGATTCCAGCTTTAGCAGACACGTCACTGTAATGAAGTCTCTTATTGCTCCTCTTTTCCCAATCTCCTTTCCTTCCTTTACCTCCTTACCTCCATTTTCTTCTCTCCTTTCCCCCTATCTTGTCTTTCCATTTCTCTCTGTTCTTTCTAATTGTGTTGGATACTAGTTTCCTCTTTGCCTTTGTCTCTCCTTTTTCCTTTATCCTCACTAGTTTCTTCTTTCAATGCATTTCCCCCTTTCTCTAAGCAGCACCTGTCCACACATCCCCCTTCCTGTCTCCTCCATCATGCCCACCATCGTATGTCCTCAGGGGATTTCTGCGGCAGGCCTGAAGGTGGTGCACATGCACAGAGAGCCGAGTGTGGCGGAGCGGCAGGATTTCTTCACTTCAATAATACAATACAAATATCACGGAGACCCGGTGGGGGGCGATGACCTTTGGAGAGCGCTGCATTTTCGCCTCCCTTGCTCGCTCTTTCGTAAAATGCCCAGCCACCCGTCTCACTCACCTCCTTCCTGCATGGCAATGTGGCTCAGCGTCTGCAATGCATTGAGAGCCTCTAGATCCACACTCTGTGTAAATCATTTATCAATGCTGTGCATGTTAGAGGTGGAAGAGAGTCAATTAAAACACATCACTATGGGATCATTAGAAGACTGCTAACCAAAGTGTGTCCTCAAATCTCAAAAACCCCACAACTTGAAACTGCAAATTGTCTCCTTTTACCTTTTCAATCCTGTGTTTTTACAAATTTCAAAAGTCAAACACTGCAATGAAAGACAGACAATGACCCTCCTGTACACTGTCCTGCTGCCACACACTGTTTCTTCAGGGTAACAGGTATCTGTTTATGTTCTTCTGTGGAACTGATCTTTTCAGTTTATCTGCAGATCTGACGGTTTTTTTATTTTTATTTTGATAAAATCCAACCCAAATATAGTGAAACACCTCGTTGATGTCCTTTGCAGATTACAATCTGTTCAAAGAGACACTTCAACTTAAAGCAGTGTTTGTCATGGTGTGGTAAAGACAACCAATATTTATATATCATGTTTGGTACCATTGTTATACGAGTTAAGTCAATTCTATTTTGTGTACAAAAGTAAATTAAATTAAAGGCATATTTATTTATTTGTATTAAGAAAATAATATATAAAAAACTATGCACATTTAGAAAAAACACAACTACACTACTATAACTGATGAATAGCTTCTGGACATACGACAAGTCTTTGGCCTAAAACCTAAATGTATTTACTAAAGCAAACACATGTACTGGCATATTTGGAAATGTGGAACTGATCTCTATTGGTTTAAAACATGTCATTTGCTTATCAACGTTGTTATCTGCAATTTAATAATCATCTCTTATTCACTTTGGACTCAACATTTATACATTATGAAGTCATTGATTCAGTTATCCTGAAGCTCAGATAACATTCTGTTTCTTGTGAATATTCGTACCTTTCTGTTATTACAACCCTTGACTTCCGTTAATTACTTGATGTCTGTTTTGGTGACAAATCACCAAAGTCATTTTTATGATCGTTATATTGATGCTGGCTCTCTGTGCTGATCACGGTGTTGATCAGGGCTAAAGGTCAGAGGTCACTGAGAGCTGATGGAGAAGAAACACATCTTGACAGGATTTCCTCTTCTATTGCTTCTTTTCTTTTCTGCTCTTCTCTCAGCAGGTATATCATTTTGGTGTACACTGAAAACCAGGACATCACATACTTGTAGTTTAGCATTATTTGAAATGTATTCAATTTCCTGAAATGCAGACATTGAAGTGCCCCTGTGAAGTCAGCCTACTGTGGAAACAGAATGTATTACCACTTTATACATTAATTACACAATATTTCACAAGAACAAGAAGACCAGAATCTCTAAAAGTACAGAGTTGTATTTAAAGTCTGCATTGTCTTAAATCCCATCCTAAATGTACGGTGTGCTGCCGGCCTTTATCCCTCTGTAATTCTATTCATGAGCTGCGTGTTGTATGTGTTTCATGCTATAGATCCAGCCAGCTCTCCTCGGGCCATTTGGCTGAGGCCTAACGACCGGGGCCGGGAATCCCCTGGAGGAACACACACTGCACTCTGCATAGGTGAGGGCTCTGATGAGTGCTTTGAAGGAATGTCACACTGGTGTCTCACTGTATGTTGCCTCTGGCTCACCCTACCTCACACACACACACACACACACACACACACACACACACACACACACACACACACACACACACACACACACACACACACACACACACACACACACACATACACACACACACACACACATACACACACACTCGTCCTGCCCTGCAGACATATAGACAGAAATTCACACAAGTATGACATTGAACATGTCTCTCTGTTTGTGCGTCTACACACATGTACAGTACACACACACACCTACACACCTAAACACACACACACACACACACACACACACACACACACACTCAGTGGGGCCCTCACAGTAGGGGCCGCAGTAATAGGCACCCTGCCATCTGGAGACCCTGTCCAGGGGGCCGTAAACAATAGAGCCCACTCAATATGGCAGAAGACATCATCAGTGTATGAATATATATATGTGTGTGTGTGTGTGTGTGTGTGTGTGTGTGTGTGTGTGTGTGTTGCTAATATAACAAGAGATGTCACAGGATCTTCCCCAGCTAAACCAATGTGTTCTCACCCCCTGCATCCAGCCTGAGGCTGTTAGCTACTGCTGCTCTTATTACGAGGATAGGCACATACGTTCTGAATAATGTAGACACTCATTTCTTCAATACTAAAAGATGGACTGTGTGGTATGTGTGTGGATGTGTGGTTGTGTATGTTTATGTATGTGTGTGTGTGTGTGTGTGTGTGTGTGTGTGTGTGTGTGTGCGTGTGTGTGCGTACGTGCGTGCGTGCGTTTGAAACATATGCATAATATGAATTGGTAGTCTGAGGATCATTTCAACTTTTAAGTCAGCCTTTATTTAGGTATACTTAAATATCATCATTTTCTGTTTATTTCTTTATTGCCATGAGTTTGTTTCAGTCTGTATTTGGTCTAATATGGAAGAGTGCTGCAGTTGCAACCATGGTAGCGACTAATTGGAACAAAAGAAGCCTACTGCAGAGAGCGATGTTGAAGCCAGATGCAGACTCAATCAGTTCTACATGGAGAAACCCCCGCAGTCTTTGCTGCTCGGCTCGGTTTAATATGGATATGCAGAACATTCTTTATTGTTACAATTCTAGATAGTTTGCATATTTCCTTAAAAAAAAATTAGTATTTCACATGACTGTTTTCTTATCAAATCTTATATTTAATTTCCCAAATGCCACATTGATCTGTGTAATAATGTGGCCTTGCTTGTAATCTGCCTTGTTTCCATATCTGGACACATATTTAAAAAGCAGCGTCCCTTTGTCATTTCAGAATCAGAGTGGGATCTTTTGATAATTGTCTTTAAGGTGCAGAATACTAATAACCATTTATCCTTTGTGCCTGTTCCATATATGAAAAATAATTGTCATAACCAAACCCCCCCTTCCCCCGAGCCTTTTATGAAAATCAGATCTAGAGAGCGCCTAATTAGGCGTGATTCACGGTAAAGGAAGGGGAAAGAGGAATGTGAATAAATTGAGACCAGGAGGAGAGAAAGGAGCGGCAGACTGGTGATTAATGTGAAGGCTGTGATGCACGTCAACGGGAGACAAATGAAAGGAATGGGAAAGATTTTCTTTGAAAGGAGAAGAGACACAATCTAACATTTCAGCCTTAAAGCTGACCAAACTCATACACACAGTGCCTGATTATTGCCACAGTGTTGGTGAGTCATTAAAGACGCTACATGTGGCCCTTTGTCTTTGCTTTCAAATGTCTATGCTTTATTACTAGGTCAACCAAAGTCCTGCTTTATCTGAATAATCTGAGGAGAGGTGAAAATATACAATTATATAAGGACATTATTTCAAAATCATTTATTTCTTGAATTTTTACCCAGCTCATCTCAATAATTATAATTTTTCTTTTGGGACCACTTGGAGTGATTTCATCCCCCCACAGGATGTCTTTTCAGTTTACAGCATCCGACAAACCAGGAAACCAAATGAATAATCGCACAATGTTTTTTGTTGGACTGATTCATTCACACTCACTGTTCTGTACAGCGTCATGTGTTGATCTATGATACAGGAACGGCTGAATGAAATGTGACGAGAGGACAATCTCTCAGTCAGCCTGACAGCAGTGCTGCTAGTTCTCACAACCAGGTTAGCTGTGAGCTGTTAGCGGTTAGCTGTGAGATGTGAGATGTATGACTGAGAGCCAGCTGGTGTCTGTGTGCACTGAGTTTGCATTTGGAAACAGAAGCCACTAAGATAAGCTTCTGTTTAAACTGGATGAACACCTGGCCGGCTGTTTGCTGGCTGCTTACTGGCTGTTTACTGGCTGTTTGCTAGTTGTTTGCTGGCTGTTTACTGGCTGTTTACTGGCTGTTTACTGGCTGATTACTGGATGTTTACTGGCTGATTACTGGCTGTTTGCTAGCTGTTTGCTGGCTGATTACTAGCTGTTCGGGTTTGGCTGCGGGTCTAAGTGAGGGGGTCATGTATGAGTCCTCAATGGGAGTCTCTCTCTGTCTGATTGATTCAGATCATTATTGGAGACATGTTCATGACTCATACCAGAGCTATTGTTTCCAAAATGGTTTATATGTCTCAACATGCAGCCTTTAAACCCCCTGTGTAGTGGAGCCATGGTCTCACGAGTCATTTGATTTAGCCCGCGTTATTATATCTCAGTGGCTGTTGGCCGAAGCTGCCAGTGAAGAGTGATGCAGTCAGTCTATCTCCATGTTGAAGACGCACTGCTCAGGTTGAAGGCATTTCAAGTTTAGGAGGAACATTGGAGAAAAATAAAAGTAACATTTTGTTACAATAAAAAATACTCGAGCCTGATTCTGCGAAGAAGGCTACATTAAGATGCCATTTGTGTTCTATGGTTGTGGGCAGTGAAAGTAACTTAAGAAGTTACATTTTGTAAATGATGGATTTTAAATAGACTTTCTTATGTTTTCATTTTAGCAACAAAATTCCAGTTGAGTCATTAGACTGTATTCAATTAATGAATTAGATATCAGTGTAAGCATTTTTGAATTGGCTTTGAAAAAGAGCAGCCAGTAAACTTGATCAGGATAATGGCCTCAAATAAATGGTCAAATCGTTTAAGCAAATGAATCCTGACCTAGAGTTCAGTCAGGAGTCTCCAAGTCTGAGAACATTGAGATCTGGAGGACTTACTCAACATCTTCATAATCATGATTTACAACACTATATAATGATGAAAATAAAGTTGTAACAATGTTATAATAAAATATTAATAATAAAATGTTTATCCATAGGGGAAGTTGTTGAAACTGTACACTAATAAACATTTAAACGGCTTACATCTCTCAAATGTGCTGTGAATAATTGACTTACTGTTTATACTGTATGGTGCTTAAACCTGCTCAATAAAGATAAAGTTACATTTATTATGGAATTGTTTTTACAAATGTTTTAAATATTTGTTTGATTTTAGAAGATGTAGCTTCAGAAACCCGTGTCCTCTCGGTCCCAGTGCTGACTCAGCGCTTCACATAATAAAGCAGAATTCTCAGTCTTGCAGTTTTAAATGTTCTGACTTTGATTTGATCTGCATACTTAAATATGAACAAAACATTCCACAGTAACTCAAGGTGTCTTTCCTCTTCATCACTTTGGGGTCCCGTTCGCTACTGCTTGTCCTGCTTACCCACAATGCCTCTGATCATCAGCAGCTTTGTGCATTCGTTAGAAGTGCGGCTCCGGGGAGTGATCAGTGTTCCTTTTCTAGGTCACTGGTTACGCGATGCGCCGAGCCACTGGGAGCCACTCATGCTCCTCTTCTCCCTCCACCAGCTACACCCATCCACCACCGGATCTGGAGCAGTCATCCTGCATTCAGACGTCTTCCCTCACACTCTGTACCCAGAGTCCCTGAAGATGCCGGGGAGAGACAAGGAAAGATTGTTTCCTGATTGCCGGCAAGAGGAAAAAGGAGGAAGGTTTTGAAATATTTAACAGGGAAGCGGTCTCGCTGGAACGAGGAGGTTTTGTTTTGTTTTATATTTGATGCTGGTAAACTTCGGAGGTACACAGGTCTTCCATTTAAATCACAGAGATGTCACAGTCAATGAGAATTCTCCGTGACTCCACGCATGACTTTATCAAGGCTGTTCCAACTTGGAGCAATGTTTCCATGGTCTCATAAGGGAGAGCTCTAATGTATAGAGAACGTATTGTTTCATTCAAAGGATCTGAGCTTTTCTAACTATTAGAAACTTTAGGTCAGGATTTGCTTTTATATCATTTCTTTTTCAGACCATGATTATCATCTCAGCCACCAACCTTTATGTAATGAAGACAAACAAGGATGAAAGGGCAGGTTAGCTACAGGTTATGTTTCCGTGGAGACGACCATCAGGATTGTGATTCCTTACCTGGTTGTATTGTTTGTATCAGTGTTTTGGACCGTTTTGTGTCAAAAGTGCTCCATAAATAAAGTTGTATTTAATTTGGATTAGATAACACAGACATAGACACCACTTGTGTGCAATATGTACATTGTAAATATTTATTATGAATGTTACTTGTAAATTGGAATAACCTTTTCAATGTTTAATTTTTCAAATATTAATTGCATGCCCTTTATCGAATAGTGTTTCATTTATTTTTGTCTCTATCTTTAATTGTTCTGTAACAATGTAAATGTCCCCTATGTGGGCTGAATACATTCTGAGTGGTTCATGAGCGCGCTCAGTTCAGGCTTGGAACGGAACGACATTAATGAGTGTATTTATTTCAGATACATGAATATACTGAGCTACAGTATATTCATGTATCTGAAATAAAGTAATAAAACAACTTGGCGAGCCTCAGCCTCTCTAACCACTCAGAGCGGTTAGAGAGGCTGAGGCTGGCCATGTTGTCCTCGTCTCAGAAAGTGTGGTAAAAAATAGAAGAATCATTTAGATTTAAGTAAAAAATAAAATCATCAACATGTGAGCAGCCTTATATTCAATATGAGTGACGCCCACACGTGACCACACAATAATACATTATAATAGTATCAAACCAAAACCAAGCTTACAATATTAAACACAATTCAGCACTATGCATGTGTCATGGCTCACACACTGAAACAACTGAAACACTGAATTGATTTGAATGTACCATCTAAAGAAAATGCACATAACGGTAGTTAAGATGAACCTAATATTATTGTGAAATCTGTTCACAATACATTTAATTGATGTCAACGTTTCAGTATTTCAGCATTTCTGTGTGTGGCGGCAGGGAGGCTCCTGTGTGTGGCCCATAGACTGTGTATATAAAGGTGTGGCCCTGTTCATCATACTGCCTCTGTGCAGCCTGACCTCAGAGCTCTGAGCGGCCTCGTGGGATACTGAAACAACGTCATTCAGAAACAATGTCACGCTTCCCTGATGCTTTGTCTTTTGTTTTACGTGATATGTGAATATTTAAAGATATTACATTTGTATTATATTTGTTACTGTCACACATATTTCCCAGCCCCTAAGCGATGGTGGAAAGAAACCAACAACTGCATTACTTCAACAACTCCTGCAATTTAAAATACTTTATTACTGCTTTCTTCCATATCGTTTTCTTGATGATACTTCAGGGGAATGATGAGTGTCACGATCTGTCCGTGTTGTGTTTTGTCTGTCTGTTTCTGTCTTTGGTTTCCTGTTTTATTTTGTAAAGTGTTCACCCCCCGTTCCTGCCTGTCGCTTTCTGTCTGTTTTCCCTCCCTGATTTACCCGATTGTGTTCACCTGGTGTCCCTGTGTTTTCTCCTCCCTCCTCACCTGTGTCTTATTTGTGTGATTAGTCTTGTGTGTATTTAAGTTCTGGTTTTTCTGTCTGTCTTTGTCGGTTCGTCTTGTGTCATGACCTGGTCTTCGGTGAGTGTTCTGTTCTGTCTTTGTGATTTATTTAGCCTTGAAATAAAGGAGTCATTTTTGTCACTATAATCTGCATTTGGGTCCTACTTCCCACACACACCGTAACAATGAGTTCTTCAACTATGTTTAGTTGTTAGTTTATTTAATAGGGATAGACACAATAAGCCAAACTAAAAACAGCTATCTAGTATGTTAGATACTGCAGATGCTAATTTGCCACACAAGTCCTAATCTTGTGTTTATCTCAAATATGGCAATGCTCGCCCTTTTCAACATTGTTAGGGTTCCTGGTTTGCCGACCATCTGACAGCTGTAGACACCTTTTACTTTGTAGTTTACATTTTCAGTGTTTGCCTTACATTCCAAATAGGGCCATTGTCAAGTACCTTTTGTCTGTAACTCAATGTTAAACGTCTCATTTGCGTTATAATTGTAAAGAAATCTGTAAGTAATAGTGCAATAGGTCTTTTTTTCATGCGAGTAGCAGTCTTTCTCTCAAGTTTATTCATAAAATATTTATCTGAAAAACAGCATTAAAAATATTATATTACCTCAATAAGATATTAAAGATTCATCAAGAATGGAGGTGACACAGGAATCATCATTTCAACCATCATTAAGTCACACCAAATGAACCACATTGATCAAACAATCCCTCAAGAATGAACACACATGTATCCGTCCTACACTTTCAGACAGATCCCATTCCAAGACAACAGGGTTCAAAATAGAATAGGGGAGATTTCTACTTTCACTCTTCTTGGCATTTTATTTCTCAAATAGTTAATTAGGAATTAATTATTTTTTATTTGATCAAACAACATTATAGATGTGTTTGAAATCTCTCAACACAGAGTGAAGGCATTAGAGTTATTCAGAGGAATACAACCCCCACACAGCTCGGTGTGCAGGGTGCATCTGTACTGCTTTTAACAGACCTTAAAGAATTCCTGCACGCTGCAACACAAGCAGGCTGATCCGTCTGCACGGCTGCGGCAGAGATGAAGGGCCATCAGGGGAATTCACCCCCTCCATCACCCCACACTGCTGGGGGGGTGGGCTGCTTTTACTAACAGCCTCTGAGGCAAGAGCAGAGGCTTCTCATCTAAATATTAATAATGCCTCAGTGGTGCACCCACAAATAAAAAGAAAGAAACAATCAAGAGGGGACAAGTCATGGTGGAAGGGCAGAATCTAATTAAAAAGCTGGCTGATAACCTCAGCATTCTGTTATCATCCTGATGTGACGGCTGGGAGCTGGTCCACAAAGAGAGAGAAGAAACAGGAGTGCCCCGCATCACAAGCTGAATGCACTGAAATGGAGAGAAATCTTGCATTTCACTTATAGTCAGCGTAGAAGTGTGTGATTGTTTGGAAGCAGGTGAAAAAATCATTTTGTCCATAAAACTAGATAATGGGTTTTTCCATTATGCTAATATGATATGCCTGTATCTGTCATTTACTTGGAGTGTTTGTCTTTGTACCTGGAAGTCTTTGTATTTGTGTGTACATGCAGAGGTGAATGCATGTGATCGCTTTAATGTGTGTCATCTTTTCATGCTTGTTGGCCATTTCAATCTTGGTTTTGGGCCATTGATTATTCCATTTACTAACGGCAACACAGCTAATTAAAACCCACTTCAACTAACAGGCTGTCTGGCACATTGCTAATGGCGCTGTGTGCTAATGCCTGCTCTCCACTTCCCCTACTGTACACCATCATCTAGAGCAGGGATGGGCAACTTTGATGGTGGTGGGAGCCACATCATTGATGTACAGGCCACCAGGGGGCCGCAGATTCACTTGGAACACACACACACAAAAATTCCATGTGTTGTATGTAATTATTAACAAATATACTAAGTCTGACATCTTCATTGACATTTTACAATCAAAGGGAACATCCTCTAATAAGCTCACTAAACAAATATCAGTTCACAGAAATGTTATTTCATTTTTACAAGTGGCATGTTTGTATTGAACAGGTTATTAAACAGTGGAATAAAACTATTTTAAACTATTGGAAAGCACGGAAAATGTGTGTGTATTGAGATTAATCATTAAGATGACATACACATGAAGTCATGAACTCTAACACAGACATTAGTTCTCTAACTTGAACCTAAGACACTTGTAGCCAGTCTCTGCATTAATGTCAACACAGACACCTGTCAACCCGCACTCTGCTGTTCCTCAGCGCCGCTCCCCCTCCCTCCCGCTGAAATTATGAATGAAAAGCGTATAGTAATCATAGATAACACAGCAGGGTCCGTGACAGTTTGTTTTCATCTGATTTCAAATAAACAAAGTCTTGGTTTTAAGAATATTAAACTTGTTTCGCCAAATTCAGATGATAAATACAACTTTGAAGCTTGTAACGGCATAATTACAAGAGGCAACTTAACGTCACAGCAGGCATAACAACAGCCGGTGTTTCTTGTGAGGGTTTCCCCGGGAAACAAACACAATACACACAAATGCGTCACAGATTATTTCGCGGTATTTGAAATCACCTACGCAGCTCGCGACGTAACTAGGAGTCTAGTGGACGGTATCGGTACTACAAGTAAAACAAAATAATATTTTTTTTTAACATTTTTTTTAATTAATTACGTTGTTTATAAATTAATCTGAGGGCCGCAAAAAGAGGAGGTGGGGGCCGCATGCGCCGCCATTTGCCCATCCCTGATCTAGAGAGTGTGTCCCTCATCGTGCTGTAACAGCATGACCCTCCAACATGCTTTCTCCTGATATGTGTGCCACTCTTCTCCATATTCCCTGAGTAATTGTGTTTCACTGCTTGTGTCAGGAAGGCATCATACCACATGTATTGTTTCTTTACAGTCGACTTTCTTCCATTGACTCCCTGCTGTGTTAATGTTACTATTCAGGGACATGTGTCGGAGATCTGCCGACAGAATGCAGCTGCATGGTGTTCGAACACACTCTAACCAAGCAGCTCCTCATAGCTTATATTTACACTGAAAACTGAACATTTGATTAAATATATTCTGTCCACAAATGTGACATAACTGTATTAGGTTAGTTGAAAGCAATAATATGAAGCTAATATGTTTTAGTTAAACTTGTTTTTTATTGCTTTCAACTAACCTAATACAGTTGTGAAATCTGCTGATATAATACATTGAATTCAAGTCAAAGTTTCAGTTTTTCAGTGCGGTCTGCATTTACAATACATGTGATGCATACTTAAATAAAATACTCTTTTATATTAGTTTGTCATGTTACCTTATAATGTGAAGAAAAGTCATTAATAATCATGTTATGGAAAATGCTTGTATTTCCATCCCAAAATAGGTACATTGTATAAAGAAAATATAAATGTCAAATTCTGTTTTTGTTTTAATGTTCCCTTATGGATCAGAAATAATGCATTTTTCCTATTCTGTTTATTTAGTTCAATTCAAATTCCTTTGCTTTTCATTTCTCAATATGAAGGTCTGTTTTAAAACCAGAATGAATATTCTGTTGGAGAAAATCTAAATCATGTACTAACTGTATACATTTTTGTTGATCTCAAAGTACTTTCATTAGAATATACAGAGTTTTAAAATACTGCACAATCAGCACACACTATGTGTACATTTATATTTAAATGATATTAAGTAAACTTCTCTTAACCCCTAAATTCCTAGCACAGGCCCTGAATAAAACTCATCTCATTACAGATAAGGACAATCCTTATTTTCGTACTCATAAAATATTAGATTGGAGATGCCTTTCACATTTCTCTCACTGATATGAACGGTCAACTTGTTGCTATCATATCACATGTTTATTGACGGGGAAATGTTTCTATAGACAATAGGGTCTAACTGAGTCTTTTACTGAGAGAACCATATGGTATCTTCATTTCCTTTAGAGAATACAATATTCTAAGGTACTGTCTCCAGACCATCAGGCTGAAATCCAGTTTGATTTGACTCAGCTAATTGAAAACCCTCATTAAAAGATCCTACATAAACATACACGAACGCAACTGCTCGGAGAATAGATCAATTGTTTGAGAAGTCAGGTATTGTTTTCTCTATTTCCCTGTTATCCCGGTTGAGCCCCCAGAGGCTGAGAGAGGAAATGCACAGAGCCCGCGCTGCTTTGGTTAATTAAGCCTGTCAATCAGATCCGTTTTTGTTTTTGTTTTTCTCTCTCCGGATCTGTTTGTGTCACTATGATCAAAGCCGTGATGAGAACAGAAGCCCATCTTCTTCAAGTAAACAACTGGATTTTCATGTCTTTTTAATGCAAACTTTTTTGGTGTGTTCAAAGTTTGAGTTATTGTATCTTCATCTTTTATTCATATCTTTCTCTCAATGGGTTCAGCCACTCACACATTTGGGTTCATCACACAGTGGTACGTGTAACACAAAGGAATGTTGTTCTCTTTACTTGGAGAGGTGATTCAATAGATTGTTGAACCTTAAATACAGTCCAGTCTTTAATACATTATCTTCAGTGTATACGGCAGAAACGTTTGAACTTATTACAGGAGAGATGAGAAAAGTGCCTCCAGGTGTGCATACATACGTGCATATACTTGAGTAGATGTGTTAAATAATATAGGCACATATAGGCCTTCAGTTGTGTGTGCTGATGCTGTGGATTTAGATGTTAGGTGGGTTTATTTGTGCAAGCTTATCTGTGTTTGTATATACATTTGGGTTAGTGTATATGTTGGAGAGATACTGAATTAGCATTGTATGCTATGTGTTCATTGTGAAATTCATTACAATACCAAGTTTGACCCACACTTCCTCCTGTTATAGCAGCAGAATGTTTACCATGAATCGCAAGGTCTGTCTGTCTGTCTGTCTGTGTGTCTGTCTGTCTGTCTGTGTTTCTGTCTGTCTGTCTGCCTGTGTGTCTGTCTGTCTGTCTGTCTGTCTGTCTGTCTGTCTGTCTGTCTGCTTGTCTGTCTGTCTGTCTGTCTGCCAGACTTTTTAAAAATATAATAAGTCAATAAGAAGATAGTTAATGTCAGTCTTTTGTTAAGTCATGTTGTTATATACTTGTGTTGTATCCTTATGGTGTATATATGTTTCTAATCTTCTATATTACTACAGAATTCTTCTGCTTACGTTTTGTCTATGACCACCCGAGTAAATGTTGCGTACTTGAAAACCTACAACAACAAAAAACAGTCATGCTGACTGAATATTGAACCAGAGTGAACACAGTAACACATGAAGCTTCTTTCTTCAGGCTGTGAGGCCTCTCAACTCAAGGCAGATTATTATAAACACAAATATGGAAGAACTCAAAATAGCACAAGAAAAAAGACAATAGAGTGCTCTACAAAATAAAATAAGAAACACAAAAACCAGGATATGACACATGATTTGTTTTATGTGTACTGTGTGTATAATTGTGTCTAGATTCCTTATGTTGTGTATTTTAAATATATGAGTTACTTTTAGACATCTGGCCTGGGTCAACAAAGAATTCATGGAATTACTGTTGAGGTTTTGGGAGACTGAATGAAGAGCATGCCGTACAATTGTACCTTGTGTCCCTCGCCCTGTGTGTCAAATGACTGCATTGAAAGTATTCTTTCCGTCTCTGATGAATGTGAGCGTTTGCAGTGCTGGAGCGGAGATAAGGAACGGCTGCGATGGATGATCTGCGATGAGGGGAAAAGGCCAGAGAAATGCCAACTCAGGCTTCTGTCTCTGAGTGTGATTGTTCACTGAGTCTCTTTCTAAGAGTCTGCCAGGGCCGCTCTGAATAGATGCCAATTATCACGCCCAACAATGTTTCTCAACAATACTTTAACGATGTGCCATTTGTTGAAAAGCAACAAAGCACTCAGGAGTTAATTGTTTTTTAAAAAGCAATGTAAAATCCCATCGCAATAATCAGTTCTCATGCACTCCTTTCTCTCTCCCATCAAACAAAGCCGCTAATTGTATTAAGACTGACTGTGAGCGTTTCATGTGAAATCACCTCGAGTCTGTGTCATAATATGCACAGCTTGGGTGTTTGGCACAAGACGGAT